>CM021100.1:688649894-689054119 GCA_007115665.2 Sequoiadendron giganteum | reverse complement strand
AATCAATATGCATGCAATAACATGCACCAAGTGATGCGATATAGGGAAAGACCCTGGAGTTAAATCAATTTGCAAGATTCAGAGACACATACATATCAGTTTACGAAGGATGATGCAACATTCTAAACCCGTGAATAACATTATGAACACCCCCGACACCGTCACATGCAAACAGCAGCTGACGAAATGTAAGTAGCCAAGATGAAAGAATTTAAACAAAGGACATAAACTAGAAGGTATCTTTTGTGGCAATTGCATGTCGATCTTCACATGCGGATATTCATCCAAAAGCATAATTAAAGGGTTGAAGATTCAATTTGAATCAAACTAAGAATAGTGGTTAAATTAACTACCGACCCAAAATTAAAGAGAATGAAGATTCTAAACAAAACAAAATTCCAGATCCATAACTTAGAGTTAAGAAAGTGAATCATGACGCAGACCATTCAAAAAGATACATAGATATCTTCGCATGAAGATGAGACAATGTCAAAACATAGATGATGCTGGATGAAGTGTTGACAGTTCAAAACAATATCGGCTAGTCCAATCAACAACGGAAACCATCAATTAAATCGCACAAGAAAACAAAGTGCAGATCAAATATCGGAGTAATTAATTCAACCATCTTTTAAGGACAGCAAACAAAGTTAAGAATAATAGACTGCCGATCCAAACATTCATATCAGCAGGGTTTCAAAAGAGGGAGACAAACAATAGACTAGTGTGCGACATTCAAGAAGAAATTCAGATTTCACCAATTCAAGAGTGGAGATATAAATCTTAAATGGCAGAGCCAAATCTTACGCACAACAAGGAATTAGTAGTAGACAAGTTCATATAAAATAGATAAAAATGACGAAAGGAAACATAGCGATAGTAACAAACTTACAAATGTATCAAGCTTGCACCTTCGCATTAAGAAAAGAACTACTATATTACAACCGCCACTAGAGTAATTTTAAACTATACTTCGCATGCTTAGCATGTATTAAGCATGCACATACCTAACCTACTAAAAACTCATGCCAATGGTATGGACCTCCGGATTATATGCATGTGACTCTACTGCCAAAAGGTTTTCAACATAAAGAATTAGGTACTCATGGGAATGTAGAAAATTCAGGTAAAAGGAATAATCCACTAATCAAAGTAAATACACTCACACAAGTAGATCAAGACAATATCAGATAGAAATAGAAAGTATAATCTATGGTGAATAAGTAAGAATACATGTCGTTCCAGATCAAGAACAAGATTCCAAGGAACCCGAGGTATCCAAGCAACAAGACGATTATATTAATTCATTTTCAAGGTATTCTCTAGGTTTTCTTTTCTTCATAAATTTCTTTTTGTTCAATCAAAATCGTTTGATAAATTTTTGTTTTCCATCTTATGTAGTTTCAATCAAGTAATTCAACAAAAGGATTTTAAATAAAATTTCAGAAAAGAACCTGGTATCCTCCTTTGATCTGTAACAAGCAACAAAATCAATGCATGATTCCAACCACAATATCACAATCAACTTGAACAATTCCTCATGATTACAATTTTTCCAACTTTTCAACCAAATTCCTCGAAAATACAGAGACAACCTTCTTCCCGTGAAAACAACCATCCCTTTTTTAAAACCAATTGCCCAAATAAATACATTTCACCCACTCAACTTTCAAATTGCATACAATTTTAATTAGCCAGTTTAACTTTTCTAACATCTTGTTCAAAACAGGATATTTTGCAACTTTAAATCACAACTACTAGTTGAAATTTACCAATTTCAAAAATAGCAAGATTGTGCATTCAAAACAATTACATCTAATTTATCTCACAATAATATCCTATTTTGATGATCTTTTAATAAATTAATTTTCCAACATTTAAAATAAACTTTTTAAGTTTAAATAAATCCATCATAATCATTAATCAAATGATGTAATTTAATCATATTTAAATTCAATACTTATAAATTAAATCATTAAATTAATTTAAGCAATACCTTATGAAACATAACAAACATGACATGACAAAAAATGAATAATCACGACAACAAGACATATAGGTAACAAAATGATACTTGTTCTTTCCATAACAAAGGATCATGATAGAGGATAAGAACTATCTCCCTTCAACAAAGTCCATTGGGCCATGACACACTTAGACCTGACAAAACAGGTGGAGTTGATGCCTGTACCTGAAAGCTGCATCACACTGCATGGTCAAGTATAAACAATCATATATATAACAACATACACACCGTGAAGAAGAATCATAGTGTAGCAGGGCACTCACGGATGAGTACTGCTAAACCGTCTCCTTCACCGAACTAACATAAAACATAACATATAACATCAATCACATCATAGTACCATCATAAACATTACCAAACAACATATGTCATCATAATAATGTCATCACAGGGAAATAAATAGAGAATCATAAAGTAAAGTGTATCATCAACTGAGTTTCACAACTGACCGTATAATCCATGACATAATGCATCAAAGTAACATAGTCTAAAGCAACTAACGACTAATAGCAACTCAAAAAAATTGGAATAGAAACGTCATTAGGAGGGTCACTGCAACTTGTATTACCTTGCTATATCAAAAATCATGAAAGTTGTACTCAGGTCATCATCAGTTCAAATATCCCCTTTGATGCTTGTATGAACTTCCAACATTTCAAAAATCTCAATGATGATAAACAAGCATAAAATAGCTCTTAAAATGACAACATTGCATAGTTAGATTTGCATGGTTAAGATAGATTTCATCCATATTAGTTTTTGCATAAGCATTATCATATCCATCACATCTCATTTGCATAATAAAATCCATCTCATATCATCATAAAACATTGTTCAATCTCATCTAAATCTATCCATCTAATCTAGCATAAATCATGTAATGATATCTTTGGTTTTGTTCCTAGCCTTACTACAAGCCTTGATCCTCATCGGGATGTATCCTTCCCTATCCTTGTGTTGTTTCAAGATGTATCCTTCCCTCATCAACAACACTCTCATCATCATCATCATTATCGGGATGTATCCTTCCCTATCTTTGTGTTGTTTCAATATGTATCCTTCCCTCATCAACAACACTTTCATCATCATCACCATTGGGATGTATCCTTCCCTATCCTTGTGTTGTTTCATGATTTATCCTTCTTTCATCAAAAACACTCTCATTATCATCATCATCATCGAGATGTATCCTTCCCTATCCCTGTGTTGTTTCGGGATGTATCATTCTCTCATCAACAACACTCTCATCATCATCATCGGGATGTATCCTTCCCTATCCTTGTGATGTTTTGGGATGTATCCTTCCCTCATCAACAACACTCTCATCATCATCATCATCATCAAGATGTATCCTTCCCTATCCTTGTGTTTTTTCGAGATGTATCTTTCCCTTATCAACAACACTCTCACCATCATCATCATCATTAGGATGTATCCTTCCCTATCCTTGCGTTGTTTCGGGATGTATCCTTCCCTCATCAACAACACTCTCATCATCATAATCATTGAGATGTATCCTTCCCTATCCTTGTGTTGTTTTAGGATGTATCCTTCCCTAATCAACAACACTCTCATCATCATCATCATCGGGTTGTATTCTTCCCTATCCTTGTGTTGTTTTGGGATGTATCCTTCCCTCATCAACAACACTATCATCATCATCATCATCATCGGGATGTATCCTTCCCTATCCTTGTGTTGTTTCAGGATGTATCCTTCCCTATCCTTGTGTTTTTTCGAGATGTATCCTTCCCTCATCAACAACACTCTCATCAAGATGTATCTTTCCCTATCTTTGTGTTTTTCCATTATGTATCATTCCCTCATCAACAACACTCTCATCATCATCATCATCGGAATGTATCCTTCCCTATCCTTGTGTTGTTTCAGAATGTATCTTTCCTTCATCAACAACACTCTCATCATCATCATCATCATCGGGATGTATCCTTCCCTATCCTTGTGTTGTTTCAGGGTGTATCCTTCCCTCATCAACAATACTCTCATCATCATCATCATCATCATCATTGTGATGTATCCTTCCCCTCATCAACAACATTCTCATCATCATCATCGAGATGTATCCTTCCCTATCCTTGTGTTGTTTTGGGTTGTATCATTCCCTCATCAACAACACTCTCATCATCATTATCATCATCATCATCATCATCATCGAGATGTATCCTTCCCTATCCTTGTGTTGTTTTCGGATGTATTCTTCCCTCATCAACACTCTCATCATCATCATCGAGATGTATCCTTCCCTATCCTCGTGTTGTTTCAAAATGTATCCTTCCCTCATCAACAACACTCTCATCATCCTCATCATCGGGATGTATCCTTCCCTATCTTGTGTTGTTTCAGGATGTATCCTTCCCTCATCAACAACACTCTCATCATCATCATCATCATCATCATCATCGAGATGTATCCTTCCCTATCCTTGTGTTGTTTCAGGATGTATCCTTCCCTCATCAACAACACTCTCATCATCATCATGAATCCATCTTGGCTTGTAGTTTCACTAGGGCATAATCAAATCAAATCATCTTCATATCAATCTTTCAATAGTGGATTTCATCACATCATCTTTATTGGCCGATGAATCGGACATCAAATCAATGCACATTTTAAAAAATCATCAAAAAATTTAAAAATTTCAAAAATCATCAACAATTTCCAAAAAATCAAAAATCTAAAAAATTCAAAATTTTATCCAATTCATTGCTCAAGGGGGCATGTAGGCATCATTTTTCTCAAAATTCACATCTGGGGCAAACTTTTTTCTTTGAAGCAATGCGTAAAACCCATCACTTCAAAGAGGGGCAAAATGTATACACCTAAAAATGGTCACATTATAATAAGTCTGGCAATCAATTAAATACAAGTTATTTAATTAGTCTTCTAAATTCAATCTACATATAAATGAATTTAAATAATTTATTTATATTGTTCATTTTCTACATTCCTCTATCTTAATTAAATAAGTTTACTTACTTATTTAATTTAATCACTTTTCCATTTCTTCTTAATTAATTAATTAAATGAATTTTACAATTTATTTAATTTAATTATCACATTGCTTTATTTCAAATAAAGTAAATATTCTCCTTTTTCCAAAATCATCTTTTCCATTTCTTCTTAATTAATTAAACAAGTTTTACAATTTATTTTAATTATCACATTGCTTTAATTTGACTTTTTAATTCAAATAAAGTAAATAAATTCTTCTTTCCAAAATCATAAAATCATCTTTAAATCTTCTAAAAACCCATCTCACATATAATTAAATATTTTTAAATATTTAATTAGAAACTTTTTATCCACATACCACTTATAATTAAATATTTTTAATATTTAATTAGAAGCTTCCAAATCCACATGTCACATGAAACTAAATTATTTAATTATTTAATTATCTTCAACCAACAAAACTAACTCAATAACTAAACTTGACAAATGGCAAGTTTCCTCTATTTTTGAGTGAAAGGTTTTATGGGAAGGAAACATCTTCCTACTTTCTTTCTATTTTCCATCTTTTTTTCCAACTTCTCCATCTTTCATCGTTCATCTTAATAGGCTTGTTTTCAACCATCGATCTTTGCCAAATAGGTTTTTGCCTCCAAAACTCTATAAATACAACCTCTATGTGCTTTGAAAAGGATCCAAGATCTAGCGAATATAGTGTGAGCATTATAGTTGCATTTTTCCAACATTTAGCAATCTTGTTTTCTTAAGCATAGCATCTTATCTTTCATGCATCTTAGTTCCATATCTTAGATTATTCATATCATATCATTTAGCAATAGAAATGCATGTTGCATAATCTCATTCTCTAAGTTGTCATTCTACCAAGCTTCTACTTACATCGAATCCTTGGAGATAGAGAACAATGAGACATCATTGAAGAAACTGATGTGTTGAGAGTTTGTTTATCTTTTAACTTTAATTTCTTCAATATAATGTCGCATTGGTGTGTTTGTTTATCCTTTTAGTTAGTACACATATTCACATACATAGTGTCAATTCACATGCCATGGCAGTAGGAATTGTTGGAGGCTGGGCTCACTATAAATAGTCGCCCAACTCTTATTCACCATTCTTCATCAGCTTTTGTAACTTTTCTTTGAGTTTTCCTTATTCACCATATGTGTATCATTTGGTGCATCATTATATGCTCATTCTTCAATTACTGATGAACATTATTTGCAGCCATTATTCAAATTATGAGTGAACATTATATACAACCAATCTTCACATTTCTAAGTGACCATAGTTATAGTCAGTGTTCACATTTTTGCGAGTTACTATTACCTTGAGAGAGACGTATTCTACCCAAGGAATTCATCATTTTCTGTTAGTGATTTCTGAGTGTGGAAAGAGGGAATTTTGTGAGGAAGACTTGCCTAATTTTGAGAGAATTCTTTCAACAAGAAAGGGAGTGAGATTTGATTTGGGAAGTCAGGTTAAGCTGAGCAATCAAACAAGGAGGTTGCGCTGCCAACATTATCTGGGAAAGTGATAACAGGCATGGGGTTTTCTACTTCTTATTGTTTGCAAAGAATTATTTTGTTTTCTTTACTGCATGAAATGTATTTTCTGCCTGTGCAATAGAAGTAATCATGTTGTCTTCTGAAAAAGGGATTTGAAGCCTTTAGGCTGCTTTTATAATGTGTTTTCAAGTTCTCCATGATAGGAGAGATTATTTGACACAAGCAGTTGATTATACTAGATATGTCAAAGAGCTTGTTTGACATAGGTATTTAATTATGCTACATGTATTACAACATAGGTATTTAATTATACTAGATATGTTTGAACACGAGATGCAATGTGTTTATATTTACTCCATAGTAGGAGATGAGTGTGTTTCTCAGTTAAGTATATACTAGGCTTGATTGATTGCAAGAATCACTTGAGGTACACCCAACTAAGTTATTAGTTTAACTTAGAAAGCTCGTGTTACTCCTAGGATAAACATGGGAGCAAGCTTGTGTACTTACTTGCTTAATAGGTTCATTACTAGTAGATTGTTTGAAGGTAGGTTATTTGGGATGATCAACTATCCATTGAAGGATATACCTAGCTTATGTAATTACTTAGTAGATAAGTATGTTGTAGGTTAGTCTAGGGTGATGGATTTACCCATTGAAGGACAATACCTATGCATAGCTGAAGATAGCCTTAAGTCAAATCGGCCCTGAATAGTGTATGTGATAGATGACTTCATTTGAAGTACTGAATGAGAACACTTTGGCCAAAGTAGTGCAATGTACGACATCCACTTAGATTGTGTGATGCTTGAGACTACAATATTAGTTCACTGTGATCCCGTATTACATACTAGTTCGAGAGGTCGGATTGCATAGGTTCTAGTTATGTAGGACACAACACTATGTTTAGTTGGTTGTCGTTATCGGTTACTCTACCAATCTCTTCATCGAAGGGAAGGGCCATCTATCGAATGATAGATGTGCGAGGGACCACATTATGAGTCTGCGGTTGGTAGAAAAGTGCTCGAGTGATGCTTCTCCTCCACAACAAGCAATCGAAGGACAGATTCCTGGACTATCTTACAGCTATTAGTTCTAAAGCTCATTGGAGCTATGTTTGTAAAGGTATGTTTTGTTGTTACTTGTACTTTTGTAGTTATTGTAATAAAGTCTTTATTCTAATATGATATAGCATCTTATTCGCATATTTTCAATAAAAGAAAGAAAAAATTTATTGCAATGACTTGTTAGCACATTTATTTACTCGTTTGATGTAAATTTAGAATTTTTTACTGTACTGAAGGGTTGGCATGTTACAAGAGTGATCACACAAAACTTCCAAACCATGAAACTAAAGTTTCATTTAGAGGACAAAGTACTATGAGCAATGACCAATAAAGTACTAAAGATTTTATTGGCTAAGAGAATGCAAATAATTTTTCATCACAGGAAACTATGTGGGTAGCTTAGTGTTTGGAAAAAGATTTCCAAAGGAAAGAAGGCATATCATGTGGATGTACAAAGCATCTTGGACAAGCATAGTAAATTATTAAACATCCTTCCTCCAAGTACATTATCAAATAGATGTTTTGAGAACATCATTGAGTTGGAGGACACTAAGATTATTATAAGTAGAAGCCTTGGATCAATTGGTTCTACTTGGTGGAGCCTTGCTACAACACCATTGTCACATGTCAATCAAGATATCGTTCATGGATTTGTATGAGTATGAAGCTTGAAGTTTTGTTGATCTCATTCTAGTAGATGATAGGATATTGAGAGCAAGTGTTATGATCAAACAAAGATAGGACACTCTAAATTTACTCAATAATGATCTCTCGTATGTTCAAAACCAAAATATGTATGTTGATTATCATGGGATCAAGAGAAAATTTGAGATCAAAGACATGGTTTTTGTGAGATTGAAGTTGTACAAGAAAATCTTCCTTTAAGGTTCAAGTGGGGTAGAAAAGATCAAACCACATTTCTACAGGAATTATATAGTTTTGATAAGGATTGGTGAAGTGGCCTATGAGTTTAAGCTACTAGAGTGAATAAAGGTACACAGTGTTTTCACATGTCTTGCCTCAAAGAGGATGCTAGGAAAATACATAGGATCCTCATATAGTTTCCTTCAATTGATGAAGATGGAAAACTAGTTATAATTCTCAAATTAGTCATAAATGTAAGGAAGAGGAAGTTGGGAAATAAGCACCAAGGAGTACTCAATTCAATGGAAAGGTCTTCTGGTGGAGGATGCAATGTGGAATGGCCCATGCATTTCAGAACATTTGAACTTGAAATTTCTTGAGGACAAGCAATTTTGAGTGGGGAAGACTTGTCATGTCCTATCTCCAACCAATCTAATTTGTACATATTAGTTTTGTACTTATGACTTCCCTATTGTTGGGAATGCTACATCATTCCCTTAGATTGTTAGTGTGTCATATTATCGTTATTTATTAGTGGTTGTAGTTTATTTGTTGGTATTATAAGTTGTTAAACTCATATATTTATGAATTTGTTTATTTGTTATATCGTAGTAATGGAGTTGTTATAGGGACCTTCCTAAAATATAGGAAATACAACTCTTATTTATATGTGGTAATTTGTATTGAACAAATATATAGAAGCACAACATTATTTGTGTATAAAATTTTCAAGCTTCTATTTTGCCTCTGCCCAAATTTATTTCATGGTATCAGAGTAGGGCATCCAAAAATCACTTTCATAGTAAATTCAGTAAAATCACAATTTCTCTTTCAATACTAAACAAAAAATAAAAATTCATTTTTTTTTTGGAAAGCTTAAACATAGGAGAACAAAACCCAAAAATCATTTGAAAATATTCTAAGTGTTTCACGAGAATTTTGGCGTGCAAAATGGACATGAAATGGAGGTTGCATGAATGTTTCAACACTATTATCTAATGCGATTCAAATTTGTAAGTCATCAATTCAGTTTAATGTGCAGGCTTTATACATTAACCTCCCTCAATTGTAGTGTCCATTCCATACTTTAATGAATGTGAAGACGTATGAAGGTGTTTAGACACAATAAGAAAGAAGAACTACACATCAAAATGCCTCGTTTCCTAGTTTGATTGGATCCATTCCTTTTGATTTCACTATCATTAATCCATGGTTTATAGAATAGACAAGTATTGAGTTGTCATATGTCCCATAAAAACACATTCTTTCTTTGATCTTGATTAGGTTGTCATGCATTATTTTCTTTATATTTTCTATTTTATATGTATTAGAAAGGGAAGGTTTATATATTAATTTTTTATTTATTAGATTTTTAGTATTCTCAATCATCTCAAGGTGCATTATCGGTGGAACCCAACACCTTCAATATTATTTAGATTAGGGGGTCAAATAGTGTTTATTAATGGATAAAAACAACACGTTGATAGAGAAATTTGAAGGTATAGAGTTCCACACATGACAAATCAAGTTATAGTTGATCCTTATTGAAAAGGATCTATGGGATGTGGTAAGTGGATCAACAACATGACCAACTGATGATGATGGAAGTACAAAATGGATTGCAAAGGATAGAAGAGCAATGGATTTGATTGGTCTTGGACTTTCAAATGCATAGCTCCACCATATTGACTTATCAAAGACCTCAAAGCAAGTATGAGATGATCTCAATGCTTTGTTTGGATCACAAGAATCAAGTGCAAAGATGAGCCTAAAGTAAAAATTGTTCAGGCTAAAAATGATGGAAGGTGACAATATTGTTCAACATATCAATAATTTTTGTTCTCTAATGAATCAACTAGCTGGGATAAAAGATAAAGTAGATGATGATGATGATGCAAAATCTATTATGTTAAATAGCATGCCTCCTAGCTATGGTACTATTGTGTTCACATTGAGCAAAGTAGATGCTACCCTAGAAGACATAATATCTACTTTAATTAATGAAGGAGCTAAGAAAATTGACTCAACTATAGAGGAAACTACAATCTTTGTAAAAAACAAGCCTAATCATTCCTCCAAATCCAATTCTTCTACATAAAAGGAAAACCATTTTTTTAGGATAGAATTTTGTGCTAATATTGCAAGAAAAGGGGAAACATTATTATGAATTGCATTCAGCATGTCAAAGATCTCCTTGATGGAAATCTAAATATAGATAAAGCATTGGCTATAGACAGTGATGAAGAATTTCTTTTTGAAATAGCTACTGAAGACCCTCCACACGAGAATAGTGAGGAGGAATATATTTTCTAAATCAAATCAAAAGTTTGTATTTGTGATTGGATGCATTTTTCCCTATGTGTGAATGGATGTGTTTGTCCCCATTCGCAAGATGTATGTGATTGGAAGTGTTTTTCCCCAATCACATTTTTGTTGAGTAATTATGATTGGATGGGTGTGTCCTCAATCATAATTGTTGTGAACAAAAGTGTGTGTCCCCGTCCATAACCTTGATGTTGGATAGAAGTGTTTGTCCCTATCCAAACTTTTTGTAAGACCTTGGATAGATGTGTTAGTCCATATCCTTCGCTCCATGGGTAGATCTATCTATCCCTATCCTTGAATGAAAGTTCAAAAGCATAGTGAGGTGAGTTTCACTATTGCTTGCCATGAGTAGAAGTGTATGTCCCTTCTCTTACACTATGTTTTTTTTGGTGAGCTACTAAATGTGGTCATCAAGTATTGTTACTCTACCTATCCCCATTTAGAGAATGATGTAATATGGGGGGCATTGGGAATATTACTTCATTCTCTTAGATTGTTAATGTATCATAATATAGTTATTTGTTAGTGGTTGTAGTTTATTTGTTGGTAGGAGTTTTTTGTTTGTTATCACATAAGAATGAAGTTGCTATAGGAACCTTCCTATAATATAGGAAATACAACTCTTATATATGTGTAATTTTTATTGAACAAATATATAGAAGCATGACATTATTTGTGTATAAAATTTTCAAGCTTCTATTTTGCCTCTACCCAAATTTCTTTCACCTATTTCTATTTGTTGTGTGTACTTCACTTCACTTTTATGCTTTTTCTTCCAAGTATGCTCTTCCCTTCTTCCTATTAGAATTTTGGACTTTCCCTTATTGACATGCTTGTTTCTCAAGCATCAATGCCTCATCCTATAGTTTGAGTCATGATATGGTTAACCCTAATCCTCGATATTTTCATTCCTCTACTAACTTCTAGCATGTGTCATGTCTTTTCTAGTAGTCTATTTTTTATGCAATCAATTTTGAAATGAAATCTTTTCCACCCATGAACACTATTCAAATTTGAAGTTGCAAGTGTACATGGTGATCAACTTGTTCTAATTGTGTACGATATAAAAGAAAATGTTTTCATCTAGGATAATCATCTACACTTAATCAAATTCCTTGTGGAATTCATTTTGAACACTTGTGTTCAAGTGTGTGAATCCTAGGATGAAAACCATAGTGATTTTGGAGGATGATCTCATACAAAGTTCATACTTGAGCTTCAATGGATACAAACTCTAGTGGTATTATATTAATTTGATTTCCCACTGCTATTGGTATGAATTGTTATTGTAGTTAGTTATATTGCAAAACTATTTGAATGTAATGCAATAATTATTGTAATAAGAAAGATCAAGATTTACACCCATTATTTACTATTCATTATAATAAGAAGATTAGGAGTTATTTTTGTCATTTTTTGTTTGAAATGTAATGATACTGCTAATGCATGAACATTAATTTTAATCTGAGTTGTCTAATATATGAGTGAATTCTAGGGCCAATTTATTGTTATTTAAATAATAGATGCTTATGGAAGGTTAAGAATCAGTTTTGCCTTATTATTTGGCCTAGGATATTACACTATAAAAGAGTATACCTCCCTCCCAATCATTGATTCCAATACTTCTTTTGTGTGTGGCATAGGGAATGGATCATGAATGAATGCCTTATTCAATTCCCTAAAGTCAATGCAAATACTTATTTCTCCAATTTTCTTATGTTGTACCACCATGGGACAAATCCATTCACATCCTCCATTGGTTTGATAATTTCTCCTACCAACATTTTATCTATTTTTGTTTTGACTTTCCCTTTCACATTAGGATTCAATCTATGAGGTCTTTGTCTTTGTGCCTTTTCCCTTCCTTTAATTGTATTCTCATGATCCTTCTTCTTTCTTTATGTCTCTTAGATTAGTAATTTTTTTGGGAAGAAAATGTTGGCAAAACAAGGATAAACAACTGAGAGGAGGGGGTGGCAGATGGGTGAATCAGTTGTCACCAAAATCAAACTTATTCTACTTTAATCAACCTTTAATCTTAGATCTGATAATTAATAGTGCAATCATAAATCAATAACATATCAGAGACACATGAACACCAAGATTTTATACGTGGAAACCCTGTTAGGGGAAAAACCACGGTGGATGTTAGTCCACAAGATTATACCCTGTTAGAAGTATAATAAAGAATGAAAAGGGAATGCACTTGCATTCAGGCACACTGCTCAAAGGAAGGCTCACTGCCTTACATACAATAATCAGATTAAATCCATCTAATGAGTTTGAACTGAGAAATTAGCTTCTACAAAAGCTTGATTGCAGTTCCGGTTAGGCACACAAAAACTTCTACACACTCTTCCACACTCTGCTCAATCTCTTTCACACTCTTCTATGCTCCTGAATGATTTGACCTTTATTCACATATGTACATCACTTGCACACACCGAGCATACCTTGAGAACACTTCAAAATGAGTAAACAATCGCTCTTATATATCCGCCACACGGATTTACATCAACTACTTTGTCGGCCACAAATAAATAATGAATTACAATTGTCGGCCTCAATACGTAAATAAATATTAATGCGCACCAACATAAGTCGGTCACAACATAGTGAGGACTCAAATAAACACCTTATAACATGCTAAACAACAAAAGATTAATCCTCATGGATCCGCAACACGCTACTACCAACATGTTGGCCAAGAACATGAAAACTCGAGCACACATCGAAAAAATCTCCGATCACGAACACTCCAATCAATGTGGACGTACAGAACTGATAGATCACGATATAAACTCATCAATGAATGTCACAGGAACATGCACAACAACTAAAATTTCCAGAATTTCATTCTCTTCATCCAAGAACACCTGCTACAGTAACATAATGATTGTAGGAACATAGAACTTCATAACTTTCTCAAATCTTGATGTGTACCACTGAAACTTTCAAACAACATACTAGATAGACTTAACAACAATCCCTTTAGTGCACGCCACCAGAAACTCAACGGTCACAACTTTCCAACATTATGACCTTCTCAGCTTCACTAGCTACCAGCAATATATTTATTACAATTTTCTCAATCTCCTCGACATATGTAGCCTTCAGAAACACCAATGGTAATAGTGTTAACATCAATGACAACCACATATCAGAAATACAACCACAACATCCAACAATCTCCCCCTTTGGCATTGATGGCAACACATGATGTGAAGAATAATGCCATCAACCTAACTAGCTCTTCTCCAACAATCTCCCCCTTAGATTGTGCACTCTTATCCTGTTATCTCCTTCCACTTTATTTTTCTCTCATGTTTTTCACATTACTTCTCTCCCCCTTTGACATCAATGGAAAAGGTACACATGCTCTGATCTTCATATTTAGCACATCTGACTACTCCCCCTGAGTAGCAGCCACCACAACATCAATCCAGAATAAAAAATGGCTATGAATTCATGGATTGATGCAAGGACCTACATCACTTAGTTTTGATCAGGAGGGGAAATAACCCCTAACTTGCCTCTGAGATACTCAAAAGTATCCTTAGGCAATGGATTAGTAAAGATGTCTGCAATTTTCTCCTTGGTAGGTATATACTCCAGTTTAACTTCTTTGTCACTTACTTAATCTCTCAGGAAGTGATATTTGATGGATATATGCTTTGTCTTTGAATGCAACACAAGATTCTTGGAAATGTTTATGGCACTTGAATTGTCACAGAATATGGCAATGGGTTATTTATACGCAATTCTGACATCTCTCAACATTTACTTCATCCACAATACTTGAGTACAATAGTTTGCAACAACAATATATTTTGCCTCAACAGTAGATAATGTAATGGAATTTTGCTTTTTGCTTAGCCAAGATACTAACTTCTTCCCTAAGAAGAATGCACCGCCACTAGTACTCTTCCTATCATCCACATCTCCTGCCCAATCGACATCAGTGAAAGCACTCAAGATAAGATCATCATCCCTAGAATACCAAAGACCAAGATCAACTGTCCCTTTCAGGTATCTGAAGATTCTTTTTACAACAGTCACATGAGACTCTTTAGGATCAACTTGATATCTAGCAATCATGCATACATCATTCATTATATTTGGCCTGGTCTGAGTCAAATAGAGTAATCCACCAATCATTCACCTGTATCTTGTTTGATTTGCTTTAGGAGAGTCATCATTTTGTGTAAGTTTGCATCCGGTTACAATAGGTGTACCAACTGGCTTTGAATCTTTCATGCCAAACATTTTTTAGTAGCTCGTTCACATACTTAGACTAAGATATAAAAATTCCATCATCTAACTGAGTGATTTGTAGTCCTAAAAAGAATTTTAGCTCTCCTATCATTGACATTTCAAACTCACTTTTCATTTCATCAACAAACTTCATACACAAATCATCATCACCTTCAAAAATAATGTCATCAACAAAGACTTCAATGATCAATTCTTTATTCTGATCCAACTTGATATACAGATTGTTGTCAGCAGTACCTTTATTGAATCCAAGTTTCAACAAGTATTTATCCAATCTAGCATACCAAGCTCTAGGAGCTTGCTTAAGTCCATATAGAGCTTTCTTCAATTGGCATACCATGTTTTCTTTGTCAGTCAGTTGAAATCCATCTGGTTGTTCAACATAGACTTCCTCTTCTAGCTCACCATTTAGAAATGCTGAGTTTACATCCATCTGATAGACTTTGTAATTCTTGAAAGTAGCATAAGCAAGAAATAATCTTACAGCTTCAATTCTAGCAATAGGAGAAAAAGTTTCTTCAAAATCAATACCTTCCATCTGTGAGTACCCTTTGCAAACTAGTCTTGCTTTATTTCTGACCACTTCACCTTGTTCATTCAGCTTATTCTGAAACACCCATTTGGTTCCAATCACATTTTTTTTCTAAGGTCTAGGAACAAGATCCCATGTATCATTTTTCTCTATCTGCATTAGTTCTTCTTTCATGGCTTCCATCCAATATTCATCTTTGCATGCTTCATTGATATTGCTAGGCTCAATTTTGGAAATTAGACAATACTCTTCTAAAATTCTTCTTCTAGTTTGCACACCTTTGCTCTTATCTCCTATGATCTGACTGTCAGAATGATTTCGCCTTACATACTTGGGAGTTTTAAGATTTTCTCTGACTTCTTGTTCTTGTGTTCTTTCTTTTGCTAGTTTCTGCTTCCTGATTCTCTTGGTTCACTGGAACAATATGAAGTTGATTATGTGTCTGAACATTATTTACATTGTTAGTACTATCATGTTGATCATCTGAATCATATCCACTACATCTAGATGGTCTAACAATATCTTCATCAACTTTGACATTTGCATTTTCAACCATTTTTTTCAACCTTTTATTAAAGCATCAGTAAGCTTTTCTTTTAGTAGAGTAACTCAAAAAGATTCCTTCATCACTTCTAGCATCAAACTTCCCTATATCATCATCTCTCTTGATGTAACATTTTCTTTCAAAAAAATTGAAATATTTGATAGTAGGCTTATAACCAAACCATAAATCAAAAGGAGTCTTACCAGAATTACTATTGACATTCACCCGGTTAATGGTATACACAACAGTACTTACAACTTCTCTCTAGTAGAAATGAGGAACATTTGCTTCTAGCATCATGGTTCTAGTAGTGTCTAGAACGGTTCTAGTCTTTCTTTCAACAACTCCATTTTGTTGAGGGGTCCAGGGAGCAAATAGTTGTCTTTGGATTCCATGCTCTTCACAGAAAGAATTGAATTCCCGAGAAGTGAATTCACCACCTCTATCTGACCTTAGGCATTTGATCTTTTGACCTATCTCATTTTCTACCATAGCTTTGACGCTTTTGAACTTTTCTAATGCTTCATGTTTTTTCTCTTAAGAAAGCAACCCATATCATTCTAGAGTAATCATCAATAAGCAACATGAAGTACCTTTCACCTTATAGACTTCTGATTCTAGATGGACCACATAGATCAGTATGTATCAAGTCTAGTATTCCATTAGAGCTGTATTGTTTGCGCCGAAAAAAAATTCTAGTCTATTTTCCCATCTGACATTCCTTACACATAGTGTTAGTAGGCTTCACTAACTTAGGAAGATCTTTGACTGCTTGAGTAGAGCTTATCTTGACAATGTTATCAAAGTTCACATGACACAACCTCCTATGCCATAACCAACTTACATCAATTTGAGCAATTAAACAACTTTCCTAGCAGCACTCAAATGAAAGATATTACCTTTTGTCTTTGTACCTAAAGCAATTATATTTCCAAAAATTTCCCTTATTTGGCACTTACCATCCTTGAATTGAAGATTGTAGCCCTTGTTTACCATCTGTCCAACACTTAACAAGTTATGCTTTAAGCCTTCTACATAAAGAACATCATCAGTATTGTGCTTACCACCAAAAGAAATAGGGCCTTTGCCACGAATCAAACTAGAAGTGTTGTCTCCAAATCTTACAACACCACCATCATAGTTTTCCAAGCTTACAAACTTGCTTTTGTCACCAGTCATATGATGTGAGCATCCGTTGTCAATTACCCACTCAACTTTTTCTTCAATTTTTGCTGCAAGAGCTTTCTCAACATTCACATTACTAGTAGATTCAGTGGACACCTAACCATTTTCTTTGATAGCAATGAATACCCATTCATCTTCATTTCTAGTTTCTTTATCAGATTCTTCATTAGTTACACCTTCTTCAACATAATAGCATTTCCTTTGAAATCTAGTCTTCTCAGGTTTGTACTTAGAAACTCTTTCAGGACATCTAGATGCAAAATTACCTATTTTACTGCAAGAAAAATATTTGATAGGTAAATTTCCTTTGTACTTACCATGACCTCTGGCTTCTCTTTTCACAATCAATGCTTCTAGTTCTTCTACTTCTTTTTCTTCATCTTCAATCTTTTTCATCTCATCTTCATATTTGAATGTCCTTTTGGAACTCTCTCCCAGATTGTATCTCTATTGGCTTTTTCCAAATACAATAGCTTTGAATGCAGACTCGGTCTTAGGAGTAGATTCACCAAATTCATTTAACTCAAAGGCAACAAGTTTTCCAATCAACATGTCTCTTGTCACATTTGTCACTGTCCTAAGTTCATCAATAGCACGAGCTCTTGTTTTGTAGGAGGGAGACACAGATCTAAGCATCTTAGCCACAATTTCTTCTTCATCCAAGGTTCCACAGACACATCTAATGCTCATCACCAGTTCATTTATCTTTTGAGAAAAAGAGAGGATGTTCTCATCTTCATGTCTTCCCACTTGCCTTTTAAACTTTGTAGCTTAGCACTTTTCACTAGTGTATCTCCTTCATACAATGTCTC
This sequence comes from Sequoiadendron giganteum, assembly GCA_007115665.2. Lineage (NCBI taxonomy): Eukaryota > Viridiplantae > Streptophyta > Pinopsida > Cupressales > Cupressaceae > Sequoiadendron > Sequoiadendron giganteum. Next base: position 689,035,996 of record CM021100.1, on the reverse strand, counting down.
CAACTTTTTCCAGATCTCATGTGCAGTCTTCAATCCTATCACATTTGTCATCTCCAAATCTATCAAAGCACTCAACAATGCTTCAATAGCCCTGGTATTAGCTTTTGCTTGCTTGATCTCATCTTTAGAGGACAAACCATTCTGAGGAATAGTATATGCACTCTGTGTGATCTTCCAGAAAGGTTCTCCAATGCACTTCAAATGACACTTCATTCTAACTTTCCATAAAGAATAGTTTGCACCATCGAATCTAGGACTATCCTTCTTGTATGATGCCATCTCGGATCACCTCAAGTTGTTAGGCTTCTTCAACTGAGGAACTAGCTCTGATACCAATTGTTGGCAATACAAGGATAAACAACTAAGAGGGGGGGTGAATCAATTGTCACCAAAATCAAACTTATTCTACTCTAATCAACCTTTAATCTCATATCTAATAATTAACAGTGCAAGCATAAATCAATAGCATATCAAAGACACATGAATATCAAGATTTTATACGTGGAAACCTTGTTAGGGGAAAAACCATGGTGGATGTTAGTCCACAAGATTATACCCTGTTAGAAGTATAATAAAGAATGAAAAGGGAATGCACTTGCATTCAGGCACATTGCCTAGAGCTTACTGCTCAGAGGAAGACTCACTGCCTTACATACAATAATTAGATTAAATCCATCTGATGAGTTTGAACTGAGAAATTAACTTCTACAAAACCCTGATTACAGTTTTGGTTAGGCACACAAAAACTTCTACACACTCTTCCACACTCTGCTCAATCTCTTTCACACTCTGCTCTGCTCTTCAATGATTTGACCTTTATTCGCACATATACATCACTTGCACACACCAATCATACCTTGAGCACACTTCAAAATGAGTAAACAATCGCTCTTATATATCCGCCACACGAATTTACATCAACTACTCTGTCAGCCACAAATAAATAATGAATTACAATTGTCAGCCTCAATACATGAATAAATCTTAATGCACACCACCATAAGTCGGTCACAACATAGTGAGGACTCAAATAAACACCTTCGAATGCGCCAAACAACAAAAGATTAATCCTCATGGATCCGCAACATGCTACTACCAACATGTCGACCAAGAACATGAAAACTCGAGCACACATCGGAAAAATCTCTGATCACGAACACTTCGATCAATGCAGACGTACAAAACCGATAGATCACGATCTAGACTCATCAATGAACATCACAGGAACATGCACAACAACTGAAATTTCCAGAATTTCATTCTCTTCATCCAAGAACATCTGCTATAGTAACAGAATGACTATAGGAACATAAAACTTCAACATGTCGACCAAGAACATGAAAACTCGAGCACACATCGGAAAAATCTCCGATCACGAACACTTCGATCAATGCAGACGTACAAAACTGATAGATCACGATCTAGACTCATCAATGAACATCACAGGAACATGCGCAACAACTGAAATTTCCAGAATTTCATTCTCTTCATCCAAGAACATCTGCTATAGTAACAGAATGACTATAGGAACATAAAACTTCATAACTTTCTCAAATCTTGATGCGTACCACTGAAACTTTCAGACAACATACTAGATAGACTTAACAACAATCCCTTTAGTGCGCGCCACCAAAAACTCAACGTTCACAACTTTCCAACATTCTGACCTTCTCAACTTCGCTTGCTGCCAGTAATATATTTATTACAATTTTCTCAATCTCTTTGGCATATGCAGCCTTCAAAAACACCAATGCTAATAGTGTTGACATCAATGACAACCACATATCAACAATACAACCACAACATCCAACAAAAAGTCCTCTCTAAACACTTTTTTTACTTGCATAACTTGCCTTTTTGTCTAGTAGTAATCGATTTAGATATTTTGGGAGTACCCTTTGTCACTATATTTTCTTCTTTTATCTGTAATGGTTGGTGGTAGTATCTAGATGCTACCATAGTATTTAATGCTATATCCAATTCTCCTTGTATGACTTCAATATCTAGATTTTTAGGGCTTTTTCTCATCCTTCTACTATCCCTTGTATTATAAGAAACTCTTTTTGACACGATTTCTGCCCTAACCATATGTTTTATTAGTTTCTAGATTCTCTCTTTTTGCAATGCTAAAATCTCCTCCTTGAACAACTCCCTAACTTGATATGTTGGTAGTGTTTTGACTTCTCTCATCCTCTGTAGTACATCATTAATAGGTCTACAAGTGTCATAAAATGAAATTATCTTGCAAAATTCTTTTTGTAGTATCCCCTAATCTCTATTTTTTTTTTCTCTTTTCTCCTATTTAATTCTTTGTCCTCATCCTCAACCTCTATTGCTTACTCCACTATAATAACTCTAATAGCCTCAATTTTGATTTTGAGGATAACTGGCATATGGGGTTTCACTCATGATTTATGGTGCCATGTTTTTTTATTGTATTCATGCTATGTTGGTTTCTCCATTGAGGCTTCTTGTAACCATGCTTTGGGGCATAAAATTCTCTCCTTTAGCGCTAACCATCCCTCTATGCACTGGTTCATTATCCTTGACCGATAATTACTCCAAGGTTTGTTTTCATCTTCACTTAGTTGGAATAGAAGGGATGGGCAATGGTCTATTTCATGGTCATCCCATGAATTGTAAATTTTACAAAATAAACTTTTTTAACTTCTAGGGTGTTGGTATCCTAACCATTCTCAATGTCGTTGCCTTTTTTTCTCCTCTTAATACTACACTCATTTCTTAGATGTCCCTCACTGGAGCAATATGTGCACCAATTTTTTCTTCTCATTATCAGTGATGTTTCTTGATGATTCTCTCCTTTGGCTAGGATTTCTTGTTTGATCTTTAAATGTTCAAGTTCTAGCTTTAGCCTTTCTATTTATTGGTTTTCTCCTTTATCTTTCCTTCTCTAAGATTATGCCTCTATTTTGCATGCCAATTCAATCACATCTAAGTAGTTATAAAAATATTCTTCCATCTAGAGAAGCTCTTAATTTCAACAATAGTCCAAAGGTAAATAAACCATTATACCCTGTTCTTTGTTAGTGACTCCAACTTTCACACTAGTAATTTAAATCTCTAATAAAATCTTTCAATGGGTTTTCCCTTTTTTTGAAGCATCTAACTCTTATTAACGCTTTTTGGGGGCACCTCTAAGGACTCAAACTTACAAAGGAATTCATCTTTAATTTCTTGCCATTTTTTATCATGTTGAGGGGATTTCTTCATATATTATCTTAAGGTTTCATCTTGAACGTTTCTACAAAGTTGTAAAGTTTGGTTTGATCACATTGGGTTACATTTCTCTATCATACACATTCCAAGACAAATATGTGTTTAGAGGCTTATTTGGTGTCTTTGCCAAAACATGGAATTTTGTTCCATTACTGTCCATGTTTTAGTGTTAGGCTCCTCTATTTTTCATTGTTAATTGAAATTTCTCTTTCACTTGTTTCTTGACCTCTTTCTTTTGTCTTTGGTCAATATATTTCTTCTTTTCCAATATTATCGTCATAATCACTCACAAGCTTTATCTATAGTTCTCATCCTTTTCCCACAATGACTCACTAAATATATCTTATTTAGTCACTCTTGTATTAAGTGATATGGGAGATGACTATTGGTACAATGGTGTTACCTCTTCAAATTGTCTCTTTGTCTTAGAAGATCAACATATGGTATTTCGTCATTAGTTAGAGACATGTCATAGATAATAGAGATTTATACCTTCTTGACAAATGTTCATTGCATTCATGGTAAGTTTATTGAGCATATCATCATCGTCGTCCTCTCTTTTTATTTTCTCCTAATATCCTCCTTTTGTTAATCTCACACTCTTGCTAACCACATCATCCAAATAATCCTTATTAAATTCAAAGGCTTTAGTTTTGAAATTGGGGTTATTAAACCCTTAAAACCTTCATTTATGGTAACCTTAAGGTTTGCCAAATTAATTCCAAAAAATGGTTTAAGTTAGGAAGTCTACCAACAAAGCACGACTACTTCCATGCTTTGATTGAGTACTACAACTCTCAAGTCCTTCCTTTGTTGACTCTTTAAACTCATCATAATCCTTTAATTGTTTTTCCATTCCTATTAGGTTTTCTTTGGATTTTCTTATCGAGTAATCAAACTCATTATTGTCAAATCATATTTTAGTAGTACTATTTGTCCTCCCAACCAGGGACTTTCCAAACCTTCTACAACAACACTCTTGGTGTGCTCTAACAAGGCCTTTAGCTTACTCAATCCTCCTATACCTTGCCTCTCTTCCCTGAATTTTTCTTTAATCCGCTCTCTTGTTTAATGTTCATCTTAATTTGCTAAAAAAACTTTTGTCTTTTGTTGTTTCATTTGCCCATAGGTGTTTTTTATTTGAAATTTCATTATTCTTTTTTATCCATCCCTATTGGCTCAAATTAGACATGCCTTAGTGGTCACATCTCTTGGAGATCTTTTTTTAGAATCTTAATTTCCATTTGTCATCCCTTAGGTGCCTATCCCCCTCTCACAAGGCTAGAAACTGGCATATTTTACTACAAACTATAAAATTAGATTACTTTCTAATTGTAATTTTCCCCTATTAATCTCTTGCCATTATAATTGATTTATTTGTTGATCTAATATTCCTTAATCACTTTACTAGGGTCTTGACAATGAAACCAAATGTTGGCAAGAATAGGATGCAAATCAAGGATTATATCCTAAGTTTCTTGATAGTTATATCTACACCCTAATATGAGTGCTAAGCGTAAGTTCATGGCTTATACAATGGATTACAAAAGGTTGTGGCAAAATAGAACATACGAATTTAAATATATTCACGCATTTATATACTCAACATACATCATAGCACATTAAATATCAGTATACCATTATGCAATATGTAACAGTCTTGTATTCCACAATATATTTTTTAGATACTGTATTCATAAACGAGTCCTATTTTTTATCCTCTTTATTCTATATTCTCTCTTCTCTTTGATGTCTCATAGCTTATTCTCTATGCATATCTAGGTACATTTATACAAAGGGGTGTGTCTCTTGTGCTTGATATGCCATTTAGATGTGTTGGCAATTAGTTGAGTGTGCCACATTTCACTCACTGTAAGTTTATCTCATTATGTTCTTCATACTTGGCTATGTCCAGTCAACAGTACACTGTATGCTTTTGTTAAAGAATATCTAGTGTGAGCTCCTTACTCTCAAGTGTTGATCATGACATCACGAGATCCAATACCTTAGTTGAGGATTTCACATTCATAGATAGAGTTGGCATACACTTTGGTTCTTTTATATATGACTATTGTCCAACAAAGTACAAGATGAAATGGTCTAGTACAGGAATGCTGATCCAAATGCTCCTTATGTTGAAAGAGATCTAAATCTTCATGTTACAATTAATTTTGAGGCCCTAAACCCTACATGATTGGTGCTTGGTTCTTCTAATGCCCATTGGAGAATGTTTTGGTTAATAATTTCACATTGATTAGAATGGAAGCCATGTGAACAACGAGAGCTCTATGTTAAATTGACTTGAATTGAGATGCCTTATGTATAAAAATGGTGTACTTACCTAGGAGATAATATCATATCCAATTCAGCTAAAGGCAATGTCAAGTGTTGGCCATTAGATAGAAAGACTCAATGGAGGGTTTGAGTTCACCATCTAGCATGGACCTAAAGGCACTATCTCCCCTACAACAATGTAACCTCTTCCAACCATAGAGTTTATGTGCATACTACACTTTTGCAACGTTTCATGCAATTCTACCTTGCAATAATATCAAGTACGAATTGTCTAAGGCCCTGCATGGTTTTCATACTTTAAACTTTCCTTAGTTTGCAATTCATGCTGAGAGAGAGATAACTTTCTTCTCTATCTCATAGCTTTGTAGTACTTTTCAATTGTGTTGTGTTTGCTTAGCAAATAACCAGTGCTTTCTTTAGCTACATTTCTTAATCACATTGCAGGCCTTTGAAAATCATCCCTGGTATGTTAAATACACGAGGCATGTTAAAATATATGCTAGCACTAAGCTTTAGATTCTTCATTCTATAATTATATAAATATGTGAAAATGAGTATGGATATAATGATAAAAGAGGAACTGTTTAAGATCACAGAAGAATTAAGAACGATTGATTTTATGAGAGCTACAATCCACTGTGATAATAAATGCTTCTTTGGCTCAATAAAGAATGAAGCAACACTCCCCAAACACATTGTGATGATATGTGAATGATACCTACAAGATTGAGAAAATAATGAAATCCACTAATTATGTTTGCATGGTAAACATCATATCATGTCTCATCATATTATTAAATTTCAGGTTTCTCTTCTGCACAGTCTTCAAGAACAGGAATTTATTCAAAAGAAAATATCAATTTAGTGACTCAAACTGCTTGCTACTTGTGGTTTATCTAATCTTGCAATATAAATCTATTTGTGTCTTCCTTTTTTGTTTATCCTGTTAAGGTTAAAAAAGAAAAAAGTTCTGTGATAAAGGAAGTTTCTTGGCTGGTGAACAATGCAGAGGTTCCCCATCTGCAGTCACAACAAAGCTCTCAGGATCAACTTCAATTTTGGGAGTTGCAGTATTTAGCTTCATGTCAAGTTTGGTCAAACAGCGGACATTTTGAACTGCTTCAACTCTCTTCCGGAGGTCATATTCTTTCTCAACTCCAGCTTCTTTGGCAACCTAATTATATGTGAAAGAAGAAATACAAATGTACAAAACATTCAAGTAATAAGAAATCACATTGTCAAACATGATCTTGGATGGTTGACATCATGAATATTAGAAGCATGGAATTTGAAAATTTCCAATCCATGTGGCTAGCTTACCTTGCTTACAAAGGCAATTGAATGTGAGTTTCCACTTTTACCAACGGCACCAAACATGGGCCTCATGAGGACCTGGAAGTGAAAGCGAAGCACAACTTAGATAAGATGTTTACACTATTTTTTTTTGAAATTTGCAATATGCATCTTTGTGTATAATCTGAAGACATTGGATTTAAAGTTTAGTTTCATGGCTAGAAGATCCATGTACTGTCTTCCTTAAGATAGACTTCATCTCATAACATATAAATTCAATTTTTCTTTTGTCAGAATAAAGTTCTCATGTTCTTTGAAGAAACCTTATATTTCATGTTCTAAAAAGTGATTGGCAGGTGAACACGAGTGGGAACAAGTTTCTCTGCAAAATCTAGAACAAAAATAAATAAAAATCTTTTGCTTGGTGTCACCCAATGAAGGCACTTTATAGATCCAATTTCAAAATCTTGACAAAGGAGTGGATATGATAGTGCAGGAAGATAGGCCCTGAGGCTCCCATAATTGGCACATGTATACAGGTTCTCCTGCCATTAAGCTAAAAATACTAACAGACAAAACTAATGGGTAGATTGTGTCCAAAAGGTAAGCCTGATTCTAATTCTCATTATTGCTAAAAAGGTGAGAAAAATGTCTCTCCAAATTGTGGAATTGATGATCTCCCTTATAGTTAACAGTTTTGATTTCAATGCTGTTATGTATTTGAATGTAAGTACAAAAGAAACTTAACTTAAAAATGACAATAAAATCCACAAACTCGTTCCTGCAACACGAAAATGAAAAATTGAAGTTACTTACTGGTTCAGGCGTCGAGATGCTTGCATTCGCATCTCCCATTTGTGCCCAAGCAATCATACCACCTTTAATAATCATTTCAGGCTTTGCACCAAAGAATCCAGGCTTCCACATAACAAGATCTGCCATCTTCCCAACCTATATAATCATACATTAGTAACTATAGCTATCCAAAAACCTGTAATTAAGGTCTTCTATTTTTCAAGGGTCAAGCAATATACAAGAAAGTAGAATTGGTCTTATATAAAATATTTTTTCTTGGACACTTCAAGAATGGAGAAAAGATGTTGCCAGCCTAGAATATATCATTTTAAGGAAATTAGTAATTACTAATGAACATTGTTTAATGGGATGTTTTCTATTTTCTACTTTTATGGTTGGCTAAATGTCAAAAATGGGTGAAGCATGTCATGTCCCTCTAATCGCAACTTATTCTTATTAATAGAGGCAACAATAATATTCAACGGAGATGATATACATCCTCCATGATTGGCATATGGGGTAATGGGAATAAGTGTCTGAAAATCTACCACTATTGATTTATTTAATAGAAAAGGCAGCGATTACTATTTGAAGAAGTATTAACATTAATATATGTAAATAGCAGCGATTAGTTTAAGGGAAGAATTGGTAACAAAGAGAAATGTTTATTTAAAAGGTTATTTCTTTGCAAAGAGCTACAACTCTTTGTAGAGACATGGAGATATAAAAGGAGTAAGACTTGTGGAAAGAGAGGGGGATACGAATTTAGGAGGAAATTTTCTGAGATAGCAGATTTTACAAGTATGCAGATCGTGGCTAAGAAAAATAAGACAGGCCTCCACAGATCGAACAATAATAAGGAGATTAATACTTCTTTACCAGAAGATTCCTATTCATAAGGAGAGATAGAGAAAGGATAAAATATGCAGATCTAAAGGGATGTGTGCAGACCCAACAAAAGATACGAATCAATATATGAAGACCATAATAAGGAAAGTAAGATTAATATAATTACATATTTAGATGTACAAATATTCATAAATAAACATAGGTTCCTATCAGTTAGAATGAGTGTAATATATATATAAGTTAATATATCTTTGAATAATATGTATAGGCAAAAGGCAATTAGATTAATCAATAATAGTATAGATATATATATGTTCATAGGAATTATATTCGAAATTATGCAATAATGCTGCTTGTAGTAATTATTGAGCCTTATAAGTAATTATGGTACTTTAATAGGAATGATGGATTCTATTTTGCTTGATGTACACTAACATTATACTCTAAGCGTTAAGAACAGGTCTTCAATCAAGGAGAAGAAAAAATTCAAGAGACAAAGGAGGAACTGTCCCAGTCACCACCACAAATTACTATTATCCGATACATCCTATATTCAAGTGTATTTACTGCCAATCATTGCTTACATATGTGTGCATATTGCCTATATGATAATAAGAATATTTAATGAATGATTTCTTGTATACGATGTGCTTGATTGTCTGAGAACCTACTTGGGGGAAGGGGCCTGAGAGAGCGATACAGGTTCCACTTATAGCCGCCCAACCTTTAAGGAAAGGACCTCCGTCCGTTCCCACAAGTGAGCAAAGTGTTTGAGAGGTTGGGGCATGGTTGGGGAAAGCAGGTACAAGTCACCAACAGGGAGAGTTGTGGTATACAACCTCTTAGGTTGGTATATGGCTTCGGGCGGACCCACCATGTCACTCCTCCTAGTTCACAATAGGTTGCATTGTTGATAGTCTGTAAATGTGTTGCCATGGATTAATGCTAACAAATGTTTATATGCATGTGTGGGAATATTGTTCATGTGGTGAATGCAGGATTCCAATCCAAGAGATATTTATTTAATAAGGTGAAACCCTAACCCTAATTTGTGCCAATTTGTGATCAATAGGCGAATTTTAGGGCAATTCGGGTTAGGGGGCATTACAAAGCAAATGCCCCCTCTCATTACCATTTTAATTACTAAATTATAGGCTGTTACTTATATGTCATATAACACAAAGGCTATTTGAATGCATAGAAAAAGAAATTAAGATAGCTTCGAAAAGCACAAGAAAAAACTTTAGTTAACATTACATGGAAAACTAAATACCACCAAGCGATAGATAACAATTAACCAAGTTTACATCTCACAGCAGTCAAGACATTGGCCATAACTGTAATCCATTTGGATTGCCAATGGTCAAGTTGATGAAGGTCAATGGCTTAACACATTTTTGTGAACTTGAGAGTAGTAGCCAATAATTGGTAAAAAGTTAAAGGTAAAGGCAGTTTTTGAGGTCACCACCAAGTGAGACACCAATGTGGAGTATGAGATCCCTCACATGCAAGCATTCCAAAAGGGATTGCTTTTTCCATTTGCCTTTATATTGTTTTGAGGTGCAGGGTAAGACCAAATTTTTGAAAAGAGTTGAAGTTGTTCAGGGAAGACAATGAGATTGTTGCACAGATTATGCAACATTCAATCAATAAATGAGAGAATTATTTTGATAGAGAACTCTATGATAACAAATTGAAGTAAGATGGTTCACCAACTAAATTACCATACCAAGATGAAGATTTTACTGATTACAACTGACAATCATGTTAGTGACCAGGTTATGAATTTGTAAAGGGAGGAAAAGGCCTATGCAAGGGCGAGGGGGTTGAGTGACTCCAATTAAGACAGCAAAGATCGAGAAGAGCTTGCCTCAATAGCTTGTCAAAGGAAGGATATGATCTGAATAATTGAAGACCCAAAGAAGGAAACTTAGAAAAACAAAAAGGAGATCTGGTGCATAACATTTTGCACTGCAGGGAATAAACGTGACAATTACCTGGCTGAGCAACAACTTTTGAAAAAATTGCATAGTTAATCCATTACTATCCAATGATGAGTATTCTTTCAAAGGTAGCCCATTACTGTCCAGGACAAAAAGGGACCAATAACTGTTGTTAATGGACACATCATCCTCTGAAGCGATGACTAAGATGATGAAAGAACCAGTACCAAAAAAGAAAAGGAGCTAGGAAAGAAAGGTTACTCATGGCAACCACAAAAGGTTCTGCTTCCAAAGGAAGTACTGTTTGCTTAATAGTTTATAACTTAGTGAAGAAAGAATATGAATATATAGCCATCCCAAAGATTTCATACAACAAATTTTCATCACTCACCAAATCCCCATTCTCTTGCCAAAATAAAAGTCTATCCCTTTCCAAGTCTTTTCTATATTTTCCAAGATTGGAGATTTTGAAGTTGTCTTGGATCCCATCAACATTGAGTTTTCTTTATTCCTTGAATCTCTTATGTTGTGTACCTCAAGGGCTTGGTCAAAGCCTACATGGCATGAGCTTTGAGGTGCAAGCTTTGACTAGTTGAAACCTTGCTATCATTTATGGAGCTAATGAGAAATGTTTGTCTATGAAATTAAGGCCCCCAAAATTAGCTTTGGAATCAATACCTCAAAGCCTCACTATGGTGGGTTAAATTCTCATCAATTCAAGGACCAAAATATACTAAAACCCTAGGTCAAATGCTCCACTCCCTTATACCTCACTCAAATTCAATATTCAAAAGGAAGGTCCAATGCCCCACTTGACCAAGAAGATCCTTGAAAATTCAGCTAGATTTGACATTTGAACTTGTTATCCACTATTTTTTGCAAATAGGAATTATGTCCTCAATTGCTCCTTTTTGAAGTAATTAGAGGCCTTTCCAAACTTTGGGGTCTATACTTTTTGGCTTGGGCATGTAACAACATATAGGGACATAGCTTCATCATTTATGAACTCCCTAAATAGTTTGTCTTTTCATTCTTCATCATGGCTTGAGTTCTCCATTATAGGACCTCTTTTCAAAAATTTGGCGTGCAACATTAGTTATGGTTTGTTTATTTGGTTTGGCAAGGGTAAGAATTTATAGGACACAATCTTCATTGAGGGGTAGTTGTCCAATGTGTAATGCCCAAAATTAAAATTTTTGCTTCATTAAGGCATTTTGTAAAAGTGCCTAAAGTCTTGTAAAAATGTCATAAAAAAGTCAAAATTTCTAAAAATAGTTTGTCTTTTCATTCTTCATCGTTTTGTAATAGGGACATAGCTTCATCATTTATGAACTCCCTAAATAGTTTGTCTTTTCATTCTTCATCATGGCTTGAGTTCTCCATTATAGGACCTATTTTCAAAAATTTGGTGTGCAACATTTGTTATGGTTTGTTTATTTGGTTTGGCAAGGGTGAGAATTTATAGGACATAATCTTCATTGAGGGGTAGTTGTCCAATGTGTAATGCCCAAAATTAAAATTTTTGCTTCATTAAGGCATTTTGTAAAAGTGCTTAAAATCTTGTAAAAATGTCATAAAAAAGTCAAAATTTCTAAAAATAGACTTGATTTAAGGTTTTTTGGGTTTGTTGTCAAATGGATGCTAGCAAAAGTTTCTAAAAATAGAATCTTTGCATGGAGGGCTCTAACTGATTTTGATTGGTTGAAAATACTTCCCGACCAGGCTAGTCTAGTCAGAATTGTCAAAATATCATTTTTTCTTTGATGGGTCTATTTTTATTTTTCAGAAGATAAATCAGGACCTCTGAGGTCATCAATGGAGGAAGGTCAACTACCAGGTTTCAGCTACAAGGTCTCAGATGTTGCACATGCAATGATCAACAGAAAAAGGCACGTAAAACGATGAACGACGAAGGCAAAGTGAAAAAAAGTTGAAAATTGTGAAAAATATTCAAACACTGGAAAACCCAAGCACTTTGTTTTCAAGGGAGGCACCTGGTAGTCAATGCCTTAGCCATTTTTCTAGCTTTCGTCAGTTGGTGCACAAGACACGGTGAATGCAGTTGGCAAACGCGGAGTGGAGAGGAGCAAAATGAAAATTGAAAATCATAAAAATAAAACTAAGTCTGAGATATCTAGGTGCCTTTTTTCAAAGGAGGCGCTTGGCATTTCATGCCTTCAAAAATTTTACTCGTTTTTCGAAAAACATGTAATCTCCTCTATCAGCCTAGTTCCAGTTGCGTAGAAAGCATTCAAAAGCAATTTTTAGGGTTTGAAAAGCTAGAAGTCATCTCAAATATGTTCAGGCTCTTCAATGAATCCATCATCCAATTCCGAGGATCCATCAGATGGCAGGAATTGCAGATCAAACATAGACATTTCACGCAAACAGAGAAAGTCAAAGGAAAGGTTGAAAATTATGAAATTTTGTCTAAGTCTAGAAGGCTTGGGCACCTTTTTACAAGGACGGCACCCAAACTTCCAACACTTAAAATATTTTTCATCCATTCAAAAATTTGTCAAAAACACCTTCGTCAGCCCAGTTGTGGATCTCAAAACATCAGTCAGACGCAATAACGGAGGCTGGTAGAAGGTGTCATTCATCTAAGATTTGATCAGGCTTGCAAGATTGACTAACTTTCAATCTTAGTTGTTCACAAATTGGCAAAAAATGATGCTTGAACAGGGAGTACTAGCTTCCATAGACACACGAATGCAAAAAAGTTGAAAATCTCAAAAAAAATGACTGACAATGGGAAACCCAAGTGCCTTTTTTCAAGGAGGGTGCTTGGCTTTCCATACCTTAGAAATTTTTTTGCCCCGTTCATGTTTTCTTCCTTTTCTCCTCTGTTAGCAATTTTCGGGGTGTACAATCACGATCAAACATCATCGGATGTCGGTACGAAGCTAGGGATCACTTCAACAGTGGTCAAACAGAGTTTACCAGTTGACAGTGCAAGTTCTTTGGATCGTCAAAGTTAGAAGCAGGCTTTGTCGAAAGCAGAAGCAAGGATAAAATTGAAAAATCAGAAAAATGGCTAAGTTTGGTGATGCTAGGCGCCCCTGTCAGCCAGGGGCGCCAAAGTCTTCATGCCTTAGAATATTTTCTGCTTTCATCATGCATTTTTCAAAAAAAAGTGTCTTTGCATGCATGCTTTTTTGCAGCTATATTAAGGAATTCTTCATTTTGATACAAATGAAGTCAGATAAGCGCATGCATGGACTCCAAAATTTTAGGGTTTTTGTATGGAAGCACTTTTTATCTCCAAAACTCTATTTAAGAAAGCCTTGAGCAGTCATTCTTCACAATTTGCAAGTTAGCTTTCAAAGGAAGAAAGATAGAAATTTCTTCTCGCCAAGATTTAGAAGCTTAAACAGAAAGCTTTTCAATGTTCTTCATGGATTCAGAATTGGGAAGCATAGAAGCATGCTTTTGCATGGTCTGATTTTCTAGGGCATCACGTTTCAGGAACATGTGGTCATCTTTTTCAGTTTTCATCGATCTGGGTCCATCTGTATTTTACTCCTCTAGAAGATTGGGAAATTTTTGTCATCTTTTTTGGCCCTATTTTTTAGGAGATCTTGCATGCTTGGGAAAAAGTCAGCGTTTTCAAAATCTGACAATTTGGGTCTCTTCAGAACATGATTATTTACAAAACCCACATCTCAACTACTTTGTAGGAAATCTGCTATTGTTAGAATTAGTAAATCTATTTTTAGCAGGTTGTCTAAACATAGGCATGTTTACAGACAAACTTCAAGTTTTCCGACATGCAGTACTCTCCAATAGAAATCAGGACCAAATCAAACTTGCTACATGATTACCTGAGAACATTCGAAACTGACTTCCATCATGTGTCTCCAGTGTTTGATTTGCGTGCTTTGGAAGGCGCAGGAAACATTGCAGTCAAGAATCTTGATCATTCCGGGTGGCTTGCAGTAGCTTCTATCCCCATCTTAGTGTAGAGCCTTGAATTTGTAATTGCTTGTGTCAAGCATTACAATAAAACTTCACAAGAAATCCAATCAGCAGATGGGCGTACTATTTGTAGCCTCAGGCCGGAAGATATTGAGAAATGTTTCACAATACCACCATGAACGAAAAACTTCATCATATCTATTGAAGAATGCGAAAAAGTGTGGTATGCACAAAAGGACAAGTGTCAGAAAAGAGTTGCACAAAAGTGGCTGAGAGAAAAGCACAACAATTTGCCAAAGAATGTTGGGCATGGTGAGTTCAAGGAGGAATTTGCAGTCATGATTACTTTGCTCAACTGAGTCACAAGTCAAGCAGAGGCCAATAAATTCCAGCCTTGGATGTTTTACATCATTTCCCGGATTGTTGTCAGAGCATAACACTATGACTAGCCAGCGTTGATCAGTGATTGTCTCCACCGTCGAATGACAGAGTTCTTCAAGGTCCATGAATTTCACATGATATCTTACCTCGTATATCTAATGGCCTTTCAAGGCAAGTTTAGAGGTTTGAATGTCATTGGAACTTTGGGTATTCAGCATGTGTATGATCATTACCCACGGTTAGAGTTTTCAAAATCTGAGTATTATTACAAGCGGGTGAATGATCTATTCCTAATGCATATGGTGCGAGATCTTGATAATGAGTTGCATACACAAATTTCAGTAGATGCCAAATTGGCAATGGCGGATTGGGCTGATTGGTTTATCCAATTTCCCACGTTCTCCTACATAAGGGTATATGGCTTCTCAGGTGATCCAATCATGTTACCGAGATATCCAACGGATGAGGCAGTGTTCAAGGAATGTCTAAGGCAAGTGCATGAAGTTCACACATTTTTGCGTAACAGGTGTGTTGACGTGTGTTTTATGACAACACCAACATAGAATAAAATGTCCAACGGTCACTCTATTCTCTCTTGATCAAAGTGTTCCACATGCTAAGATTGCGTGAAAGTTCATGCGTTCGACTCCAAGGTTCTTTTTATTGCGAATAGACTCAGTTGGTTGATGTGAATATGCTGGGTATTCCAAGAGGACTTACGTAATTGTTCGATTTTTTTACTCGAGTAGATGAAAGGTTTTGGCTATAATGCTCTGGTATTTGGACGGACCGGGAAATACTGAATTTAAAGGAGGTAGGGATAGGAATTCTACAATCTATTTCTAAGGGTGAAATGCGAGGACAAGCTTTGACAATCTTCAAACCAAACTTCGTTTCGTCTCCCCTTCGGACAACTCTGACAAAGCTGGTGCAATCTTCAAAGGATGGATAGGATGTTCAAATTGAGATTCAACATACACACCCCTTCACAACGAAGCAAGTGGGCACACAAATCACAACCGAAGTTAGGTACTGAAATTCCAGTTGACCACGCAGGGGCAGACTTACCATCAACAAGCCCACTAGTGGTATGGATACAGGAAGATTTGCTCAAACCAATGTCACATTCCACAATTAACACTACTTGCATGAAAACAAAATCTACTTTACTCTACTCTATTCGAATTGGAAAGACGAAAAGATTTCGTCAACTGCCCACAATGCCAAATGAAGTCACCAATCAATGAAATCCTTATATTATGAGAGTCTTACACAACAATCTTTTGCAAAAACTTTCAAAGGGAAAGTCTTTCTTTCCTTTCCAAACTAAGCTAACTCCTAGCTCTACTTTAACTTCTATCTAGCTCAACTCTATCTTTGATTTCTGTCTAACTTTGATCTATATCTAATTAATAGATTACAAATGAGGGGGGATGCCCTTTTTATAATAAGCCCATCTCAGTGGACGGTTCAAATTCAATTACAATGAAGGGCTCAAATCGAGCCATATATGCCTTAATTAGGGTTTTTTCCCTAAAAACCGCCATAGAGAGGAGTGGGGCAATGAATGCACAGAATATTCTCCACTCCTCTGCAAGAACCACTATGAGCAATTAATGCCCACTATCCTCTTCTAGAAGATTCTCGTCCAGAAACGCGTTCCCATTGTTCTGCCTGTCAATTCTATTGTGTTAGGAGGAGGCAACAACACTTGGTTCAAGTCCTCCTTGCAAAAAGCTCTTCTTCGTTAAGTCCTCCTGTTGCTTTCACTCCTGGATGCATTTCTCTCTTGTAACTTTCACATTTCTTTAGCTCACTGCCTTGGGCGTACTTAACCCCTTTTGCACCACGTTCTCAATGCCTTAGGCAAATCTTCAATGCCTTTTCCTTTTCCAAAGTTGTAACGTTGTCCATCTTCATCACCTCACTTCCTCACGCTCTGGCTCTGGTGTTCATCCTGCAAAACAAAAAGAAGAGCATCAGAACGCTTACAATATAAATTCACTTTACTTACCCAATTCCCACGTTTTGACCTCCAAGGTCCACTTGACCTCTAAATTTGATAAAGCTCATCATTTTTCTAGCAAACTTTCATCATGGGCCCATTGTGTGTTAGCAATTTCATCCATCTTGTTGTTTTCATCCTCCTGCCTTAGCAATTTCATTCACTTGCCTTGTCCACCTTCTTTTAGGAGCTTGGTGACTTAGATAAAGTTCCACTTGTCTTGAGCTTGAGTGTATTTGACCCCCTTTGCTTTCCTTTACCGTGCCTTAGAAAATTTATCCCTCTGAGCCTTAGGAAATTTGTTAAACGGGTGCCAGGCTAAAATTTCTGCCAAAAGAGCATGAGCAAGGTGTGGAAAAGATTTAAATCATCTCCCAGTGGGAAATGTCCAATACCTAGAAGAAATCTCCCTTCGGAACTCATCATTTTCATGTGTATCCAGACGAAGGGGTAAGTTTAATTTTTATTATTTTTGGAAAATAATAAAAATTGCTAAGGTTCACCCATTTTTATTCTGGATGCCTTCCACACCTGCAATCTTCAATTTCTCTGCCTTGGCACTTTCCTTGATTTTCCTGAAAAACTTCCCGCCTGTCTCTAGGCGCATCTCCCCTTGTCTCCGAAAGTTTTATTGTTACCTCTTCTAGGTGCATTTCACATTTTGCCTAAGAAAAATGCCTCAAGAAAATTTTAAATTTAATTATCTTACCCTTGAAGGGCACATTTGAGCAAGTCAACTTCCATTCAAGCCTTACGCCTTGGCAACCTTGTCTGCACTTAGCAATTTTCTCCTTCAAGTCCCAACTTCCTTGGGCGCATTTTACCCTATGTGCTTCCACTTTCAACCTTGGGCGCATTTCATGTGGTGTGAGGGAAATTCCCACGCCTTAGAATATTTCATGGCCAAGCCCCCTTTCCCTTGGGCGCATTTGAGGGGTCCTCAAGGAATTTCAGTGCCTTAGAAATATTTTTAACATCCTTTCATCTTGGGCGCATTTCCACATGCAAGCTTCCATTTTGATGCCTTAGAAACTTTTTCAAACACCTCTTTACATGATGGGCGCATATCACATAGGGAGGAAGAATTTTTTTTTTATACTTAGAAACTTTTCTTATAAACATCTCCCATGAGGGCAGATTTGCTATGTGGAGGAGGAAATTTTTTATGTCTTGGGCGCATTTGAGGGTAGTGAAGGAAATCCACGCCTAGAAAAATTTTAAACATCCTCCCTCTTGCTGGGCGCATTTCACCTAGGCTGCTTCCACTCCCAAGCTTGGCGCATTTCATGTGGGGTGGAGGAATTTTCATCTTGCTTGAGGGCGCATTTAGCATGTGCTACCTCCATTCTTCATCACTTAGAAACTTTCTTGGTCACTTCCCTCAAGGGCGCATTTCAGCCTATGTGCTGCAATTTTCATATCTTAGAATATTTTCAAGCTCGTTTAAGTCATGCTCCTTGCTTGGGTGCATTTTCACCCACGAGCCTCCATTTTTGTGACTTAGAAAACTTTCTTGCCTCTACTCATGGCTTGGGCGCATTTCACCTGCCAAGCTTCCATTTCCATGCCTTAGGAATATTTTTGCATCCTTTCATCTTGGGCGCATTTCCTAGCTGGAGGAGGAATTTTACACTTAGAATTATTTTCATCTTCCTCCATATGCATGCTCACACCTTGGGCGCATTTGAGGTAGGGTGGAGGAACTTTCTCATAACTTATACGTTTTCCTTCAGTCTCCTCCAAGTTGGGCGCATTTTGCCCCCTCCCATGCCAGTTTTCAACACTTAGGTAAATTTCCATGTCACCTCTACAAGCTTGGGCGCATTTGGAGGGTGGAGGAGGAATTTTCAATGCCTTAGATTTTTCTTTCACTCCCCTTGTAGCCTTGGGCGCATTTTGCCTAGGGAGGAGGAAATTTCATCAACCTTAGAAATTTTCTTGCCATGTCTTATCACAAGGTGGGCGCATTTGAGGGCATGAGGAGGAATTTCATACTCTGAAACTTTTTTCATGCTGGCCTTCATGCCTTGGGCGCATTTCCTACTACCTCTTGCCAGTTTCCATTTGTGGACTTAGAAGTTTCTTCAACGCCACAGCTACCTTTGCCATCTATTTTTAGTAAATTCTGGAGGTGTGTGCCTTTCCATGGTTTTTCACCCGTTCCGACTCTAGTGTTGGCATGATACATTCCTTGTGGCCTTGCTACCTTGCTTATACCTGTTGCCCAAGCTGATTTGCTATTTTTAGCCCGCCTGCCATTTTTAGCAAACCCTAAAATTGCTTGATTTCTGCAGCTCCGTTTGACTTGAATTTTTCACCACGTGGTCCTCATCACTTGATGAACCCGTTCACACCTGCCCGTCGTGATGACCTGCTACTTATAGCCCTGTTCTGTAGACGACTTACTATAAATAGTAAGTGCTCGGATTGCGCCCAAATTTTACCAGTAGATTGCTTGAAGGATGCTGATCGCAATGGGATACCTTCGTTTTTCGAAATTCTGGCTTTTTACCCCTCTTTTTAGGCATCGAAGTTGGAAACCCTAATATGAATTGCATGTGCCTTGAACTGTCTCCGTTTGACCTCGTTTTTGTTGCATGTTGCTTTGTTCGTGATGTTGAAGTGTTAGGGAGCTATTGGAGTGAAACTACTATTTATAGTAAGTGTCCGGAAAGGGGTCAATCGGATGTCAGATGAGTTTGCATGTTACAATGTCCGTGGGATCTCAAAAAACCCAGAAAAACCCGGAAAACTGGTTGACATGCTAGCACTGGCTAAAAATAGTAAGTCGCTGAAAACTGACTCATTCCCTTTGCATGTCACACCATTGTGAAACTCTCGCAAAACCCATATAGAATATCCGGACATGCACTGAAAACCTCTGCATGCAAACCCCAAAAATAGCCTCTGAAGGCTGAACTACTGAAAGTCCTCATCTCAGTTTGCATGTTATATCGTCGCGAAGGTCTTGAAAAACCCAGATCGATTCTCCAATCATGCATTGGAAAATCACATGTTTAAATCCTGAAAATAGCCTCCAAAGGCTGAACTGCTAAAAATAGCCAGTTGTCTGAATCTATTCAAATTTCATGTATAGGCACTCTAAAGCTGCCTGAATGTGTTGATGCAGTCAGAATCCCGAAATCCTAAGGAAAAGACCTCAGATTGAACACTCACTAAAAATAGTAAGTCGTCAGAACATGATGAAAATTCAATGGGATCCTACTGGAAGCCCTCTGGTAGCAATGTTAAGCTCAGATGTCAATTAGCCAACTCAATTCAGCTTCAAATTGTCTTGAAGAGTGAAACCCTAATTTCACAAATACCCCAAAATTTCCATCAGATCAAACGATAGGATATCCCCGAAAGGACAAAAAGATCGGAAAGAGAGAGAGAGAGAGAGAGAAAACAACCCAAAAACTAAAGTCAAAAGACCAAAATGGAGCAAAAATTAGGGGGTCCCCATTTGAATGGGGCGATGTGTGAAAAGGTCACAACAAGGCGCAAGAGTGCATTGAGTTTCCCATTTGAGATGAGCATATACAGATGTAGATCTACAGCTGATGCCAAGTTGATGAGTGATGAAATGTCAAAGTTCGGCCTCAAATTTTTCAAGGAGAGGTGTTCATATGATCCTTGGGGTTTCTTCACAACTCATCTTGGTCAGAGTCATGCACATGTACCTACAGTTGAAGATTTTTGGGTTAATTGTGCAGATGAGTTCGAAGTGCGCAAGCGCAGCTACTCCAGACTTACTCTTCGGCAGATGGCTGATTTCTTATCAGAAGATGTGGAGGGTTTGTCAGATGATGATGGGGAAGTCCTATTTCCCATGTATGCCAAAAATCAGGTCGATCAGCGGCCACTTCGACAAGTTGATTGGCTTGCCAAAGAGAGCACCTCAATTGAGGAAAGAACGAGCCAAATTGCCAAGAATAGTAGAATATTCTTGAGCAGTAAAAGGACACGGAAGGTAGCTATTCTAGTTGCAGAGCCGCCAATAGTTCAGTCATCTCTACCTTCTTCTAAATCAAAACTGAGAGTGAAAGCTATGAGCAATCCTCTAGAAGATACAAGGATTATCAGAATGAGGAAGAGCTTAAAGGAAAAGGTGAATCAGCAGGAACAATCAGCAGATGCACCAAAAGTTCCAATTGAATCAGCACAACAAGTTGAAGCAGAGCCTCCATCTCCTATTCTTCTGCCATCACTGAGGCCTTCTCCTATTCATCTAGATTCAGAAGTTGATTTGTAGTTCGCAATGTCTCAACACCTATTGATCCATCAGGAGTTGTTGGAGCTGGAACCACTCCTCCCAGAGAAGTTAGTAGAGACTCCTCATCTTGGCTTGAGAACCTGCTGGGTAGGAAGAGGAAGCCTTCTTATCAGTTGAACTTTGCAGAACTTGATAGTGTCTACCAAGACACACCAGAAAAGAAACTTAAGAAGCAAGTTCATATGGAGAAGAATTTTGAAGGCGAGATTATCCTTGAGTTTGCCACACCTCCGGAGGACAAGAATGTTGATGAGGTTGGTATTGATGACTTCAAGGTTGTCAAAGCCAATCTTGGTAGAAGCACCCGACATATTGATGTGAATCTCTTTGAGGTGGCAGCAGATAATCTGAAAGAATGATTGCTCAAGGAAGGATAAGATAAGGCAGCCCTCAAGGTTGAGATTCAGCAACTACGGTAGTATGTTTCCAACCTCCTTCATGGTACTTCACGGGCCACCTTGTTGCTTCCACAAATTCTGGAGTCACTTGCAGATCAACATCAATTGAGTCAATTGGTCATATACGGAAAACATATGAGAGATTGGATACAAGAATTCATCACCAGGGGCAGATTTATACTTGCAGAGATGTACCAATTGAGGTATAATGCCCATGATCTTCACTCAAGAATTCAGGAGTTTGAGCAGAATATAACAGAAAGGAAACCAAGAGATGAGATTGTTATTTCTGACTTGAGGACGGCTTATGATTCAATCATTACAGACGAACACAAGAAGAAGCTTTTTCCCTAGAGAGAACAACACCTCTTCAAAGTATAAACCTAAGAAGGAATATTTGTAGAATTGATTGAATATAGACAAAAGGTTGCTAATACTCTCAAGTTCGTAAGAATGTTTGTTTCACACATCCCTTGTCAATATCGACATGAAGATGGCACTTACTTTGATCTCGGTGAACTGCAAACAGAGTTTCAGAACCTTGTCTATGGCAGTTTTAATGGTGATCCTGTTGTACCCTAGCCAAATTTTTTGCTTCATTAAGGCATTTTGCTTCAAATGGTTTAAACCAGTGTTACAAGACTCGGACTCGCCTCGAACTCGGCAAGCCAATTTTTGACTCAGACTCGGACTCAGAGCCCAGACTCGGCGCAGACTCAGCAAAGACTCGACAAATAGAAAAACACAAGAAATTTAGAGATTTTTAAGGATTTAAAACTAGTTTCATGCACCCTTTAATAAATAAACCTTAAAGACACAATAACATCATCAAATAGAAATTACTATGATCCCATAAACAAACATAGATCGATCACACAAGTATAAACGCAAGTTTTAGCTGAAGGAAATAACACATTCAGATATATAAATATTGTCAAATGTATACAAAACTCATGGAATATGAAATCCATGGCATCAAAACAAATATCAAAACTAAAAATATAAGTCTATGGCTCAGAAGAGCTTGCATTACTCATCCCAACATCACGACAAGTCATGCACTAGTGTCTAAGATAGGTCCTAGATGATGATGTAGCCATGATATTTGCTTGTGCCTCAATGATTGGTGTGTATATTCAAGTGAGGAATTTATTATTAAAATTTTATTGTAGCCTTCAAGATTGCATGCTTTGTTGTCTAATGTATGGAACAAGATAATCCTTGATTATGGCTTTGACTGTGAAAGATGCAAAGATTTGCAATAGGGGATATGTATTTTGTAGGTTTTATGATCATGATTCACCATTAGCCTATAACATGCTTAGACCTATAGTTTGATGAGGGTTTGGGGGAAACACCCCAATGGGGTCGAGGGGAAGTGCCCCTCGTGGGGGTTTGGGGGCAACGCCCCCAGCGGGGTCAAGGGGCAGCACCCCTTGTGGGGGTCTGGGGGTAGCGCCCCCAGTGGGGTCAAGGGGCAGCGCCCCTTGCAAGGGTCTGGGGGCAGCGCCCCCAGCAGGGTCGAGGGGCAACGCCCCTCAAGGGTCCCGAGGCAGTGCCCTGGGCGCGCTCCTTGTTGTGATACAGGGTGGGGTCAAGGGGCAGAGCCCCCGCCAGCAAGCCCAAATGAAGACGTTCAAAACCACACAAACCTTCATGGCACACACCATTTAATTAAAAAAATTGTAAATGAAAGATTACAAATTTTTTATAAAAAATTAATTAAAATGGCTGAGTCTGAGGCACGAGCCTCGGCGAGTCTGGCGAGTCTCGGCGAGTAATCGGCAACCAAGTCTTTGGGACTCATTTAGGGTCACTTGCCTCGAGACTCGCGAGTACTCGCTGAGTTTGGGCGAGTCTTGTAACACTAACTTTAAACCTTGTAAAATGATGTCAAAACATAGTTTTTAGGCAAATCAAGTATGGGCTGTTAGTCATTTTGATGCCAGGAAGATATTCGTAAAGTTTGAACATTTTGAAAATTAGGGTTTCTGGACCCTTATTTTTAGGCAAAAAACCCTAAAAATTGAAACTTGTCAAAATTGAATGAAAATTGTTTTGATTGGCTTATTTTGCTTCACGATCACAATGGTGAAGTCAGTTTCAGTTAAAACTCAGTTTAAGTCCGGTGGGTAGTTTTTGCTTTTTCAAGTGAAAAGTTAGGATCTCTGAGGTCAACAATGGCAAATGGCCAGGTGCTAAGTGTCGAAATCTAAGCTTGAAAAGCTCCAATGAAGATTCTATGGCAAGATATGTCAAAAATGATGCTTCGTCTTGGAGGGGATTTTTTGTCGAGGTGAAAATGTTGAAATTTTTTCTAACTTTGGAGCAAAAGCACACCTAGAGGCCAAGGGCACCCTTGATTTCAGAGGTCCAAATCAACTTTTTGAGATTTGTCACTTCCAACAAGTTTTCTCCGGAATCCTGTCAGCTTCACGATGAGCCTACCAGCCACTCCAAAAGATATGTCTAGCACCTGGAACTAGAGATTGAACGGGAAATGAGGGAGATGAAAAATGACTTAACACTGGAGTGCAAAGCATGCCTGCTAGCCAGGGGCGCCCATCCTTTTGAAGCACCAAATGGAGGTTTTTGATCAAATGACACCCAGGATGTTTGTCTTAGACTTGGTCTGGCTTCGCAACACATTTGTTAGCGGATGACTTTGAGTTGTTGAACTGCTAGAATTAGGAGTCAAACATAGGGTTTTAGTCGTGGTCAAAAATGTCAAGAAATAAGAAAAGCGCCCCTGGCCCAAGGTTTTGGAGCCTTAGATGCAATTGTTTTGGTCATCTCAGATATTCATCCTGTTCGTGACACTTCCATCTTTCTGTTGCATACCTCAACTGGGTCAGAAGACTTGACAATAGCCTGCAGTCGGAGTTTAAGTGAATTTTTAGCCAGTTGCAAAAATGGCTCTCTGGGAAGAAAAGCACCCTTGGGGGTTAGGGGCGCCCATGTTTTTCAACTGCCAGATGACGTTTTTAAGGAAGTGCTCTCCAAGAGCTCTTGTTCAGAATTCAGTCAGCTCCACAGTGAGCTTGTTTGTCAATTCTCAAGTTTTGTCAAATATCGGGAAACGCGAGATGAAGGTCAAAATCACCTTCAAAATGATGGAAATGCATTGAAAATTACTGTTTGAAGCCAAAAACGCCCCTAAAGGCTAGGCATGCCCTAAATTTTGAAGCCTCAGATGTTAGAATTAGGGTTTGCAGCCTCAAGGAGTTTCTTGTCAGTTTTGATCCTGCTCTTCAATGAAACTGTCAGCCAATCTATTCGACATGTCAGTCAATCAGAATCAATGATTGAACATGGGCTTCGGTGACGTTTGCAAATTCAAATTTTCAAGAATTTGGCTCTAGAAAGTGATGCCTAAAGTGAAAGTTTGACTTTTGAACTCAAGAGAAGTGGCGCCCTATAAAGGTGGAGGTTGTGAACTGAATTTAAATAATATGAAATCTTCAATTAAACTCCTCAACTCGAATTCAACTATACTTGATTTTTGCTTGTAATTGGGCGATTTATTTTTGCATGCACAATTAACTGAAGTGCATGAAGGTGGCGCCCTATTTAGGGCTTATTTCTCAGGCAGTTAACTGTTTTTGAGGTCCAATCAGAAGGTGACGTCCATTTTTAGGTGTTTGGAAGCATAAGTTGGTGCCTTTCTTCATAAATTTTATTTGTTAAGGCAAGAGGTGTCCATTATTCTCATCACAGGTGGAAGCAAACACGTATTTTCTTGAGCAAGCAAAGATCTGAAGGTAATACGAGCAATATTTTTCAGTGTTCTTCGTAGTGCCAGGTCCAGATTGTTCAGAGGAAATATTCTTCAGACTTCATTTTTCAAAAGCATGCAGACTTCATCAAATCCAATTCAAGCATAGGCGACTTTTTTAGAGACAGAATAATAAACTTCTATTTTCTATCTCTAAAATTCTTCTTTTCTCGTCTTAGGTTTTCTCTCGCATGTCAAAGTAAATGGTAGAATTTTCAGAATCTAATCATCTGGATTCACATTTTTCAGCATCAGCAGCAAAACCCATGTCTTAAGATTTTTTCGAGAAAATTGCCCCGTTGCTTCACATTTTGAAGCACTATGCTTTTTTCTGAAGATTCCTTTGCATGTGGGTCAAAACTCAATTTTTCC
This sequence comes from Sequoiadendron giganteum, assembly GCA_007115665.2. NCBI lineage: Eukaryota > Viridiplantae > Streptophyta > Pinopsida > Cupressales > Cupressaceae > Sequoiadendron > Sequoiadendron giganteum. The sequence continues at coordinate 689,010,459 of CM021100.1, read as the reverse complement.
AAAATTGAATCATCTGGGTTGGCTTAGAATTCCAGTGCCTACAAAACCCATGTTTCAATTTTTCTCAGGAAAAATTGCCCCTGGTGCCCCTACAGCTCCTACTGCTTCTTTACCGAAAAGCTCTTGCATGCCAAGGCAAAAGGCGTTTTTTCAAATTTCTGACGTTGTGGGTTTGCTTAGAATTGTTTTCTCTATAAAACCCACATCTTGGAATTTTTCATGAAAATTGTCCCTCAACAGGCTATAGCTTTCCGGAAAAGTTGTCAGAACATAGCCATGTTTACAGTCAATAGGCGAGTTTTTCAGAATGCAATTCACTCAAACCGAATTCAAGACCAAATTGGTCTTAATTCATTTCGTAAGAAAAGCTGACACCGTTTTACATCAAGCGCATCCAGAGGGTTGATTCAGACAATTTGACAAGCGTAGTCACTCAAAGTCAACATGGTTTCATACCTCGTATAGCTGACAGCCTTCCTAGGCCAGTTTAGAGGGTTGATACTGTTGCAATCCTACGTGTGTCGCGAGTTCGTGTGCATTTCTCACAACCAGAGTGTTCACGGTCAAACTTCGTGGTTTCGTCATGCAACACTTTTCCATGAGAAGAATCGAGAAAAGCATCAGAGGCATAAAGTTGCGGACGAAACAGAGGCCACCACTCCAGTTGTGGAGCCGCCAGAGTTACCAATCAATGAATTGCCAGTTGATGTTGTGCAGACTGAGTTCCAGAATCTGGTTCATGAGAGGTCTTCATGGTGATCCTATGGCATCCAAGTTGAGTCACTTCTTTGTGATGGCAACTAGCTTCGACAAGGTAACTGAAGAGGTCAAAGAATGCTAGAGGATGATCAAGGATGGAGAGAAGGAGTTGAATAGGCAGTCTATCACCGTGGATGGCATCAAAGTGCTAGAAGATGAGACAATCGACAAATTCCTAGACGAGGTGATAGCCCGAGAGGGCTTATAGTAGACAACTTGTTAGATCCTGCAGTTATTTCCAAGGATAGAGTCAGAAGCAATAGTTAACTTGACATCAGTCTTGACTTCTAATTGTTGATCTCGTGCATGCCTATCTCATCTTTGTGGATATCTTCGCAGGAGGACGGACTTTCAGTTAGGATCCAGTTGACTGGTGTTAGTTATCAGTTAACTTTTGTAACGACCCCACCCTTGGGTAATTAAAATTTTTCCAACATTTCACTTCAAACATATAAAAGTAACAAGTAACAAAGACATTACAATAAAATTCTTCCTTTCTTTATTGATAAATACATGCAAGTTACAATATATCTTTCCACATGAATTCCATTTTCATTGCAAATATAAATTAGAGTACAAAAGTAAAACAATTACATACATAGCTCGTAAGCTTTTGCACAAATAGTAGTAAGACGGTCTAGGTTCCTTTCCTTTCAAATCTTGGTGTATCTGTCGCCTGCTGTGGAGGAGAAACATCACTTGGGCGCTTTTCCGCCAACCACAGACTATTAATATGGTCCCCTGCACATCTATTATTCGATAGATGGCCTTCCCTTCGAATGAAGAGATTGGTAGAATATCCGGTTGTGACAACCCAATTGAGCATAGTGCTATGTCCTATACATATAGAACTTGCTATTTCACAATCCTGAACTAGCATGAAGGATCACAATGAACTGACAATGTAGTCTCAACTATCTCACATCTAAGTGGATGTCGTACATTTTACTACTTTGGCCAAAGTATTCTCATTCAGTGCTTCTAAAATGTGTTAGCCAATTTTTTCATTTTTTGACACAATGGTTTCACCCATTAACGTTAGTGAAAATAACAATCCAACTGTAGGGAACCCTTTCCTCTGATCAACCCAGATCCCAATGTGGGCAAGGTCAGAGCATACTCGAAAGGGGATCGTTAGCACACTGAAAATTGCTGAAAGAGTAGAGAAGGAAAATAACAATCACTCTACCACTTATTTAGCGGGAGGATTGGAAATGAAGATCGTTACTGAAATTAAACATGCAACTTGACCACTTATTCAGCGGGAGTGTGTTGACGGCTCAGCCGATCAGCAATATGATGAAATAATGCATTACAGTAAATAAATAGGCAGTAAGCCAGCCTCTTCCACTTATTCAGCGGGTGATGCAAGAAACGGAGATCTGAAGCTATAGACTGAAATGAGGCCAGTCCCTTCCACAATCGTGGGAATTGCAAGAATTAGATAAGAAAAGGAGAAATGCCGACAGTACTACTGTTCAGCTTACAATGTGATGTAGAAGCTGCCAAGAGCACATGATTAGAAGTCATTCTGCAATAATGTAAAGGAACTCTCCTATACTCAACTTGACCTCCTAGACTCAATCCCACTCAAGAAACGAATTCTCATAATCTGATATGACTGTGACAATGACTGAAATTGTGCAGACCAGCAACCTGTAACCTCACTAAATTTCTCATAACTTGCTCAAAACCCAACCAATCGACATGAGATAAAATGCATAATACTCTAACATGGATGGCAACCAAGACTGGACACTAAAGCCAACTCAAACAGCCTTCATTTATTTTGCATGGAACCCAAGGCACTTCCAGAAAGATATGACCCTCTAGGAAGGGCGATTTTTCCTTTAAAAATCCAATACTTGTTAATAAAATCTGAGAATTAACATGAAGGGTCGCCCCTAGCAAGGAAATAGATAGGAACAATACCTAGAATGATACTATTTTTATTTTGCAAGATATGAATAAAAACTACAATCAGCTAAACAACTCCAGCAACTCTGCAAATCTGATAAAATGCAAATAACTCAACTCCTACATGCTCAAAACTCAACTCAAAGACCAAGGACAATCCTATCTTAACTAGTTGCTATCTTTCAAGCAAGAAGTCAAGCCAAGCTAGGGGGTATGCCTTCCTCGAAGCATTCAGTCACCATTCCGGCAGCATAGCTTTGAAATAAACTCAAGATAATAACACGAAGAGAAGTAACCTCCTTTTATAACCTATGAAGAGCACCTCTAGAAGCTTCTAGAAGGTACGCCAAAACCCAGGAGTCAACACAATTTGAATTTCCAAGTTGACTCAACCCTCTCACCAAGTTGGCGTCCCATTTCTTTTAATGAAATATTTCATTATTTAAAATCAAACTTACCTTCCTCAAGTTGGTGTCCCTTTTCTCCTTAGTCCCACTTTATCATTATGAGAATATTTCAATTAACCCCTTGATAAGGCGTCCACCCATGAAGACCACCTTTTAAAACAACTTAAAAGTCATCAAGCTAGGCCAAGGGACATAATATTAAAATATAACATTATTAAAATAACTTATCTCTCCTGGAAAAACATCCCAAAGCCAAATCAAACACTGCCAATTGAACTGCTCGAAGAGGAAAGCCAAGAGTACCGATGCCAATAGGGTCACTGCCAGAAATAGAATTTACTAAAAATAGTAAATTCAGGAAGTTGCTCAGAATAACATGCCAGCTATACCATTGTGAAGCTCTCAAAAAACCCAAAAAGAATCCACAAACAGAACTTCGGAATTCCAAGGGCAATCTTCAGAAAGAGCTAAACAACCTCCACCAAAATAGGAAACCCTAATTTCCACTTCCGAGTAGCCTACGGGTCTCAGAAATAGGCTAACGGCCATCACCAAGATCACTACTAAGAGGGGGACATTACAACTTTGAATGAAGGTCATCTATCATATACACTACTCAGGGATGATTTGACTTAAGGCTATCTTACACTACGCATAGATATCGTCCTTTACTTTTGGATAATCTTTTATCCCAGACTAACCTACAACATTCTAATCTACTAAGTAATTACACAAGATAGGTATCTCCTATTCCAAATAACCTACCTTTAAACAATCTACTTCAAATAGTTACACAAGAGAGGTATATCCTGTTTCAGACAACCTACCTTCAAACAATCTACTTAGAAACGAAACAGTCTACAAGTGTCTTGTAACATAACTCCTAATCCGGAAATCTTTATCCTAGGAGTGCTTAGCTTGTCTTAGTTAACCTAATAACTTAAGCTTAAGACCATACTTGGTTCTGCCTTCATTTCGGTCCTAATAGATATTAACTAATTTCTCGTATTCTCCATATACGAAGATCATACAAAATAAGCAACATTCATACAAAAAATGCATTTCAATTCATTCCTATTCCTTCTGTCACCACTATACTTAAAATCCCCTTTTTAAGCAAAGTAAAACAACAGTTTCCCTTTCCCTTATAAATACATTGCATTCAAGACATTTCCTCTATTAAGTGCAAACTTACAATCAGAAATCATAATTATTTTTCACTCAATCGATCAGCTATGCCTATTTTCAGTCAATGCATAAAGACAAACACAATGAATTCTTTTACTTTCAAAAACAGAGAAATAAGAAGGTTTCCTCATGCCTGTTTCCTCAAGCTTATCCTTCTTGAAGCTCTTGAATGTTCCTGAATCCAACTGAATACAGTTCCTTGGTTGATGGTGAAACCTTCCAATTGATTTCCTTTATACTTTCTCTCAAAGGTGCTCTCTTTACTAATTTCCTACTCAGTTACTATTTCCTGTGTTTTTCTCAAGCTTAGAATGAATGAAAAACAATGACTGGTATTGCTGGTTTGCATTTACTGTTATTTCCAAAATAGATACTACAACAAATGCGCATATAAAAATGTGAACCAAATGATAGCTCAGAATTTCACTCAGAATGCTCATTGTTAAATTGTGTGTTTTCAGCAAAGGGCTGGGCATCTCTTTATAAGCCCAAATTCCTCAAAGTATGGCATGCGAATGGACAACAAAATGCCCAGAATCGGTCAAGAAGCAACATAGCGGATTTCCAAGACCTAAGTCATCAAAAATAAGTGCGATCCAACTTCTTATGAGCCAGCAAGTTCAAGACTTATTCAACTCCTAACTCGGAATTGCCACATACAGAAAAACGTCCATTTTTGGCGCAAAACAGAGGTTGATTCATGCTTGCTACGAAAATGTCAAGGTTAAGGTTCCAACAACGATTTTCCAACTAGCTGGTGTTTTCCCCAAAACCAGCGATTGAATTGGTCTTCCATTTCTTCTTGCATTGGAAGCTCATATCCTTCACGGGAAGTTTTCTTCAGAATTTCGCCCATTTCAAAAGTCTGTTTATAATGTTTAAATGAAATATTTCTTCTTTAAGAAGTTGGCGCATTTTCCCCAGAATTGCGTTGCACTTTATGGTGAATAAAATACTTAAACGTTACAACCGATTTCCATAGTTCATTTTCCATGATGCAATAATCGATATTACCAAATGACTTAATAAAGTTAAGTCTCAATTTCTTATTTATTTCAAATATCTTTATATATATTTATATATATTTTATTATAGTTTTATTATACTTCAAAATGTATATATGCATATATATATATTTAAATATGCCAATATATACATATATATTATTTTGGTAAAACTATAATAATATATATATACTTATATAATATTATATATATATATATATATATATATATATATATATATATTTACATTTATACGTATATACACATTTACATATTAATTGATTAAATACGTGCATTGCGAGCCAGTCAGCATACTTTCAATATACCTATTAATGTATCTATGTGTATATATGTATATATGCAAATTCTAGAATAATATAATAATATAATAATAATATAATCACTGACAATAGGTAGCATGTAAACGTATATAGATGTATATAGCCAATTATACTATCATGTACATGTATGTGTATGTATACCATGTCGACACACACGTGTGGCATATCAGTTTGTCAATCGTACGTCTGTATCGCCATGTCTATACATATAGATACATGTATATGAGAGATACATGTGTACACATATACACCCTGCCTATGTACATGAAACCAATCATGTTTCACATCCAAGGTCACAGAACAATAAGTCAGGTTTACACGTTACACCACTCACAAAGCACAAAGAAGTAACCCAAACTCCTAAAGCCTATGGATGACTTATCAAGACCAACCTATTTGACTCAATTCCTCTAAACCTTTAGTGAAGTGTGTGTATGCTCAATTGATTTACTTTACCGGTTATCCGACCAAACCCCTCTCCCAAGTGATGTTTCCCCTCGGCCTGGAGGAATGGTTCATGTACCTACACCCATAGACATACAATCTCGACAGTTACTTGTTCACAACATTAACAGTATACAAAACACCTTAAGTTAGAATATTCACAACTCAATAACTATGCATGCAACATTCTTCAAGGATAACATCGATAGAAGTATCAATCAAATGAGACAATCATTTAAATAGAACACATTCATTTTGATAACAAAAACATGTTTTATTCATCTCAATGATTCAAACATTACAATCAATTGCCCTATGCAATAGTAGCTATACAATCCAGGTGTAACAACTTTCATTTCAATAAGGACGTGCATATTGCACATGTCCATTTAGTCTAGTTATGTTTCAATTAACTGATGGTAGCTTTCCAGTTAACTGTATACTTTCATTTAGTTAGACTTAGAGAATAAATTTGTTCATGCTTGCAAGACTAAGTGTAAACTCAAGGTGATTTTAGGGTTTCCTACACCTTGGAGTTCTATAAATAAGAGCATCTTTGCTCATTTGTAATTAACTTTTGCTTGATAGCATACATGCTGAGCCAACTCTTGCCTGTAGTATTGCTATATGTGTATTTGTTCATGAACCATTCGTTGAGATAGAGAGTTGCTACGTTGTTGGCAATATTCCTATGTTCAGTATCGGTTCACCTTTGAGCTTTTATTAGTAATAAACAAATTGCTGAGCCACCTTGCCGTACAATGTTACTTGTAATGGTTCATCTTTGTTCAATATAATGCTGGTTGATCGTTTACCTGTGTGATAGGTCCTTCATACAATTTGCTGTTGTTAAATAATAATTAAATTTCTTTAAGATTTGATCTATCTAAGGCTTTTCTATTTTCAGAATATGATTCTTACAATCACTGTACTTTCTTGTAGATTATAATCAGAATATTGAACTTGATAAATATGAAGTTGATGCCAAATCAATATTGAAAAATACTGATCATGAATTCACAAGTCTGAATTTTCCTTAATGGTATTCGATCTACAAGAGCAGAACATTTATTGATTTCGATGTCTCCTATTGTGGATCAGATCTCTATTAAATATATAAGGAAGAGACACATACCATGAGCAGACACGTCTCCACAAAGTGGAGGCATGTCCGTTCATGAGATGTCTCATGAATTCTGCCTTTTCATCTTAACTAAACACCCGATCTCTAATCGAGGTTTGTTTCTTAATAAACATAAATGCTTACCAAGTTCGATTTGTATTTATCTTGCACAAATAAATAATATCCAATCTGGAAATGATCACCGATAATGATGCTCGATTGGGATCCTATATGAAACATAAAAATATATACAATTAAATATATATGTGTGTATACATATGTCAGTACATACTGACATATATATACACACATTTTATCAAATTGATCATCATTTCTATATCTGACCGAAGCTACCATATTTCAACACTCCCTCTTAGCTAGGGAAGATAAAACAAACCAAGTATATAGTGATATCACCTTACTCGTGATATCCGAAGATATGGTATGCTTCTAAGAGTGTCAAGTCACATGACATTCTTCATAACACATCTTCATTATGATATGTGCACTGACATCAAGTCTCATGATGTCTACCATAATAAATCATGGCATATCCAAGGATACATTTATCCACCATGATTATCTCAGAAGGATCATAATGATCTTCAACTGATATCAAGTCTCATGATATCTATCAAAATGTCCAAGAGATACTATCATGACATATCCACGGATATCAAGTCACATGATATCCATCATGATAGTGAAACTAATCATTGTAAAGTCGTCACCTTACAATGTCAAATACAAGTGTTCATTATCAAAAAGATCGTCACCTTTCAATAATGTACACAGGGGGGCGGCGGGGGGCGGGCCATAAAGTCATGGAGTCACACACATGACAAAAGAGTTTACACATCAAACATCTTTTAAATATATTAGTACAAAATAAACAATTTGAGTCTCAATCTCAACAATAACTTACATTTCAACCATACCAAGTTTCTTCCTGAAGTGTTCAATTTCAACTCTGGAGAGATTTTTGGTGAGAATGTTTGTTGTTTGATCACTTTTTACTAATATACTCCAACTAGATCACATTTCTTTCTACCATGTCTCTCACATAGTGGCAAGGAATCTCTATATGCTTTGATCTATTATGGAATACTGGATTTACTGAAAGCTTAATACAACTCTGATTGTCACAGTGGATAATAGTAGGATTCAGGGGCTCACCAAATAATCCCACAAGCAATTTTCGAAGCCATACTGCTTCTCTTGCTCCCATAGAGGCTGCAATATATTCGGCTTCTGTTGTACTCAGTGCCACAGAAGATTGCTTCCTGCTACACCAGGATATCATCGCAGACCTCAACCTGAAACAACATCCAGAGGTACTCTTTCGATCATTTTCTTTAGGTTCAGTAGGCTCCCTCTGAATCTTCAAGCACTTGCATCAACCTCCTAACCTCATCGTCCAAGATTGCCTGCAACACTTGCTTTAGAGAAATGGTTTCCAACGCACACCTCTGTAGAGATTCAGGGCTGTCCTCTTCAACCTCATCCCAGATCACTCTATTATGAATAGGTTTGCGGAGCTACCAATGTTAAATCCAGGTTGACTGACTTGAGCAATTCTGATCTCAACTGCTGAAGAGGTACTTCAAGGATTTAGCATCAACACTGCAACCCTAACTTATTCTCAGCGAATCATAGAACTCCTTTTGAAGGTTAATTCTTCCTCTTCGAAGAGATGTCTTCAGCCATTCATTCAGTCTCATGGCTGCAAGCAGTGTCTCCATTCTCTTCTTCTTTTGAAAGCAATCTCTTGGTCCATCCTAATGCACATTAAGAAGAGATTCCTTAATAGTTCATATGACTCAACTATTCCGAAGAGAAATACAAATGCTAGAAGCATACAAGATTCACTTATCCAATGTTATATCATGAATTAATGACTACATAAAAAAATCATGAGCATTATTTAGGTATAAAATACTTATCTCTTTGTTGTCTAATCTTCCTCACAATCCACCAATTGTTCTTTCCTGATCTTTGCACTTAAAGATTCAAATCTGCTACAACAGAATAATTCAAAGCTGTTTGCAACTTAAATAAACGTCTTCATGCAATAGATATGTGGACACAAGACCTCTAGATACGTCCAGAATAGGAACAACAAACTTCCGTTTGATAAGATATGAATAGAAGCACCAATATAATCTGTATCACCAAGAATAACCCTCAAACAATCCAAGCAGTGATCAAACACTTTGAATGAAATACTTATGCGTATATTGCAAATGACGCCTTGGTCAATAATCTGCTCGGTTTCATTGTTTAGTCTCTCAATCTGGATTGTAGAGTATGAAATCTAATATCGAAACATATGCAGTTCATAAAGATATGCCTTCTATCGAGCAGTCTAGTTCATTTGCTAATACCCCGAATAATACCGTTGCTCCTTAATGTGTATATTCGGAATATAGCCACGAGCAACAGATGTAGACTATGTCAAAGAAATACATCCGCCAGTGCAAACAAACTCAGTAAACGAATGTTTTCCTCTGCTAAGCAGTATAAATACTCATATGCTTGCTTGCCAAGACTTCCTTTTTTTGACTATGTACACTCCACGTAGGCAGATACAAGGGATAGGAGTATTATCGGGCCCTTAAGCGTCATCCCTCACCATATTCGTTGATGTCGTTGCAGGGAAGTATGACTTCGTTGACGCCAACGTAGTCTCAAACCTCCGCCAATCAACCCAATATCGGGTCTTCAACTTTCATCAGCCACATGGAGTCGTTTGCCTTCTCAGTTCTATTAGATAGCATATGATTCCTGCTCAAGATTTGAATGCTATGGCCGATCACATTAAATATTATGCCAACAATGATCAACGTCTTCCCCTTCTGGCAGAGCGAGAAAAAAATTGTCCTCAAGCCGCTCCTGTGATCGGATGTAAATGCCATCTGAATGCAATCCCGACAAGATTCTGATTGGTGAGTGGCGAGAGAAGGAGGCTACACAGCCACGAGCAAATCGGGAGTCACACCAAGTGATAGTCGCTATACTCAGATCCGAATATAAACGCAAATGTTCAGGCCCTAGATGCTAGATCTTCTCCACTTATCCGCCTCTAATACAGTCGTCTCCTCTTGAGTGCTACGCCAATAGACATTATGAAGAATGAAATGTGTTTGCGATTTCAAGAGAGAATATGGTTTTAAAGTAATCTGATATCTTGAATTTAATCAGATCTTCCTTAACTTGGCTCTAATACCATGTTAAATAATGATTAAATTTTTTTCGTTGAAATATGGTAGCTTCGATCAAATATAGAAATGATGATCGATTTGATAATATGTGTGTGTATATATATGTCAATATGTACTGACATATGTATACACACATATATATTTAATTGTATATATTTTCATGTTTCATATAGGATCCCGATCGAGCATCATTATCAGTGATCATTTCTAGATTGGATATTATTTATTTGTGCAAGATAAATACAGATCGAACTTGGTAAGCATTTATGTTTATTAAGAAACAAACCCCGATTAGAGATCGGGTGTTTAGTTAAGATGAAAAGGCAGAATTCATGAGACATCTCATGAACGGACATGCCTCCACTTTGTGGAGACATGTCCGCTCATGGGATGTGTCTCTTCCTTATATATTTAATAGAGATCCGATCCACGATAGGAGACATCGAAATCAATAAATGTTCTGCTCTTGTAGATCGAATACCAGTAAGGAAAATTTAGACTTGTGAATTCATGATCAGTATTTTTCAATATTGATTTGGCATCAACTTCATATTTATCAAGTTCAATATTCTGATTATAATCTGCAAGAAAGTCAAGTGATTGTAAGAATCATATTCTGAAAATAGAAAAGCCTTAGATAGATCAAATTTGAAAGAAATTTAATCATTATTTAACAGTTGTCCTGGGTTATATTTCTGATTAATAAATCCATTTCCTATCTACACCTCGGATAGGAGTCGTCTCCTCCTTGGGAATTTAGAAGTAGGTTTATCGTGCTATGTTGTGATAAATAATCTTTGTTTCATATCTACACCTCGGATAGGAGTTGTCTCTTCGGGAATCTAGAAGTGAAGATTGTCGTTTGATGTTGTTGCCAATAACCTTTCTTTCAGCCTACACCTCGGATAGAAGTCGTCTCCTCCTTGGGAATCCTGACTTAAAGTTTATCGTCCAAATACTCCCTGCTCCTAAGTCCTCATGCTCTGTTTCTCTTGAGGAATAGGATAGATTAAAAGCATTTAATTAGTTGTAGTTAAGATCTGCAAAACCAGAGAAAAACCTTAGCAGCAACGTTCTTGGTTTCCTTAACCTTGTGCCTCTTCTAGCTGAGTAAAAAAGATAGGATTTAGAATCATTTACTTTTTCACGCATATCAGCAAAAGAGGGAGCTTCCCCTCCGTTGTACCCAAACCGAAATTTTTGCTTCATTAAGGCATTTTGCTTAAAATGGTCTAAACCTTGTAAAAGTGGGGTCAAAACTCAGTTTTTGGGCAAATAAAGTATGGGCTTTTAGTCAGTGTGATGCCAGGAAGATACTGTCAAAATTTGAAAATTTTGAAAATTAGGGTTTCTGAAATCTATTTTTAGCCCGAAACCCTAAAAAATAGGAACTTGTCAGAATTGGATGAAATTAATTTTGATTGGCTTATTTCACATCACAATCACAGTGGTGAAGTCAGTTTCAGTTAAAAGTCAGTTTAAGGTTGGTGGGTAGTTTTCACTTTTTCAGGAGAAAAGTTAGGATCTTCGGGGTCATCAATGGCAGTTGGCCAGTACCAGGTATCAATATCTAAGCCTGAAACTCAAAGAGGAACGCTCTACGATAAAAGATGTTGGAAATAATGCTTTTTGATGGAGGGGATTTTCAGATTGGCAAAAAGTGCTAAAATATTCTAAGTCTGGGAACTTTTCACTATGTAACGTAGTAGACACTTGCGCAATCAACGTGCAAATCAACTTTATAGTGTCCGTACATGTGAAAATGATGAAGTATAGTCATCCACACACCTCAGCAGTCACAACGCTTCGACATGGTCAACCGCAGGGATGGATACAGCGTTTGCAAAGCATAAAATGGTGAAAATCAATGAATTCAAAACAAATCCGCTCCCCTGTAGCCTAGGGGCGCCCTTCCATTTGAAGGTCAAGATTTGAGTGTTTTGGATAAAGGATACATTCATTATGTTCAGTTTTCAATCAGCTTTCCGATTAGCCATGAAGCAAGATTATCCGAGTTACAGAACTCCGGCAAACGAAGACAGAAGCAGAGGTTGCGAAGAGTGTTTTCTCACAAGGAGGCAGTCTAGAGATGCAAATCCGCTCCCTTCTAGCCCAAGGGCGATTTTCTTTTTGAAGGCTCAGATCTAGATGCATGTGTGTTTTGATGGTTTCAGCCTTTGCAGAATTAGTTTAGCTTTTCAACGAGCTATCAAGCGAAAGCGTATCCAATACAAAAATCCGGTTATCAGCGTTCGATGTGGAAATTACAGGCAGGATACATGTCAGAAGAAGTTTTGTAGAATGCAAATCCGCTCCCCTGTAGCCAAAGGGCGATCCTGAATATGATTGGTTTGATGGATGAATTTGCAATTGAGGTCTTCTTGAGATCTCTTCCAGCTCAGTCCAGCTTTGCAGTGTATCCGTTCACAAGACGATCCGATATTCTGAGTAACTGTGACAGAGGTCCTACCGAGCATGTAAAACAGAGGATGGTGAAGCGTAGCTACACAAAGCTGCACAGCTGTAGGCTAGGGGCGATTCTCCTTTAGGCCTGCCAGACGGGGTTATTTGCAATTACAGTCTTCACAAGACTTGTGTGCAATTACTCAAGCTATCCAACGAGTCTAGCCGACAGCCTCCGGGATTTGGCGAATGCTCGTACGTGCGAGGTCAAGATGATAATGCTGTAAAGAAGAGCTGATTGAAGGCAATTCAAAAAATGACTAAGTGTAAGAATATTATTTTCTTTGAAAAAGGCGATTTTCTTTTAGAGGCCTTAAAAGCAATTTTCTGGCTTCGTCGTCTCCAAGAACATCTCTTGCAAGTTGACCAAACTGTACAGCAAGACAGACGGCACGCATATCGGAACATTCCAGTTCCCGGTATCAAGGGTCAAAGTATGGTGTTCAGTTGAAAATCACACTTTTGTCAAAATGGTGTTTGAGCTATCACAGAATAGGGGCGCTCATGCTTTTGGGGTTCCTAATACAATTTTCAGATCCCTCATATACAGTCATTGGATGCAGAATACTTCTAGTCATGCAATGAATCCATTATTCAGTCAGTGGGGTTCATTATTCATTGTCAGCGGCAGTTTGAAGCATCAGAAGGCAAAACTAAGAAATGGCCAAGTCTGGAGTCAAAACATCAATTTAATCAAAGGCGCCTAATTTTCTAAGGTATCAGATGATGATTTTAGCAGTTGTTGCTCCTAGCAAACATTTCATCCTTGTCATACAAGCTTCGCGGTGGATATCTCAGCACGGTCGCAGGATCATTCAATCATCCGGAAATCAGAGTTGAACAGGGTCAGTTGTAACTTTGCAGTCAGCTACAAAATAGGAGATTCTCAAAAATCTCATAACTCTTGCAAATGGAAGCCTAAAAGATCAAAATTTGACTTTTTGGAATCAGGGAAGTATGTTGAACACAGCAAGATGCTATTTTTGGCAAAAAATGAAAAAAAAATATTTTGCATGCAGAGCATTGAAAAGTGACGAATTTCTTCAAAGACAGATATTGGTGCCATTTTTAGTTTTTTGCATGTTTTAAAAATTAAGATATTATTTTTAGTCTGAAGACTCAGAGACAGTGGCAGTTCAACTGGAGAGAAGCCAATCGAATTCTTTTTCTAAATTAGGGTTGCATTATGCATGCATGATGGTACAAATTGTTTATTTAAACAAGCATGGCGCCTTTCATCATTCACACAGCTTTGAAAGTTCGAATTTCTTCAAAGAGATTTGTGAATTTTCATCAAAGGATCAAGTTCGAAGGTGATAAAATATTCTTTTGCAGGTACAAGTTCAGATTCAGCATCAGATTCAAGGCAGAGTGGCGATTTTGACAGAAGAAGATAATAAATAAATAAAAAATTAAAAAATATCTTTCTTCTTCTCTATATTTCTTCCATCTTCTCGTCTTAAATTCTCTTGCATGTTCGAAGTGTTGGCAGATTTTGGCAAAACAAAATATCTGGGTTGATTCAGAAGAGCTTTCTCAGCAAAACCCATGTGCCAGAATTTTTCAGGAAAATTTGTTCCAGAACATCTGTTCTTGAAGCTTTAATTTTCTCAACCGAAATTCTTTTGCATGGCTGAGTAAAGGGTAAATTTTTGCATTTCTGACGTTCTGGGTTGTCTTAGAATCATTTTCTGGACAAAACCCATATCTCAGATTTTTTCGTAAAAATTCTCATCCGACAAGCTATTTTTAGCCTCAGCAGGCTATTTTTGGCTTTCCAGAAAAGTTGTCAGAATATAGCCGTGTGCACAGTCAACAGGCAAGTTTTTCAGAATGCAGTTCACTCAGCTCGAATTCAAGACCAAATCGGTCTTAACCCATGACTTCATCGGAACAGTTGATACAGATCTACATAAGGTGTTGCCGGAGGTAGTTTTGGATCCACTCAAAATCAGGGATTCAGTTATCAAGAATATTCAGCAATCCGGGTTGCTTGAGGCCGCTTCCATACCTATTTCGGTGCATTGCGTGGAGTTTGTAATATCTTGCATCAAGCATTACAATTCCGCTACACGAGAGATACGGTCAATAGATGGACGTGTTATATGCAGTCTCAAACCCCTTGATATCGAGCGAAGTCTGGATATTCCTCAACATTCGGATGGGATGGTTATTTCCATGAGTCAAAGCGAGCAGGCATTCAATGCTGGACTGGATAAGTGTCAAAACAAGATGATAGAGAGATGGCTGAAACAAAAGAAGAGCAAGTTGCCAAACAACTTGGGTCGTGGCGAGTGTAAGGATGAATACAATATTTTGATTACACTGCTTAATCGTGTCTCAGGTCATGCAGATGCAAACAAATTTCACCCGTGGATGTATTATATCATTGGTAGAATCATCTCGGGGCAAGAGCATTATGACTGGGCATCCTTCATCAGCGATGTTATTCACGAGCAAATCACCGGTTTCCTAGCTGCGCATCAATTTCATATGTGTTCTTACCTGGTGTACTTGATTGCTTATCAGAATCAGTTTAATGGTTTGAATACGGTGGGCATACTCAGTGTACAGAAAGTCTATCGTTACTATGACCAGCTTGAGTTCACGAAGGCTGAAAGTCATTTTAAACGTGTACAAGAGGCTTTCTTGACTTATACAGTGAGAAACTTGGACCGGGAGTTGCATATTCGCATCTCGACAGTTGCCAGAGCAGCAATGAAGAATTGGGTAGATTGGTACATTCAGTTCCCTACATACACCTATATCCGTGTCTATGGATACACAGGAAAACCAGCTATGTTACCACGTTATCCTTCGGATAAAACAATATTCATGGAGTTCCTGAGGCAGCTATATGAAGTTCACAAACGTTTGCGCATCAAGCGTAAACCAGCTGCCGAGTTTCCTTTGCAATTCGGGATGTATTGGTGTAGGACGGCAGTTGATGCTAAGACCGCAGGTCAAGAGTTAGAAAATTGCAAACTCAAGTACCTGGTGGATACACGCACATATGATCCTTGGGGTCATTACGCAGCTCGCCTGGGTAATCTCTCTTATCACAAACCTACGATGGAAGATTATTGGGTGAATTGTGAGGATGATTTCGAGGTTCACAGACGTAGCTATAGCAGGTTCTCTCTTCCACAAGTTTCTGTTTTCTTGGTAGAAGATGTGGAAGGATTGACAGAGGATGAGGGAGATACACTTCCTCAATTTTACAGAGAGCAGGTTGATGGACAACCACTGCCGTTAGTGAACTGGTATGCCAAAGAGTTCGCATCAGTAAAGGAGAGATCGAGCAGGGTCATCCAAAATAGTATGCTTTATTTAGAAAGCAGAAGGTTGAGAAAGGCATCCATGCCTAGAGTAGAGCCGCCACCAGAAGGACTTGTATTGCCTTCTTCTTCAAAACCTAAGCAGAAGAAGAGGAGCAATCCTCCTAAAAAGAATCCAGCGCCTAGTAATTTGAAGGGAAAAGCATCTGTTGCGATTCCACATGTAGAGCCAGTCAGAGAAGTTATTCAGACTTCTCCATAGCTTGAGGTTCAGCCCCGTATGCCGTCACCGACACCATTAGAGCAGCCTCCCGTTCCAATTCACATTGATTTGGACGTAGATTCACCTCCTCACAGTGATTCTTTTACACATTCACATTCATCAGATCCTCCTACGACTAGTACAGGTCTTTCCAGTGGGATTAGTCGGGATTCATCTTGGCTTGAGAGTCAACTGGGAAGAAAAAGGAGACAACCATCTTACATACTTGATCATTCAGATTTCGATCATGACCATCAAGATGTGCCTGAAAAGAGGATCAAGAAACAGATACATATTGGGAGAAGTGCAGATAAGGAATTCATTGTTGAGACTGCTGTACCTCCAGAAGATAAGAGTCTAGACGAGATGGAAGCTCAAGACTTCGAGGTTATCACAGTTCATTTCGGTAAGAGTACTCGTCAGACAGATATTGATCTCCTACAGGTTGCTACAGATAGCGCCAAGGATAGGATGGTGAAAGATGGTGAAGATAAATCAGCTCTCAAGGCTGAAATACAGCAGCTTCGCCAGTACATTTCTAGCCTTGTACACAGGACAGGGGATGTTGTCACCGCGCTTCCACATATGTTAGAACCACCAGCAGAGCAGGGTCAGATTGATCTCTTGGTTGCATATGGTAAGCGATTGGAGGAATGGGAAGAGGAGTTTGTTGCTAGAGGTCGCCTTGTACTTACAAGAATTGTATCAATTGCGGTATAATGCACGTGAGCTTCGTCTACGACTTCAAGATGAGGAACGTGATTTGGCCATTAGTAGACCCAGGGATGAGATTCTGATTGCTAACTTGGGAATGTCATTTGATTCAGTCACAGAGGTAGAAGATAAAGAAGAGGTCTACATTTGGAGAACACAGTTGATCTTCAAGGCGGAGATAGAAGGAAAGATCGTATCTGAGGTGGCTGAGAGCAGAGAGCATGTTACTAGTGCATTCCGCTATATAAGAGACTTTGTGTCTCAATTACCATGTGTATATCAACGTGTGGGTGGTGACTATGTTGAGCTTGCTGACATCCAGTTAGAGCTCCAAGCACTTATTCACAGTATTTTCAGTGGTGAGACCGTTGGCTGTAAGATGAATCAGCTTACAGCAATGTCAACATTGTTTGATGAGGCAATCAGGAGAAAGGGTGAGTTCCAGTGTCAAATGACTAATGGAGAAGACATGCTGCACAAACATAGGATTCTTCGCCAGAGCTTCAGTTCCCCAGATGGAGATGCAGTCAACGACCTCGTAGATGGGTTAATTTCTCAAGATCAGGGCCAGTAGACTTCAGTTAAAGGCGTCCCACCTTTTCCAAGATAGACATTAGACACAGGAGTTAAACTCGAGGCTTCTTTCCGAGTTAACTGGTTGTTACACATTGCATGCCATGTCTTTCTTGGAAATATCTACAAACACTTGGAGATTAGATTAGATTTTTCAGTTGACTGATGATAGCATTCCAGTTGACTTGCTTTCAATAAGGACGTGCATGTTGCACCTTGTCCATTTAGATTAGATGTTTCAGTTAACTGATGATAGTTTCCCAGTTAACTGTATAGTTTCATTCAATTAGGGTTTAGGAATAAGATCTTGCATGCATTGCAAGACTTTAGTTGACTCAAGGTGATTTTAGGGTTGCCTACACCTTGAAGTCTATAAATAAGAGCTTCAAGCTCATTTGTAATTTAACTTTTGCTTGATAGCATACATGCTGCGCCTACCTTGCCTGTAGTATTGCTATTATTGTATCTGTTCAAAGAGTAATTGCTGTTATAATAAATTGCTGCGCCTACCTTGCTTTCATGTTATTGTCATGGTGTTTATTCGATCTTAGTTAAATGGGGTTGCTGGTTTGATCGTTATTGCATGCGTGTTGCGTCTATACAATCTACTGTCCCAGTTGCTTACCTTTTGTTTTGTTGATTATAAGCCTATTCAGAAGAGCAAATAGTTGCGCCTACCTTGCCTTCATGTTGCAAAACTGTACTTAAAGCTTATCGTTTGATGTGTGTTATAGTAGACTCATTCAGCCAAGCAAATAGTTGCGCCTACCTTGCCTTCATGTTGTGAAGCTGTACCAGGTTTACCGTCCATTTGTTTGTTTTAATAAACTTCTTCCCGGATTAGCAAATAGTTGCGCCTACCTTGCCTTCATGTTGTGAGCCCGCACCTGAAGTTTATCGTACAATACATTCCTGCTCCATTTCCTCATGCTCTGTTTCTTGAGGAAATTGGATAGATATTAAAGAAGTTAGCTTAGTTGTAGTTACATGATCTGCGAAACCAGAAAATACTTAGCTGCAACGTTCTAGGTTTTCTTAACCTTGTGCCTCTACCAGCTGAGAACAAAAAGATAGGACATTAGTTTAGTTTTCTATTTCATGCATTCCAGCACAACGAGGGAGCTTCCCCTCCTAATTTAAAGAGCACTCATTACGTAGTGTGCATAGCTGTCCGTACAAACTCACACTCCAGAGGTGTTAGTTCTTACGCCAACACCCTCCTAATTTGAAGAGCAGTCATTACGCAATGTGCATAGTTGTCCGTTGCCAATACGTACTCTAGAGGTGCGAATCGTAATGCCAACAGATCCTGTTGCCTACAAGATGAATCATGTTGCCGCAATGTCAACAAAATTTGATAAAGCAGCTGAAGAAAGAAAAGAATTTCTAAGTTTGATCGCAGATGGTGAAGAGATGCTAGAAAAACAGTATGTTGTTCTAGATAGTATCAGTGTTCCTGATGAAGAGGCAGTTAACGGCTTTTTGGAGGATTTGGTTTCCCAAGTTATCAATGAGTGAACCACCAGTTGGAGCATGCAATGTTTCCTAAGGATAGAATTAAAAGCAGTAGTTAACTCGACACCTTTTATGAGTTTAACTTGTTCTCATTCATGCATGTCTATTCTTCAGAAATATCAATGTATAGGTGGAGCTTTTTCAAATAACTGATTGTAGACTTCTTGTTAATTGTTAGTTATCTTTTGTTTAGTCTTAGAAACAAGGCTTGCATATTGGCAAGTCTAGTTGTTAAAAACAAGGAGATTTTAGGGTTCCCTACTCCTTGTTTGTGTATAAATAAGGGTAGCCTTGCCCATTTCTTTTTAACCGTTGTGATAACAAATTGTTGAGCCTATTTTTCCTACAACTTTGTTATTTAGTGTCTTTTCACTTTTGTTTCAAGTGTAATCTAGTTTGATCGCATATTGTAAGCCTATTTTTGCTACAATCTATTGTCCGAGAAGTGTATTTGCTGTTATAAAATTGAGGGAGAAAATCTCATGCCTATCTTGCTCTGATATACTGTCTCAATCTATTTTAGTACTTTGTCTTATGTTTTGCTTTTGTAATCTTTATTTCAATTTACATCTAATAAGTACAATGAGTCTTCGGATGTATTTTGGAAGCAAGTTTATTTAAGCTTTGTGTTAATCAAATCATTTCTTTTTTACTTCTAATTCTCAAGCTCTAAATTTACTTGAGTTATCAGAAGTGTCTTTAGAGTAGGCCTAGTTGTAGTTGAAATTCTAGAACAGAGAAAACCGTAGCTATGACGCAAAGAGTTTTATAAACTTGTGCTCTAAGCTGAGAAATAAAAAGATTGGCAATAGTTTAGTATTTCTTTTTTAAGCATAATCAGTGAAGAGAGAGCTTCCCCTCCTAATTTGAAGAGCAATCTAACTGTGCATAGCTATATGTTTCCAATCCGCATTCCAGAGGTGCGAATTGAAATGGCAACACAATGGATGGGGCATAGTTGAAAAACTCTCCAAGTAATTGGCGAGTTTTAAAAGACTCTCGGGTTTTTTTTTTACGGCGAGTTTTTCCTGCATTTACTCTCCAATAAAAGGTCTCCTACGGCCGCTAAAAAGGCATTTTCATTTCATTTGATTTTCTAGGTACTCTCCAAGTCCAAGTTTCCAAGTTTGCCTACAAGTTTTCATCTATAATATCGTGTAGTTCTACCTCCCCCTAGTTTTCACTAGACATGGGAAGAGGAAGATGTAAATTTGTAAAATATATTAATGTAGTATTTACTTTCAGTTTTACAAAAACAATTTGCTATTTTCATTTTGTTTTAGACTATTAGTATCAGCGCATTCCACATGAGGATGCCATTTTGTACCCAATTTTCTTTTAAATCAATCAAATACAAATAGACTCAACTTGTTTCTTTTATGTATTCATTTATTGACTCATTGGATGCATCTTATCATTGAATTTTGCAAAAAAATGCATTTTTAAAGAAAATTAAGCATTTTTTTAAGTTGCTAAGTATTTTGCCGAGTTTTTGCTGAGCTTTTGCCGAGTTTTTGCCCAGTTGTGTTTTTTGGGCTAGGCGATTTTTTCAACTATGGGATGGGGCACTAGTTTGGCATTGAGCTTCACACAGCACAATGATCAATCTCCATGCATTATCATGCAATCTAGTGGGTTTAAAATCATGTTAAATTGGTCTAGTGTGTCTAGGAAGAATCTTATTATGAACTTATGTCACAAAAGGGGTCCCTTTTCAATGTTATAAGTTATCTTTACAAAAAAATATTTTATTCCTTTTAGAATTAATTAATTATTAAAGTGTGTAAAGATTATTTTATTGTAAACAGACCAAGATTGCAATAATTGTGAATTGTAACTATAGGAAAAGGTGGAAACATTTTCACCATGCAGGTAATCATGGTTCGTAGACTCGGCGAGTACTCATGGTTTCGAAACCCACACAAGTGACTCGCGGGTATAAATCGTCAAAAACTTGCTAGAAACTTGCAAAAACTTACTAAAAACCCGCCGACAAATGCAAGGGAAACGTAGGCCAAAATGCAAGACAAAACTAGCAAAAACACGAGAAAAATGCGAGACGAGCGAAATACAAATTTGACATGATTTTAAAACAATTTTTCCCTTTAAAAACCCTACAATCAACCCCACAAACACATCAAATTCGCCTGCAATTTCACATTGATTTTGCAAGTAAAACATAGGTTGAAACGTGTCATTCACATGGTTAAACTCTATTTTTTTGGCTTTCTAAGCATTGTTTTTTTCCTTTTAAAAAACTATGAAAATGGTGTGTACCATGAAGGTTTGTATGGTTTTAAAGGTCTTAATTTGGGCAACGCCCCTCGGCCCTACTAGGGGTGTTGCCCCTCAACCCTACTAGTTAAAATATGGTTTAAAATGCAAATTTCACACGCAATTTTTCTAGAAAGGTTTAAAACCCTGCATTTAACCCTCCAATAAACCCTAGTTTTTGCCGAGTCAATTTTTTTTGGCTTGTCGAGTACTCTCTAAGCCCGAGTTTGTGCACTATGATCAAAACAACATGATCTAAAGCCTAGATTTTCTTTGGCCCACATTACAATGCAAGAAAATAGTTTATGCATTGACCATGAATTTGCAATTTGTCACTTGGAAAGTTTACACAGCTTAAATGCAAATTTTTTTAAAAAAAGATTTTTCGCAATTTAAAAAATTGCTTTTTAATTGCAATTTGATAAAATGTTTTTAAGTCCTATAAAATCCCCGATCATTCCCTCCTAAGGGGATCATCCCCTACACTACAAGGACACCCTAGAGACAACCACCCTACCAAGTAGTGGTTGTGGAATGGCAAAGAAACATCATGTCTTAGTCCCACTTTCTTGGGGATGGGGTAACATGAGGTTTTGGGGGGGTGATAGGTCCCTATAGAACAATAGTTATTTTCTTAAGATTGCATGGTATTGAATGATTCATCTAATATGTGATCTTTGTATGTATGTATGTATTATTATATATTCTACCACTTGTAGATTTTCTTCAAGTTTTAAATATAGGGAAATCTTGCTTGACAATTGTAGGGATGTGGTCCGACACACTACCCCTAATCCATGTGTGCACACACAATTTTATGGATAACACGCTCATAGGAGACTCATCCACTAGACAATCATCAAAGCATTTGGCTAAGCATGGGTTCCTAGTAGAGAAACCCTCATTGTTTGATGGAACTTTAACTTGATTCTAATGTCCTAAGTGTTTACAAAAATTCAATGAAGAAAAAAGGCTTTGATACTAATAAATAAGTTTTTACAAAATCTAGCTACAAAATGTGAAGGTTTGTTAATATGTTATATAGGGTTGTTAAATTCCTTAGCTCATTCATATTTAACATAAAATTCAATCCGTTGAAGACTTGTATTCACTAGGAGATGTAATTGGATCCTATCATAGGATCCATAGAGATGTACTCCAATAATGAAATTATAGTTGGCTTCTCTACAATTGGGCTATTCATAAATTATATATTATTCTTTGGCATAGATCCTAGTTATTGACACTAATTGGTCAACTGAGATGATCAAACATGATCGATTGCATCATATAAATTTCTTGTCCTCTCTCTCCAAATTTATAATACAAAATGGCTTATTTTATCCTAATTTAGTACTCAAATGATGCTTCAAATGCTCAATGAGCCACATGTGTGCCAAATTTATATGTTTTTTTTCTCTTTTTGAAGTTGTAACACAAACTAGGATAACTTAAGTTTACTAAATAACTTAAGTTTACCAATTTAAAATTTAGCTCTTGAAGTTATATTGCACATTCTAGAACAAAAAATTGCACGACACTCACTTTTGTTGCGAATATGCAAGTGAAGAAATGCAAGTTTGTTCCTAATGAACTAGAAATTTCATAAAACTAAAAGACCAATGACAATGGCAAATATCTACTTATATAATTGGGGGCAAGGGGGAAAGGAATGCCATGATTCAATTTTACCATATGACTAATTGTGCTGTTTCCATTACATTTTCATTCCTTTTTGGCTTTTATGGTCCAACAACAGTTTCTTGAAAGTAAAAAGAAATATTATAACACAAAATAGATAAGTAGAATTAAACTTGTTCTCCACAACATAAGCAAACTCAGATATAGATATCTTGCACAAAAAGGTAGTGGTTCTATAAAAGACACATCTTTGAATATCTACAGTGAAATAAGAAATGAGGTGTGCAAATGAGAAACTAAGGAAATTATTTATGGCTGTCTTGGTGTTTACAATTACTAAATAGCATTTGTCAGCTTATGACTTATATATTGCATTTGTTTACAAATTTCTTATGAACATAACATTTGCAAATCACAAAAAAGGAACTGTCTTGCTTTTGTTAGAAGGAATTAACATAATATTAAGGTTGACCTTCACTTTATATACCTCAATTGAACCAAGGATGTGAGAGAACCCATGGGCAATGGCTGGATTGACGGTATACTTTGATATATATCTCTTGATGCGTAGATTGTCATTCTTAACAGATGTGACCTCTGGAAGCTGTCCCCTTTGCCTCTTCATTTTATCAGCAGTTTGCCATGTTCGAGTTATAACCTACACAAGAATTTTATTATTAGCAGGATGTCACCTTGAAGCACTATACCCTTCCAATTGAACTAGATTTATTGCAGAGAGGCTACTTCATAGAGTTTGATAATAAACAACTAAATATAAGAGATAAACTCAGTAGATTTACAAGTAGTCAACATTGAAGCTTCCCATAAAAGGATCTACACTCAGATTTAAATCTGTAAGTTTCCAGACGGAACAACAAGCTTGTTCCCTTCCATAAGTACACAACAAGAATAATTTAAGAAAATGATCCATTCAATTTTCTTAGTTTTGGCATGGTCAAGCAACATCAGCCTTCTTCTAATTTACTTATAACTCATTTCTTCCTTAATCACCATCTCTGGATTCACATGTGCTAAAAAATAAGATCAAGTAGGAACAAATACAGCTTGTGGCTTTACAAAGGTTCACAAATTGTTCGATTTACTATGCTTAACATCATGAAACTCACTGAAAAGAAATGCTAAGAAATATCACATAAAGCATTACCAGATTAACCTAAGAAATCCCTATAGACTGTATACTAATCCTTAAGCACTAGAAAAATACTAAATATTTAATTATACCTCAGATTACCCTAATAGATCATGCTCATCACCTATTGTGCCTCTTAATTTATTGTTTCTAAAAACTTATCAGCATGCACTGCTTCAAAATACTTATGGTAAATTTGCAAATAACCTAGCATTTTAGGTATGTATAATATATTCCTTCACATCAAGGAATATTTTACTTAGAAACCACTATTGCCTATTTGAAAACATTATTTAACATATTGTACCTACAAACTATCTACCAACACGTATCCTCATGAGAAGCATTCCTCACCTTAGATTTAACCTCCTATTTCTTCGAAGCATGCTGAGAACCCAACAAATACTTTGTGACACTATAAAAGCTAAAAGGCATCTTCATAGATACTGTTCCAGGGTTTTAGTTTATTCTTCCATTACAAGGGAGCTGTCCCTTCTAATTTGAAGAAAGGTTTAACCTTACATGTTGTTTCATTTGATGTTGTCTTGGAAGGGACAAAATAACATGCTAACAAAACTAGTCAAATATAAGCTGAGTAATATGTGCAACATAAGCATAAAATTACCATGCATCAGAATGCATCATCATGTGTTGGTAATTGATGGCTTGTGAGGGAAGGAATGATGAGTGTGAATAAAATACAAAGAGAGTGAAATTAAAACAAGTATTATTGAATTTGGAGAATCAATGTCTTCTTAGCAAATGAACACTCAACTACGTTTGCACCTTCACTATGATGAAAGAAAATAAATCTACATGATTCAATGAAACAAATGAGTCCATTAATATTAAGAAGATTGTGAGACATCCAACTACAGATGCTGCCTTTGGTACGCACAAAATGTTTCCTTCCTACATCAACAAAGATTCTTTGCAGCATAAAAAAATCTCAATCTAAATGAAAAACACAAATCTCATCCTTTGTGGCCATGTAAATTAGCTAGACAAATGACATCAATGCAAGAAGAGTAAGAAGAACTCTTTCAATAAAAATAAAGGAAATGGTCAATGTCAATATGAGTAGGAAAATACAATTAAGTTGGAAGAAAATGACAAATTGCAAGGAAGTTATCCTTAAGGAGATTTCAATCATTGTGGATTCAAAGCCAGATGTCTACAGTTCTCACCAAAATCTATCAATATAACCTTAGACCAGAGGCAAACATAAAAAAGGCAGGAAATAACACTATATTCATTAATGCTACCTTAGATTCTTGTCTTGTCTTTGAAAACCACTAACAGTAACCCATGACATCTGAGCCTTGGCAAATGAGACATGATCTCGTTATTTGACAACATCCTAGATAGTTTATGGAGAAGATGGCATTGCAACATTATAAGTTTAATAGGTGATACAAAGGCTGTGATTGCCGATTGGATCTATGAGTGCCATTATGTGATCAGCAAAGGACATGACCTCCTTGACAAGGAGGGAATCATAGATCATTTCCCTACAATTGCAAATTCTTTCCCATTTATAAGCTTATTTTCAAGCACAACTTGAGCACAATCCATTTAGTAGTCCTCTTGTCGGATCTCATATGCTCTTCATCCAAAAACATCTTGTCTGAAAGGGAGAAAACAATTGTTTTAGCTCTGAAGCTCACATTTATTCCTAGACAAACAAAAGGGACTGATATTAGAGGAAACCAAGATCATTGCATTTATGGTATCTCTAATATGTTACTTGCAAGCCATGAAGGACTCATATAATGGCACTTATACATCTCTACTTTTGTTGCTAATATAGACACCATAAAGCCACATCCAATTGTGTTATTTTGTATAGCAAAAGCATTGATTCTCAAAAGCATAAGGTAGATTTTTCATAAATTTAAAGCAATAAATGGTTCATTCCAAGTTAAGGTTCTCTCTAGCTATTACAGCAATCTATCTACCAAATAAAAATTTACAACTTTAGCTCAAGATTTATGCAGTTTTCATTCATCAAAGGTATGGGTAAAAAAACTTTACTTAGGCAATGAAGTTAGACCATTAGAAGCTATCATCAAAATCAAGCATATAAAAGAACCCAGATTTGAATAGTAAATGCCAATATACTATAATCACATAATATGTAATGATTCCTATACCTCTCCTATACGACCCATAGCTTGGGAATCTGATGATATTATGCTAATTGCTCCCATATCATGCAAAATATCTTCTGCAGCTATTGTTCCTCCACGTATGCGTGACTCAGCGAATTTGACGTCTTCTTCATTGTTTTTGTTCAAGTGATGGCATACCATCTGTATTTAAGAGGAAAATAGTCGAGAGTTTACTTGGAAGAAATCTTTGAACTTTTTCTACAGTCTAATTTCAAGCACAATAAAAAAACCCTCATAAATAAAGAAACAGAAACATAATTATGTCCTCCTAAAGATTGATAATTAGAAATACCAGCATGTCAAGATGTTCATCAATAGTGTTGTGAGTGAAAGGTTTTGTAGGATTTGTTGAGGATGGTATAACATTCATCAAGCCACAAACTGAGATAATATCTGGTGCATGACCACCACCTGCACCTTCACTGTTGAAATAGCACACATTTATAATCTGAATATTGATTAGTCAAATTACACAACACCCTCCAATATTACATCCTAAGTAAAATTGAATCCCAGTATTTATGAGCCTATGTGAAAAACTAAATAATAGTTCATGGGGAATCATATTGAATATTCTAGGTTAAGGTTTTGCACTTGTAGAATACTTGCAAATTAAGTCTGGTCACACAAATATCTAAGAACAAATTAAAATGGCTATGTCAAAAATGTTTTTTCATTTCTCAAAACAGGCCCACCTATGAAATTCAAGGACTTGAAATGATTGCATAAGGAGTAGAACACATGTAAAGGACATTAAATAACACATCTTTATCATGGCTCAAAAAGTGACTCTATGTTTTCTCTCTGAAGTGTCCTACCTGAAAAAGATACTAAAATAGGCCCACCTTTGAATTTCAACGACTTGAAATGATTGCATAATAAGTACGAATAGACATGAAGAACATTAAGTAATACATCTTTATCATGATTCAACAAGAGATTCTATGTTTTCACCCTAAATATCTTACCTAAATAAGATATTATATTATGCTTTTGAGATGCAACCAGTTCAATAAATTATGTTTTACAAATGTAGTTTATTGGCACAATATCATTGAAAGAAAATGTATTTAATCATTTCTTATTTTATTTAATTGTTGATTTGAATATCTTCATACAAGCAGTCATAGATCTTTGATAATGGGTATGCTGTTACAAACCAGCCATATATGCTGCACTTAAATCATATTCCAAGTAATGTTCAATGCTAGGCGCTTCATTATGAAGAGTTTTGCTGCTGATTGTTGCTGGCTCGAATTCCTAGAGGTGTTTATGTGCACATATTGAAGCCATACAGATCTGGGTAAGGTCTGAAACCCTATGTCGGACCTGTTCCTGTCCATTCTTCGGCACTTTAAGACTGTTTGAAGATTATTGGATCATTGCTTTGCTGATCTAAGTGTATTGGGAGAAGTATTATACATTATGGGAGGTAGATTTTGATGGTTCTTGGCTGCCTTGACCTACGAATAGTGAACTACAGCCCTGCTACAGCACCTACATTCAGTTTCAGACCCGTGGTTCTCCATCTTCATGACCTGCAATTTATTTTTTAGTGGAGCTCCGCATGATTGGTAGTTGTTTGGTTAGTGCATGGTATGCTTCCAACTTTGGGCTTCATTTGTAGATGAGTTTGGATACAATGGTGGAGTTTTGAGGAATTTCATGGCTGTTTGAGCATGCAACAGGGGACATTTAAGACCTGTCGCCCCTATATCAGACTTAAATTATCCCTATTGTTGTCATTTGAGGGTTGTTCTAGAGTGCTGGGAGCTTTTGAGGCTGATTGTAATGCTTAGAGTTCCATGTTGGAAGGGTAAACATTCATGATGTCTTACACTACTGTTAGACATTGAAACAGAGACCAACAAGAGTGAATTCAGTCATATCAGTCTGTTGTAGCAACACCCAGGGTATTCAGACCTGTTACAGCCTGCTTTCCTCCATAGTTGAGGTATTTACCCTATGTATATTTTCATATATTGTCATCTTTCATGCATGAACTTCATTGGTGAATGATTATCCAACTAGACAATGTAATAGCAGATGTACGTGAGCTGAAATTCATGTATCAGCCTTTATGACAGCAGTAAACCATCATTTGTATGTTCATGTTGTGAGCCCCATTTGCAAAAATCGAAACAAAAAATTAGGGGAGGTTATTACAAATTCAGCCTACCCCTGCTGCAATTCTTCTAGCCGAAGTGCCAGTTGTTCATCCTAGCCCTACTACAGCACTTCCAGCCTAGGTACCAGTCGAGGAGCTTGTTGTTCATTCTGTAGATGTACCAGTGGTGGCCAAGCAGGATAATGGATGGGGATAAGGTGACATATCCAAGCAAATTGATAGTTGGCTGAAACTACTAGGTGCTCCACTTGAGATTTCAGATTATCCGCCACTCATCCTGTCACTAGAACAGGATCAGCCTATAGTCGGGCAAACTTTTCTTCACAGACCTTCTGTAATGTCCCCTTTTCAGTGATGTCCTTGTTATGAATTGTTAGCCTATTTCCGGAAATCTGTAGGCTATTCAGTAAGCAAATTAAGATTTCCAGTGTTTCCTGCTCAGCTTGGTTTACTGTGGTTTTGATATGTTTTTACTATTTTTAGCAAGTCTATTTTTGGCAATATCTTCTTCAGCAGTGTTGTCCAGTTCATTATCTAGATTTTGGTAATATCTCAGTTTCTAGTTTGATGGTGGTTTGTGCCTTGGACTAAGTTCATACTTAGTTAAAAATGTGTTTTGGAGTTGTACCCCACGCCTAGCTTAATGACTTTAAGTGGGTTTTAGTTGGGGCCATCAAGTAAGCTACATTTAATATTTTATTAAATGTTTATTCATTATCTAAAGTGGGATGACTTGAAGGGTGGAATAAAGAGTTTATTTGTTATTTTAAATGAAGCCTTTTTTGAGATTGGCATCCCTTTTGGGAAAATGAAGAGTTTCTTGGAAGTTCAAATGTTTCATCTTCTTTTGGTGAAAGCTTATATTATTGGCGCTTTTTCCTTTGTATGGCATCTTGGAAATTAAATAGTAAAGTTATGCTGCTGGTTTGAATCCAGAACCTGGCTAAGGGGAAGCTTAGCGAATTCAATCCATCCTTCGGGCCTGAAACTATGGCTTCCTAGGTGGATCATCATGGCTGTATTTCATCTTGAAATACAGATGGAGCTTCAATTGATAGAATCCAACAGGTTGCTAATGTAAAACCTGTTTTTGCAAGTTGTTGATTTGGCTTGGCTGGAGCTATTTTCTATTCATAGCTTCAACTGTGATTTTGGTTTTGTTCTGGGTGTTGGCCCAAGCTGTGCTACTATGCTGGGCGCCCCTTCCTACAAATTTGCAGAATTTAATATCAAGTTTTTGATTTTTAAGAGCAAGTCGACCTCCTTGAGGGGCCGTACCATTTGGTTATTGCATTGGGATTTGTGCCTATTGTTATCTCCTATTTTTGGCTCGAATTTCCATTGGAGTTTGGACGCCTAGCTTCCAGTTGTTGATCGACTGTGGTAAGGAAGCATTCGGAGCTGTTTCGGAGGAATTTCGTCCAAATTGGTGAATCTATAGCTTGCTGGTCTAATTTTTTGTACTCTCTATTTCTGATCAGATTACATAAGTTTAATTATCTTGCTGTTTTGAGCTTCATTTATGCATCTATTCATATTGTAAATGTTAAGAGGAAGTGATACTCTAGCCATTGATCATTTTGGGAATTCATGGTTGATACATTGCAGCTGTTTATTAATTGTTTGTAAGTTGTTTAGTAATACTAACAGCAATTTGTTTGTTTGTTGCAATTTACTTTGTTGTATTGCCCCCACGAAAAAAAGTGGTTGTGTGGATTGTATACCCCCCACAGTTTAAGTGGAAGTGAGGTTAATTGGCTGGCTTGCCGCCTTTAAATGTTTGTAATAATCTAGAACAGCCCCTAGACCTCTCCTTCCTTCCTTCACTCCTAGGGTGGAAGCTTTTGCCAAGGCCGAAGTCCCCATGGTAGATGAAGTAAGACAAAGTTACATGGAGTATGTCTCTCTTCCCTATGAAATCAGAAAGAATTTAACTTTTGATTAGTATATGAATCAGAAGAAAGGAAGAGGTGGTAAAAAAGATTTTCGAGCTCCTTTGGGTCCCAAGATGGACTACCAACAAGCACTTGCCAAGGTCACCTTGGTTCATTATGATGGAAGTGACAAGTGCACAACTCATTCATGAGTCCAAAAGTTGGACAATTATCTATCACTCAGGCCTATGCCAGAAGAAGACGCCATCAAATTTGCAACATTGCATTTGGATGGAGCAGCACACAAGTGGTGGTACCACGGTTTGGTCACTCTTGGCCATAACCTCATTCATACATATGAAGAATTTACCAACAAGCTGATCGAAAGGTTTGATACCAAGGATCCAGAAATCAAGTTTCGTGAGCTTGCTCAGTTGAAACAACAGGGTTCCTTGGATTCTTATATTATTGATTTTCAAAGACTTTCTGTGATGGTGCCCAACATCACTGAGAGAAGGCTTGTTGTATTGTTCTCTGAAGGTCTTATGGAGCCATTGAAAGGGTGGGTTAAAGCATTCGATCCACCAAGTCTTGAGGAAGCAATAAGGAAAGCTAGAAACATGGAATTGGCTGCTCCAAGGCCTAAGTTTCCTTCAAAACCATTTGTTCATAAGAAGGAAAAGAAACAATTCCCTACTCCCTTCAAAAAGTTTCCACCTAAAATGGATGAAGAGCTGCGTGAGAAGTTAAGAAAAGAAGGGGTTTGTTATACATGTCGTGAACCATGGTCTAGAGGGCATAGATGCTATGGTAAAGGTTTTTCACATCATATGGGAGCTTATTTTGATTATGAATCAGAATCTGATTTTCCAGAACAGCAATATGAATATGAGTATAGTGATGAGGAAAAAGTTCCTGAAGAACCTGAAAAAAGGCAAGGAAGTGGAGATACCTTTGCTCAATTAACTAGTTTCCAGAAGAATGAATCTTTTAGGGTTCGTGGTATGCTTAGTGAGCAGAGAATGGTTGCTCTCATTGATACTGTAGCAACACATAACTTCATTGATGAAGGGTTAGTTGCAAGAAGAGGGCTCAAGACTGAGGAATTTGAAAGATTCAAAGTCATAGTAGCGGATGGATTCACAATTTCTTGCAACCGAAAGATCTCTAACCTATCCATGCAATTGGGAACTTATGAAGTCAAAGACGATTTCTACGTTGTAGGAATTGGAGAAACGGATGTTGTGCTTGGGATTCAGTGGCTGTGATCTCTTGGTGAGATCACATTGAACTTACAAACGATGGAATTGAAATTCCAGGCGGAGGGAAAAATGGTGGTTTTAAGGGGATTGTCCAATGGAGGTCCTCGAATAGTGTCTTTCAAAAGAATGGAGAAATTGATTCGGCATGATCATGTTGAATGGGCAGTTGAATGTTTAATTTTGCCCTCTAGTCCAGTGGAGGACAAAAGACACTACCACCTAGATGTTCAATCTTTAATCACAAAGAGGAGTAAAGTTTTTGGCAGTATACCTCCTGGAAGACCACCTGAAAGGGGGGCTGAACATATTATTGAGTTTGAAGATGGGGCTAAACCGGTTATTACTACTCCCTACCGGTATCCCAAGAAGCAGAAGGATGAGATTGAAAAAGCCATCAAAGAGCTTTTGGAGATGGGCCATATCCGTCCAAGCAAAAGCCCTTTTGCTTCAACTGTGGTTCTTGTAAAAAAGAAAGATGGTACTATGCGCATGTGTGTTGATTACCGTGCTCTAAATCAGAAAACTATCAAGAACCGATATCCTATTCCTAGAATTGATGAGCTTCTTCTCCATGGTGCAATGTTTTTTTCCAAGATTGATCTCAGATCTGGGTACCATCAAATCAGGATGAGAGAAGCTGACATTGAGAAAACTGCTTTCCGATGTCATTTTTGGCATTATGAATTTCTAGTCATGCCGTTTGGATTGACTAATGTTCCAGCAACCTTTCAGTCTTGCATGAACATAATTTTTCAGAAGCAGATGAGGAAATTTGTGTTGATCTTCTTCGATGATATTCTCATCTACAGCAAGTCTTGGAAGGAGCATCTCAAACATTTAGATGAGGTGCTTAGTATCCTTGAATCAGAATGCCTATATGCCAAGGAATCAAAGTGTGAATTTGGAATGACAAAAGTACTCTACCTTGGCCATATAATCAGCTCTAAGGGAGTTAGAGTTAATCCAGATAAAATCAAGGCAGTCCTCGATTGGCCTCCACCTAAGAATTTGACACATCTAAAGGGATTCTTAGGACTCTGTGGTTTCTACCGACGGTTTGTCAAAGGATACTCTCACATGGCTGCTCCTTTGACCGACCTCACTAAAAAGGGGCATTTGCATGGTCTCAAAATGCTCAAGAGTTTTTTGATAAGTTCAAACAGATAATGAGCTCGTGTCCAGTTTTGGCCTTACCGGACTTCTCCAAAAATTTTGAGTTGCAATGTGACGCTTCGGGAGAAGGAATTGGAGCTGTTCTCATGCAAGACAAGCATCCCATTGTCTTTGAGAGCAGAAAATTAAGAGGAGCTGAAAGGACTTATTCAATTTATGACAAAGAAATGCTTGCAATCATGCATGCATTAGCCAAGTTTAGGCAGTACTTGGTTGGGAGTAAATTCATTGTTAAGACTGATCATAACAGTCTTAGACATTTCTTGCATCAGAAGGATTTGAATGAGAGGCAACAAAAATGGGTGAGTAAGCTACAAGCTTACGACTTTGACATTGAATATGTCAAAGGGAAAAATAACATAGTTGCTAATGCATTATCTAGGAAGCCTCATTTGTGTTCCTTATCTAAGATTTCTGCAGAATGGAAGGAGCAGATTTTAGCTGATTATGCTAAGAATTCTTTTGCAACCAGCATTGTTGAAGGCACTTTTCAGGATGATAGATATAAGCTAGTTGAAGGGCTAATCTACTATAAAGATAGAATCTTTTTGGCATCGGATTCTAAGTTAAAAAAAGAAGATTCTACATTCATTCCATGACATACCTCTTGCTGGTCACCAGGGTTACTTCAAGACTTATAAACAGATCCGTGAAAGATTTTCATGGAAGGGGTTAAAAAATGAAGTTTTGAATTATGTAAGAGAATGTCATATATGTCAAACAAATAAAAATGAGCATGTTTTTCCTGCTGGTTACTTGCAACCCTTACCAATTCCGAATCAGAAATGGGAGAGTATTTCTATGGATTTTATTACAGGGTCGCCAAAGGTGCAAGGAAGGGATTGTATCTTTGTTGTGGTTGATAGATTGACCAAGTTCGCTCATTTCTTGGCCATTACTTGTTCATTTACAGCTGCCCAAGTTGCTGATTTGTTCTTCCATGAGGTGTTTCAGTTGCATGGGATTCCAAAGAATATTGTGAGTGATAGAAATAGTAAATCTTTTAGCACCTTTTGGCAAGAGTTGTTTAAATTATGTGGTACAGTGCTTACTCTAAGCACTAGTTATCACCCTCAAACTGATGGACAAACTGAAATTGTCAATAAGTGGTTAGAGGGTTATCTCAGAAAATATGTCTCTGGACAGCAAAAAGCATGGGTGAGATGGCTCCACTTGGGTGAATATTGTTACAATTCATCTTATCATATGTCTATCAGAATGTCTCCTTTCATGGCTTTGTATGGGTATGAAGCTCCAAGCTTTGTAGATCATGTTTTTGGCGATTGTAGAGCTCCTCAGGCAAAGGATAAGTTGCAACAAAGTCAAGACATTCTCGAGTCATTGAGGGACAATATCCAGCATGCTCAAAATCAACAAAAATTATATGCTGACCAACAGCGTACTGAGCGATCTTTTGAGGTTGGTGAATTGGTATATTTGAGACTCCAACCTTACAGGCAGTCTACTCTTAAGAAGGGTGGGGCTGAAAAACTTAAGCCACGTTTTTATGGGCCTTTCAAGGTCATCAAAAGAGTGGGAGAAGTGGCTTATGAATTAGAATTACCGTCGAGCAGCAAGGTGCACAATGTGTTTCATGTTTCCAGACTCAAGAAAGCTTTTGTAATGTCCCCTTCTCGACAGTGATCCGACAGTTGGCCATTAGTCTATCCTGGTGACCCGTAGACTACTCGGAAGCAGAATTAGGGTTCCCTATCTTCTAGGAGGGTGTTTCAGCTTTTGTTGGAATGTGCTTCTAGAATCTTGGTGTTTGGCTGGCAGCTCTTTTTTGAGTTTTCAGAGAGCTTCACGATGGTATATCTGGCATGATGATCCGAGTTACTTCCGGAATTTACTATTTTTAGTAAATTCTATTTCTGGCAATGGTCTTGTTGGCTTCAGTGTTCTTGACTTGCCTCATCAATGGTTCAACTGGCAGTATCTGATTTGGCGCATGGATGCAGTTCTGGAGAGATAAGTTGTTTTAATTAAAATAATGTTTTATTTTAATTATTTCCCAGTGTTCCACGGGGACGCGTCCCCCCCAAAAAAACCCTGCGTTTCCTAGAGGGGGACGTCTCAAAGACTTGGGGACTTGGGGGAGACGTCCCCCCACCAGGCCACCACTAGTGTCGCTGTCTCCAAGACGCTAATAGGACTTTGAGGACGTTGGGGTGTCCTCAAGACGTCTAGGGGACTCCTAGTTGTCTCCAAGATGTATAATTCTTATACTTATACATCTTTTTATAACTTTTTTTTCAAGTACTATATGTATTTCAACACCTTACTACCCCCTTGCTGCCATCCCCCTGCCGTTCCCAAACTTAGGCTCCCCGTCCCCACGTCTCGGAAACACGTCCCCTGTCGTCCCCTTGTCCCCGTCCCCAAAACCCCATGGAACAATGTTATTTCCCCCCTTGGTCTAGCTTCACAACTTAAGTCATTTTTAAAAGGGGACTTCTATGGGTTGGCGCCTCATCCAAAAGATTTAAGTGAATTTGTACCTTTGTTTAATAATGCTAACTTAGAGAAAAGGTACGACACTTGAGGAAGAATGTAAAAAGTTAATATGGCGTGGGATTTACCTTGAGAAAAGGGACGCCATTTCTTGAGTCAAGGGTCAACAAGGAATTAGGGCTACTCTTGAGTGGAGCGCACCTTCTAGAAGCTTCTAGAGGTGCTTAGCAAATTTATAAAAGGAGGTTTGGGGTCTTCATTTCATCATCTTGAATTTTATGCAAAGTTATGCTGCCGAAATGGTATTGGACTTGCTTCGGGGAATGCATACCCCCTAGCTAGGCTTAACTTCTTGCTTGAAAGATAGCAACTAGTTGAGAGGTTGATTTCAGTAGAGTTATTTTGCATTCTGAGTTAGAGTTTTGTATTTTCAGTCCATTTCATAGTTGTTGTTTTAGCTATGGCTGAACTGGTTTTTCAATCATAAGTAGTTGAGTGATTTTTATTTGCTTATGGGTGTTTGAGGTTTATGCTTGGTTGGTTGAGGCGACCCCTTCCACCAAATTGCAGATTTTATTGTTGAGTCTCTATTTTATTATGGCAAAATCACCCTTTCTTGAGGGCCATACCATTTTGGAGAGCATTGGGATGCGTGCAAATTAAATGTGTTGTGTTTTGGTCGGTCTATGGATTCTATCTTGGGCGCCTTTTACATTAAACATGTTTGCACTTGGTTTCATGGGATTCGGGTGAAAATTGAGTGAGTTATCAGTAGATGAATGAATTTCTATGTTGCTGATTCTGCAATTTCAATGCAGGTCTAACATAACCAGATTTGCATAATGGAGTTTAAGAGTTGGGTTTCCTATTTGTGAGGTCCAGATAGGTATAGGCAGGTCTTCCTATTTTATTGCAGCAATTTGTACTTATCCGGATGGCATGAAGTCCTATCAAATTGTAAGCTGAGCAGTAATACTGCCAATATTCTTAGCTTTGGCTATTTCCCACAATTGTGGAAGGGACTGGTACTCCTTCAGTCTATAGTTTAAATTAATTACTGCTTTCCCGCTGAACAAGTGGAAGAGGCCGGCTTGCCGCCTATTTACCCTTATTGTAAAGCATTTCATCAATTGTTGATTGGCTAAGCCGTCAAAATGCTCTCGCTGAATAAGTGGTCGAGTTGCACTTTATTTCAGTACTGTACTCTCAATTCCAGTCCTCCCGCTGAACAAGTGGTTGAGTGATTGCTTTCTTTCAGTTACTTTCAGCAAGTTCTTGTTTGCTAATGATCCCCTTTCATGTATGCTCTCAACTTTGCCCGCACTGGGATCAGAGTTGATCAAAGGAGAGGGTTACATTCAGCTGGTTTATGTTTACGCTAATGCTAATGGGTGAATTTAGCTGTGTAACAAAATGAAAAAATTGGCCGGCATATTTCAACTTTGGGTCATAAATGTGTTGCATCAACAGAATTGCCTCCATTGGATGAGGAAGGACAACTTGTTTTGATTCTTGAGGCAATTATTGAGTTTAGAGAACGTTCTTTGAGGAAAAGGTCAATCAAAGAGTATTTGGTTAATTGAAGAATTTTCCTATAGAGGATGCTACATGGGAAAATGAGCAGATTTTGCAGCATCCGGATTTGCAATTGCTTGGGGAAAAGCAATTCTGGGAAGGGCGGACTGTAATGTCCCCTTTTCAGTGATGTCCTTGTTATGAACTGTTAGCCTATTTCCGTAAATCTGTAGGCTATTCAGTAAGCAAATTAGGATTTCCAATGTTTCCTACTCAGCTTGGTTTACTGTGTTTTTGATGTGTTTTTACTATTTTTAGCAAGTCTATTTTTGGCAGTATCTTCTTCAGGAGTGTTGTGCAGTTCATTATCCATATTTTGGTAATATCTCAGTTTCTAGTTTGCTGGTGGTTTGTGCCTTGGACTAAGTTCATACTTAGTTAAAAATGTGTTTTGGAGTTGTACCCCACGCCTAGCTTAATGACTTTAAGTGGTTTTAAGTTGGGGCCATAAAGTAAGATACATTTAATATTTTATTAAATGTTTATTCATTATCTAAAGTGCGACGAATTGAAGGGTGGAATAAAGAGTTTATTTGTTATTTTAAATGAAGCCTTTTTGGAGATTGGCGTCCCTTTTGGGAAAAAGAAGAGTTTCTTGGAAGTTCAAATGTTTCATCTTCTTTTGGTGAAAGCTTATATATTGGCGCTTTTTCCTTTGTATGGCATATTGGAAATTGAATAGTAAAGTTATGCTGTTGGTTTGAATCCAGAACCTGGCTAAGGGGAAGCTTAGCGAATTCAATCCATCCTTCGGGCCTGAAACTATGGCTTCCTAGGTGGATCATCATGGTTGTATTTCACATTGAAATACATATGGAGCTTCAATTGATAGAATCCAACAGGTTGCTGATGAAAAACCTGTTTTTGCAAGTTGCTGATTTGGCCTGGCTGAAGCTATTTTCTGTTCATAGCTTCAACTGTGATTTTGGTTTTGTTCTGGGTGTTGGCCCAAGCTGTGCTACTGTGCTGGGCGCCCCTTCTTGTAAATTTGGAGAATTTAATATCAAGTTTCTGATTTTTAAGAGCAAGTTGACCTCCTTGAGGGGCCGTACCATTTGGTTATTGCATTGGGATTCGTGCCTGCTGTTATCTCCTGTTTCTGGCTCGAATTTCCATTGGAGTTTGGACGCCTAGCTTCCAATTGTTGATCGACTATGGTAGGGAAGCATTCGGAGCTGTTTCGGTGGAGTTTCGTCCAAATTGGTGAATCTATAGCTTGCTGGTCTGATTTTCTGTACTCTCTGTTTCTGATCAGATTAGATAAGTTTAATTATCTTGCTGGTTTGAGCTTTATTTATGCATCTATTCATATTGTAAATGTTAGAGGAAGTGATACTCTAGCCATTGATCATTTTGGAATTCATGGTTGATACATTGCAGCTGTTTATTAATTGTTTGTAAGCTGTTTAGTAGTACTAACAGCAATTTGTTTGTTTGTTGCAATTTACTTTGTTGTATTCCCCCCACGAAAAAATGTGGTTGTGTGAATTGTATACCCCCCATAGTTTATGTGGAAGTGAGGTT
This sequence comes from Sequoiadendron giganteum, assembly GCA_007115665.2. NCBI lineage: Eukaryota > Viridiplantae > Streptophyta > Pinopsida > Cupressales > Cupressaceae > Sequoiadendron > Sequoiadendron giganteum. The sequence goes on along the minus strand of CM021100.1, from coordinate 688,972,024 downwards.
AATTGGCTGGCTTGCCGCCTTTAAATGTTTGTAATAATCACACCCACGAAATAAGTGGAATATTCCCACTGCTTGTGGATGCCTGCTTCAGCAGAAGAAGTTGTATTTCAGTTTATTATCTAGCACTCCACCATATGTTAGCACCTCGCCTTGCAAAAGGATCTTGCGTGCACATTCTTGGTGTCGAGTTTAGCTCTCTATTTTCAGTTGTTATCTAGTTATTAGATCCTAGGGATCCTCTAACCATATGCCTGCCCCTCCTCCTTAAATGGTTTTAGGGCGCATTCTTGGTTAGAGTTGTTTCAGTTGTGTTTTGCATTAGAGCTAATTCTTAACGGGTGCATGATTTGCATTGTTGTGACTGAAAATTAAAGGGAAAAATTAAGGGGTATATTTCACCTTCACACACTCAGGAGAATGCACAAAGTGTGGACCAACTTACTCAGCAAACACGCCTTACGGACATAGAAAGGGCCAAAGTCTGAGAAAAGGATAAGGAGTTGTCAATAAAGGATCAACACTTGGCAAATAATGATAACCTTCTAGCAGACAAAGATCGTCAGCTTGTGGAGTTATGAAGCCTCTACGAGAAGACCCAACACCAATTGATTGAAGAAGTCCAACTTGTCAAGATTAGCTGATAACATTAGTTACTAGCACTCATCATCTCAACCTGCACACAAAGGAGGTTTATTGGCTACACCAAATCAATTCTCAGACGTCCACTCCTACATCTTCAATATATCCATCTTCAGGGACGTCTTCTAATCCACCTTCTCAGTAGATTTGTAGTTGTTATTTTCCTCCCATTTTTGTTGCCCGTCATCTAGAATACAAGTTTCTTTTTTGGGGGATTGATGTAGTTCACAAATAATTACATTTGTTTATTGTAATCGACAAGTTTGTTCCTGACAATCGACAGTTACCCATTGTTGACGATTCGTAGTTCTCAACAACCATCGACCGTCTTATAAATATTATAATTGTACACATGATCGAGGACCGCATGCATTGATATCCCGAAACATTTTGTAAATGCTTCTGAATGAATATACATATCTTTCTCAATTTCTGTTATGAATTGTCTCGTATATACTTTACTGTTTTCTCTATCATAACCTTTCAAGTAGAGTTAGCAGTAAACAGTTGAGGGTACATCAACCAACAGAGCTTTATTTTTCGCTTCCATACCACTATTCTTCTTCTTCTTCTCTCTAGCATTTGGACAAGCATTGATCAGATACCCAATACTAGAGCAATTTCAGCAGTAGAGAGTTGTATTTTCATAGAGAATCTGCTGAGTCCATTTACCCAACTTGGATTCCAAAGTGATGGCTGTAGGATGGAATTTGTGGGTTTTAGCATTCCCACAAAATTTAGCAAAGAGGAATTTGCTTCTATTCTTTGTGACATTATCCAAAGACAAGAAGTGCCCAAAGGAATTGGCAATTCTAGCTATAATCTCCTCATCCAAAAACTTAAGGGGGAGGCTTGGAAGTCTCACCCAAGTGGGTGCCATCAAAGAGAGGGCTTTGGGAAGATTGAAGCCTGATCTCCATTTGCAAAGGGAAAGGCTAGTTTTCCCAATAATCCAAGGGCCCTTCATTAAAACGTTTATGCAATATTTGGCCAAGGATAAAGAAAAGGAGAAGTGGCCCTTAAGAAAAGCTGAGATCAACACGTTCCTTTTGATAACCCATCTAGCTGTTGTCCATTTCCTCACCAATTCAATGTTAAGTCTTCTTTTGAAGAATTTGCCAATCAAGATGTTCTCCATCTTAGAGATTAATTTGTCAACAGTATGGTCCTTGATTTTAAGAGAGATCCTATCCTTCAAGCGGCCAATGACTACCCCATCATCACCAACCTTATTCTAGTGGGACTTAAAATGCTCTATCAAAGAGACCGCTTCTCCAAGGAAACTGCCTCCACCATTTTTCCTAACCGCTTCAACTTTCAAAGCAAAAGCTATCCCACTTGACTATTCCCTATGAGATCCCTTCCCTTCAATCAAGGTAAGAGAAGACCCACAAGTATCTTCATGTGAAATCGTTGTTTTCCCAGCACATGCCCTACCATGGCAGTCCACACCTGAACCAGAGCTTTCCCCACCATCACTTGTTGCTCCCATTTCATATCTTCCACTAATGTGATTCAAAGTGGTTTTATATGATGTTTTCTTCCCTAAACTTTGTGTATTTTAAACACGCCATAAGAATCATAATTTTATGATGGTTCAACCATTAGGCATTTATGCCCAAAGTTTTCAGTTTGCTAGGGCAAACATGGACTTTGCCTCCAAAGAAATATTAGCAAACTCATAGAATCATTTTTCCATCTTCATCTTTAGTGGTTGTCCACAGCAAATTTCAACTGATTTACCCAAATATATATATATATATATAGCAGATGTTCAAGTGGTCTTGTAGATAGGTAGATAGTCGTTGGGGTTCGCAAAGTTTTTGGCTCGGTCTTTGATTAAATTGTTGATGTCCTATGTTTACTTATCACTTTGCAAAGAGAACTATTTTATTGATTATTCTCTTCTTCAAGGTTCATCATTATTTTCATTACCCCAACATCCTAGGCTAGAGAAGGGAATTAGTGCTTGAGATGGATCTCCATGATCATTTGATCGAGTCCAAGATTACTAAAATGATTTTTAAAATGTTTGTGATACCTACCATGAGCAAATGAATTTTATTGTTTTACAAACAAACAAATCATCATTGGATCATGACACTTAAAAATCAATGAAATGGAGGTTAGATTAAAAGCATCATGATGGGCTTTGTAGAGTTAGGTTTATTGGTATCTATCAAAGGATTTTTAATTAGTTCCAAGTCGAAAGTTCTATGAAATTTTTGCCTTTTTCAAGAAGCAGCCACTCAATTCAAAGAAAATAATTGGAAAAAAAAATCAACAGCCCCTCAAGACAGTACAAGCATAAAACACAAAAACAAAATCACTTTCCTACAATCTGCCTTTTTGATCACTATCTCTTCCAAGGGAAGAAGACATGGAGTTGGAGCATACGAAGGATGAGCTTCTTGAGATAGGGAAGCAAGAAGAAAGTGCAGATATGCACGAGCAGGAGAAAAGGTGTGATTCAGAAAATTCTATTGGTATACCTAGCTTTCATCTTGAAACTCATAAGTTACCTCTAGTTGAGAGCTCATTAAAGGTTCAAGTCCTAGCGTTAGGTGGATTCATTGATCACACACTTAGTGGATCAGCCACTAATGTTATGACTACACAAGTGAATGGAAAAATGGGTGAGGCAGATTTGTATTGGTTTGTAAGCATTCATGGCATAGTTAATAAGATACAATCCGCTCATGTTGTTGACTCGTTGGTAGAGTATGTAGCTGCTCTACTTCTGAGATTTGTGTTGTATGCAATGGAGATAATTGCAATTGATGACCATACTTTGGAGGCAAAATCAAACTATGACACAAGCACTTGGAGTTTGCCTAATGAGGTTATTCAGAGTTCTTTGACCAAGTGTCCAGATGAGAGACCATTAATTGTTACACAATTTTCGGCACCTATGAGGGATACTCATCACATCCACGAGAGATTTGCAAAGTTTGGAATAGGGTGTTGTGATGTTGGCACTTCGAGTTACTTCCATCTCCTCATGTTCGATGGATGTGAGGTTCTGGTGTGTTGGGATCCAGGTGGTGACAGGTGTGGCATGATAGTTCGATGGGATTCCGATATGTTGCTTCACCACTCTCAACATGGTGAAGATTACATCAAAGCAGCGCAATGGAAGTCAGTAGGTGATGTGTATGGCAGACTTCCATTCTGGTTATGGGATCCAGGGATTCCTATGTTTGGTAGATTGCTCTACATTGGAGTAGTTGTTTACAGTGATGTTGAGTATGGATTTATCTCTACCCGACAAATGCAAAGGATATGTTGTTGGGCATTCTATAGGCTTATATGGGATCCAAGTATTCAGGTGACCTGCCAGGGTATCCAAGTGAGGATTGCTTGGGGACAAGCAATCTTGGGGAGGGCGGACTGTAATGTCCCCTTTTAAGCCATAGTCAAAGTTTTGGTGGATTAGCCTATCATCAAGTCCTCGTAGGCTAATGTTGGTGTTTAGAGGGCCTTATGTGGGAGTTTTTGTGTTCTTCAGATGCCAGTTTACAGTGTTCTCTTCTCCAACGATGGGTGTTATTCAAAGACGACCTTTCTCAGGTGTTTCAGGCTCCGTTTGCACTCACTTACTATTTTTAGTAAGTCTCTTGGGCATTTGGTCCAACCTTACTATTTATAGTAAGCCATCCGGATGAGAAGTAGGATCAGTGGATAATCTCATGGTGTTGGCAGAATCAGTTATTGATGAGTAATTATGGAGTTATGATTTATTGATTATTATTAAAGTGTTTACTTTAATAATAATTAAGTATTAAAGTGAATATTAATAATGATGATTAATGACTTTATAATATATGATTTCATTTAAGTCATAAAGTCATTATTAAAAAAGCATCAAGGGGACGCCACACATGAGCATTAAAATATTTTATTATTGAGCAACAAAAGCAAATGTTTTAAATATTAAAATGTATTCAAAAGCAAAACAAATCGTGGCTTTTGAGGAATAAGTTATAAAGCATCCAAAAAGCTAATTTTCATGTATTCATACTTTGCAAATATTTGATGCATTTTGTTGTGAAGAGAAATGAGGGTTTCAAGCTGGTTTTTGGTCTTGGAGAATGTAAACTCTCCCAGATTCAACGATCTACAAGTGCGAAATACCAACCAAGGGTTGCTCTGTAGGTGGCTTCATTCGGGAGCTACGATTGCGCTTATTGGAGTTGATTTTCAGAGGTTCTTTCAAGAGTTGATGTGCAGATCAGAAATTGCTTTAAGGATAAATATTGCTGATCAAATTAATTGCTGTTGCACCCATCTTGTTGGCACGTGTGAGTTTTTGATCAGGCCGTACATCTCTTTGCTGGGCCGTACAATCCTTAGCTGGGCATGAGAATTCCTTGAGGTAATCGCCTAGGGTTTCAGCTACAAATCTTCATCATTTTGGGCATCTAAAACAATGCAACACTTGTGCAGCGTTTTCAAGGTGGAGAAACCAGATTTCTCAGTGTGGCGTCCAATCAAGGGTTTCCAGTTTGCTGATAAAGTGTTTCAGATTTACAATATTTTCATATTTGGCTTTTGGGTATGAATGCAATGTAATTTCCAAGCATTGAATGAAAAATCCGAATTGTTAGTTTTAAGTATTTGCTTCAGAATTTTTTTATTTTGCAATTTTATGCATTACCTAGAAAACTCTTCAAAAAACACAAAAAACAATCAAACCAAAAAAGACAAACAGGCAATCAAAATTCAATTAGCAAATATCCTATCAGGGGTGGGATATTTCATAGATGATATGGGATTCGTAGTTTTTCAAATTCGTGGAAATCATCATTGTGATAATTGTGAACATCTAAAAATGACACGAATTTGCAAAAAAGATGAGTTGCAAGTCACAATGGGACAGAATAGTCAAGCTAGGGAATGTGACTTACTAGAAACACAAACTTTGAGTTTTTTATAGTCACTTCTAGGACATACCAACAAACAACATACAATCACAATTTTTGGGCATCTACAACTGATTTTGAGTATTGATCTACATTCAAAAACTTATTTTGGTATGCAAATTTAAAAAGGGTGTTTTTTCTTTTCCCAAAGATTTTTTTTTGGGTCAAATTTTAAAAGGTGATTTTCAAATATTTTGGGAAATTTTATTTTTTTGGGGAGAGGATTAGGATATTTTCTAGGTTACTAAGAAAAATGGAAATTATTCAAAAATCTAGTATAGTTGGAGGCACAAAAGCTCATTGGGAAAAATTATAATATCCAATCAAAAGATACTAGCTATCGCTAAGTATCAAGAGTGTGACAAAATCTTATTAGACATAGATACTTGGCCTACTAATCACCAAGGTGACTTTGACAAATGCCATAGGGAAACCCTAGTGATTCTCAAGTTGTTAGTCTCAAATGATTTAATCCCTAAAGTCTAAAGTGCTACATCTTCACATACACTATGGGTTAAGACAAAATTAAGTTCAAGTTTCAGAAAAAGGTCATGTATCTCAAATTTTTGATTTCTATTGAATTGCCTAAGGTGGTTCATTGTTTGAACACATCTTAAAAATAAGGATCTTAAGGATCAGCTTGTCACCATTTACAAACCCTAACTTTTGATATCATCAATATATAGTTGCTATAGAATGAGCATAGACAACAAAGAATGGGTGAATCTGCATCTAGTAACACAAAAAGTGATTTTGCTTCCCAATTTAAGAGCAAATCTCAAAATTCATTTGAAAACCTCTTCCACTCAACTAAAGCAAAAAGTGAATGTTTTTAACTTTTTATTGTAACAACTTTGGGCATGTCAAGAATGATCTCAAGAAAATATAATATGACCTAGTATAGAATTAATACAATGAAGCTTCTATGGCAAAGAGTACTAAGGAAGACCATGATGAAGAGTATGCATTGATGGTTTGTTTCAAATAGTGTTAAAATTAGTTATCGATTCTTTGATTCAAGTGCATCTAGACACTTCACATGTTGAAAGGACTGGTATGTCAAGTTTACTGTTGATGAGAGTCACAAAGATATTGTTTTGCTTGGAAACAACTCACATACAACCAAAGGGATAGGTGATGTCAAAATTGCACTCAATAATAGCGTCAAATTTTTAGTACAAAATGTTAGGTATACTCTAGATTTGAACAAAAATTTACTCTCTATTAACCAAATTACAAAACATCTTAATGTTCTAGTTCAATTTCTTGGGAAAGAGAGGATTGTGATTGAAACTAGTAGGATAAGATAAATGCCTGAGGCATTAAGCCAAGCAATGAGTACAAAAGCTTGCACAAACTTGTTGATCCTTTTTTGCATGCTACATCGAAGGAACCATGGTCTAGTAAAAAATCTAAGGAGACAAAGATAGAATCTACTGTTGTGGCACCATTGACAAATGTACCTTATAGTTCATGGGGTGTTCCAATTCATTAGCATTTGGCTTGTTCTACTCCACCCATGTATCAACAATTGCAAAACTAAAGGTGTCTCCACTCTAGTTGAGACTTAGCCCATACAAAGTTTGTCTTAGTCAAGACTATCTTTGCAACATCCATTTGTTATACCTTAGAGGCCCTAGTGGTACTTTGAAGGTAATCGCAATGTTTACTCCACCAAATCAGCTGCATCACCTTGAAAGATAGACAAACCAATAGATAAGTTTGCGGCACAAAATGTTCATTATGTTCTTTTTGCATATCTTTCTCATGTGTATGTTGCCATAAAGGTTGCTCATGTAGATATTTCTCAATATTTCTACACATCTTGTATATTAATGGCTAAACCTCCAAATCCTTAAGGTTTAGTCATTAAGGGGGTGTATTAAAAATTAGAATATTAGTATACTAATATAATAAAGGGTATGTTTACACTTCTATGAAATAAGTTAGTTGTTAGTGGTAGTTAGTAACTTAGTACTCATTAAAAAGTTGTAATAACTCATTTATTTTTAGATGATAACTACTTTCTATTTTTAGCATATGTTCAACATTATAATGCAATGATCTCAACCTAAGAAGACACGCCAATTTCTCTTAATCTTATTTCTTTAGTTTTTACCAACAATAACTGAAAGGTTCCCAACTCAAATCTGATCCAATTTTCTGAGTTTGATTTCTGATTTGACTTTGACCAGTGAATAGGGAATTTGTTTTTTTGTTTGTTTTTGTTGTTTTATGAGTTTTTTTTGTGATTTTGGTGGTGTTCTTTTTTTTTGAGATTTTGTGTTTGATAAGAGCGAAAAATAAATAGATGCTAAGGAACATGAATGACAAATAAAATTACAAATTTTGACTTTCCTAGGATAGCAAATGTAATTTTTTAAATTAAGGAAATTGAACCACCGATTACATGAAATTTGCATACCCGGAAGCCAATGCTCAATTTATTGAATATCTAAATTGCTGGAACCACAACATGTACAAAAGATCTGATATAAAATCTGATCTGCTCCTTAGTGGTCTGAAAAACCTAATTTCCAGTAGGGTTTGACTGAAAATGACTCCCAAATCGTACGACCAATTGGTGAATGCACTAAAATGGTGATGTCTGCTGATAAGCAATCCAAATCTGCAATTATCTTTCGATAACTCACTGCTGCAATCAATTGTAAATGCAGATTAACCAGTAATGAAGTCCAATGATGCCAAAATGGAAACCCTGTGTAGATTTCCCTGTTTGGTGAACTGCGTTTTCGTCCAATTCACTATCCTCTAAGGGATTTCGTCCTCAGAAGGCTTGTATGCTGCTAAAACCCTCTTCCAAGAGCTCAAACCTGCAATTGCTTTTGTCAAAATGAGAATAGAATGCTCAAAAATGAACCCAACACATAGCTTTATAACTTCCCATGGACTTTTTAATAAAAATCAATAAAATATTCCCTCTCAAAAAGCTACACCCAACTTGAGGGTCTTGCCTCATCCAAAGAAAAAGGCCACTTTTTAAAAACAACTTGAGCTACTAGGATGGGGGCACTTTTCACTATTCATCTTATGATTTTTTGTTACTATTCACTTTTTACTATTCCATTAAAGCAACTTTAATATTTTCACTTTATCCCTGGATTCATCAACTGAACTCCAATTGAAAGGCTTGCAAGGCTCCCAGCTAAACACCACAGCCCTCGGTTGGGTCCCCTAACCATTTTGCTGACGTGCGAGAACCCTCATTGTAGGCAACCTCCGCTATAGTCTGAGCTTCCTAAGGAAGGGACATTATAGCCATCCTTTCCTGGGATTGCTTTCCCCCAAGCAACTGCAAAGCTAGATGTTGAAGTATCATCTCTCCTTCCCACGTGGCATCCTCCAACGGCAAGTCCCTCCATCGTACCAAATACTCTCTGATCACTCGACTATGCAACCTCCTCTCCCTCATGTCAAGAATCTTTGCAGGTATCAAAACTAATCGGCCCTCCTCATCCAATGGGGGTAGAACAGGTGAAGAGGCAACATGTTGTCCCAAAGCCTTTTTCAAACAAGATACATGAAAGACATTATGTATCTTACTCTCGGGAGGTAGCTCAAGCTCATATGCAACCTCACCAATCCTCCTCAATACTCTGTATGGACCATAAAATTGAGGCTTGAGCTTCTTCGCCCCACTCCTCTTAAGTGTACTCTATCGGTAAGGCTGAAGACACAAGAAAACCATGTCTCCAACCTCAAAGATCATCTCAACTCGATGTCAATTTGCATACATCTTCTGCTAATTTTGTGCATGCTGAATATTATCCTTAAGTGCCTTAAGGATATCCTGACAGTCCTATAACCAATCCCGAGCTCTAGGTGCTCTACTATCACCTAACGCCAAGTCCACAAAAGATAAGGTATCATAGCCATACTGCTCGAAAGGGAGACATACCAATCGACATGTGATACGTAGTATTATAACATTACTCGCCCAAATACAACCATTGCACCCAAGCCTTCTGCTGTCCTGAAATGTTGTTACGCAAGTAACCCTCAACCCACTTATTAACTATCTCTGTTTGTCCATTCGTCTGAGGGTGGTAACTGGTGCTAGGTGTCAACTCTATACTTGCTAATCAAAAAAGCTCCTGCCAAAAGATGCTCATAAACCTACTATCCCAATCATTGACAATGGTCCTAGGGAGTCCATGGAACCTAAACACCACACGAAAGAATAACTCTGCCACCTGAGATGATGTAAAGTCGGTTGCAATAGAGAAGAAGTGTGCAAACTTCATCAGCCTATCCACAACCACATAAATGCAATCATTTCCCTGAACTCTCAGAAGACCAATAATGAAATCCATCGATATACTTTCCCACTTCTGCTCTGGAATAGGCAATGGTTGCAGAAGACCTACTGGAAAAGTATGCTCTAACTTGTTCTGTTGACAAGTCACACACTCACGTACATAGCGCAAGACGTCATCCTTGAGACCCTTCCATGAGAATCTCTCTCTCACCTGCTTGTATGTCTTAAAATATCTAGGATGTCCTACTAATAGTGTTTCATGGACGACGCGTAAGATCTTATCCTTCAGTTTTGATCCAGGTACCATATAAATCTGGCCCTTATAGTAGATAACATCATCAATCACTGTGTATCTATCGTCCTGAATCCTGCCATCCATAATCTCACATGCAAACTGATTCTTGGAATACTCAACTAATAGTTGAGACTTCCAATCTACTGAAATCTCACTCAAAGAGAAAATTTTAGCAACTGTAGGCCTCCTAGAAAGTGCATCAGCAACAATATTCTTTTTCCCCTTGACATACTCAATGTCAAAATCATATGCCTGTATCTTGCTGACCCATTTTTGTTGGCGCTCATTAAGCTCTTTCTGCTCCAAGAATTATTTCAGCTATTGTTGTCGGTCCTCACCACAAACTTCCCACCTACCAAGTATTGCCGAAACTTTGCCAAAGCATGCATAATGGCGAGCATCTCCTTGTCATAGGTGGAATACAGTCTCTCATTCTCCCTCAACTTCCTACTCTCATAGGCAATGGGATGGCAATTTTGCATAAGAACCGCTCCAATACCCTCCCTGGATGCATCACACTCTAACACAAAGGGCTGAGAGAAATCTAGAAGTGCCAAAACTGGACAAGTGCTCATGACTTGCTTGAGCCTATCAAATGCAATTTGTATCTCATCTGTCCATATGAATGCACCCTTTCGTGTGAGATCTGTCAAAGGGGCTACAAGTTGTGAGTACCCCTTGACGAATCTCCTGTAGTAACCACATAAGCCTAGGAAACCCTGCAACTCTGAAATGTTCCTAGGTGGTGGCCAATCAAGGATGGACTGAATTTTCTCTTGATGTACCTTGACCCCATCACTACCAATCACATGCCCCAAGTACAAGATCTTTGTAAGTCCAAATTCACATTTGGACATCTTGGCAAATAGAGATTGTGCCTCCATAATGCCAAGTACCTCATCCAACTGCCTCATGTGCTCCTCCCAAGTCCTGTTGTAAATCAATATATCATCAAAGAACACAAGTACATACTTACGCAACTGCTTATTAAATATATGGTTCATGCATGACTGGAAAGTAGCAGGTGCATTAGTAAGGCCAAAAGGCATCACCAAGAACTCATAGTGCCCATAATGACATTTGAATGTTGTCTTATGTATGTCCTCCTCATGCACACAAATCTGATGGTACCCTGATCGAAGGTCAATCTTTGAGAAGTACACTACACCATGAGGCTCATCTAATAACTCATCTATGCGTGGAATAGGATACCTGTTCTTGATTGTTTTCTTGTTCAATGCATAGTAATCAATGCACATGCGCATAGTGCCATCCTTCTTCTTCACCAACACCACAGAAGAAGCAAAGGGGCTAGAACTAGGTCTGATGTGCCGCATATCCAGTAGCTCATGGATAGACTTCTCTATTTCATCCTTAAATTTCTTAGGATGACGATAAGGAGTAGTAATCATAGGCTTAGCACCCTCCTCTAACTCTATAACATGCTCAAATCGACGGTCAGGAGGTCTACCAAGAGGAATATCACCGAATACTACTCCATGTTTGTCCAATACTGTCTGGACATCAATGTGGAATGGTTGGTCATCCTGTGAAGAAGGTGACTTGGATGAAATGGAACACTATACTGCCCACACCACATCACCATGTCTGAATATGGATTCCATCCTACGTGCTGAAACCACCATGGGCCAACTATCGGAAAGAGCCTTCAGCACAACCTTCGTACCTCCAACTATAAACTCCAGCTCCATCCTCTTAAAATCCTGTATATACCTGCCAAGTGATTGTAACCATTGGACGCCTAACACTGCGTCAATCTCACCCAAACCCACAACATAAAAATCATTGGTCAAGGTGTAATCTCCCAATTGTATACTAAGATGCAGAACTACCTTGGTGCACCTCATAGAAAATCCATCTGCTACTATCACACTAAAACTGCAAAAATCCTCCCCCTGCAATCCTCGCTTAGCAACTAGTCCCTCATCAATAAAATTGTGTGTGGCACCACTATCAACAAGGCAAGTCACATGTTGTCCCTTAATCACTCCCTTCAAGCAAAAGGGATGGTATCTAGGGACTCCTGAAAGGGTGGCAATGACAGGATTGGGTGCATCCAATGAATCACCCACTCCAAGCTCCACCTATGGGGCCTCCTGTTCATCCACATCATCGCTACCCTCTAAATTTGTATCCTATATATTCTCATCATCCACATCAGACACAACCTCGATGAGATGCACCTTGCCTTTCCCAAGGCATCGGTGTCCAGGGTTCCAAGGCTCCTTACATGTGAAGCATAGCTTCTTCGTCCTTAATTCATTACGTGTCTCCTGATCCATCATGGGAGGAGGTGGTGCACTCCTGTGCTGTGTCGAAGATCTCTGGAAAGGCTTGGAGCCCCTAGAAAACTTCTTATTTTGCTGATAAGTAGGAGGTGGTTAAGTATCAAGGTCTAGGGTAATCTGAAAAGCCTCATGTAAAGTCTTAGGCTTAAGAGCCTTGACCAAACCCCGTAACCTGTCATGTAAACACTCTATGAAAAAAATCACCACACGTCTATCTGGCATCTCAGGAACCATAACAACAATGCATTGAAACTCATTAATGTAAGTTTCAACATGTCCAGTCTGTCGCAGAAGTGCTAAATCCCTATAGTACAACTCAACATCCTTACGGTCAAATCTGGCAATCAACCATGTTGTGACCATTTGACACATCACCCCATTCAAGATGGGGACCCCCTAATTTTTTTCTCCATTTTGGTCTATTGGCTTTGGTTTTGCATCTCTCTCTCTCTCTAATCGTGCTATCCTTCCGGGGATGTCCTGTCGTTTGACCTAAGTTGGAAATTTTGGCTAAGTCTGTGAAATTAGGGTTTTTATCCTTTAGGCTTGTTTGAGGTCAAATAAGGTTATCAAAGCGAAATCTGAGCGCAACACTATAATCAAAAGGCTCAAGGCAGGATCCCATCAAATTTTCACTAAGTTCTAGTGACTTACTATTTTTAGTAAGTGCTTGATTGGGAGGTCTTTTCCTCATAATTTTGGTATTCTGACCACTCCATCACATTCAGGTAACTTCAAAGTGCCTGCACGTAAAATTTGAACAGATTCTGACAATTTGCTATTTTTAGCAGTTCCGGCTTCAAGAGCCATTTTCAAGGTTTGCACGTATGCTTTTCAAATGCATGTCTAGGGAATGTATCTGGGTTTTTCAAGACCTTCGTGATGATACAACATGCAAGTCAAGACGATGACTTTCAGCAGTTCAGCCTTCAAAAGGCTATTTTTAGGGTTTGCATGCGAAGTTTTTCAGTGCATGTCAAGATATTCCTCATGGGTTTTACGAGAGCTTCGCAATGATATGACATGCAAACAAAATGGATCATTTTTCAAGGACTTACTATTTTTAGCTAGTGCCCGCATGTTGACCGATTTTCTAGGTTTTTCTGGGTTTTCTGAGATCCCTTGGGCACTGTAACATGCAAACTCATCCGACAACTGGTTAGTCGCTTTTCAGGCATTTACTATAAATAGCAGATTCACTCCGACAGTCACCCGACACTTTAGTATCACAGGCAGAACAACATGCAACAAGAACCAAGTCAGGCAAAAGTCGTTTGGAGCGCATGCAAGTCAAATTAGGGTTTCCACCTTTATGCCTAAAAATAGGGGGATGAAATACAAAAGTTGTCAAATAAAGTGCACCATCATGATCAACATCTTTCAGGCTGCCTACTAGCAAATTTTGAGCACAATCTGAGTACTTACTATTTTTAGTAAGTCATTCCATGGCTAGAAATAGCATGTTTATGACGAGGGTAGGTGTGAACAGGTCACTTAAAACATCAAGATCATGTGGAACAAGTCTTAGGTCAAATGAAGCTGCAAAGGTCAATCAATTTTAGGGTTTGCTAGAAATAGCAGGATGGCTAAAAATAGCAGACAAGTTTGGACAACAGGTATAAACAAGGTAGCAAGGTCACAAGAAGCATAATCACGCCAACTCCAGTTTCAGAATGGGTGAAAAGGCATGGAAAGGCACATGTCTCCAACATTTACTAAAAATAGAGTGTCGAGGTAGCTAAGGCATTGAAGATTTCCAAGTTGAAGTCTGGCAAGAGGAAGCATGAAATGCGCCCAAGGTGAGGTGGTAGCATGAAAAAAAATTCTAAGTAAGAAGAATGGAAGTAGCATGTGGGGAATGCGCCCTCAAGGGAGATTTTAAAAAAAAAATGTTCTAAGGCATGAAAATCCCTCCACCATATGCTAAATGCGCCCAAGCTTGATGGAAATTCCTCCTCACACCTTGAAATGTGCCCACAAGGAGAAGGCATTGCAAAAATATTCTAAGGCGTGGGAATTCCTTCCCACCCCGCTAAATGCACCCTCAAGTTCCTCCTCCCTATAGCAAATGTGCCCACAAGGAATGAAGAGGGGATAAAGTTTCTAAGGCATAAAATTCCTTCACACCCCCCTAAATGTGCCCTCATGTGGAAGTTAACATGCTCAAATGCGCCCACATGTGTTGAAGTTCCCCTCATAGGATGAAATGTGCTCAAAGGTTCCTTCACCACAAGTGAAATGTGCCCAAGGTAAAAGGGGCTTGGCTATAAGAAAAACGCTAAGTGTGAAAAGTTTCCCTCACCACATGCTAAATGTGCCCAAAAGCATAGAATGGAAGTTGCCTAGATAAAACGTGCCCAAGGGAAATATAAGAACAAGGTAAGGTCTTGGCGTGGGAAATTCCTCCCCACCATGTCAAATGCGCCCAAGGAAGTTGGGACTTGAAGGAGAAAATTGTTAGGTGAAAGGTAAGTATTCAAGGCGTTGAAGATTTTTTCCTTCTCACCACCCCAAATACGCCCTTCAAGGGTAAGATTAACAAGAATTTAAATGTTTCTAAGGCATTTACAAGGTGAAATTAGAAAATATGCCTAAGGAGGAGGTGATGTTAAAATTTTCCAAGTCCAGGGTGAAGTGCAACCATGAACAAGAGGGAATTTCTTCAGGAAGTCAAGGAAAAATGCCAAAACATGAAAATGAAGACCACAAGTGTGAAATGGGCCCAGAATTCAAAGTGCAATAAACCTTAGCAAATTTTATTATTTTTTTCAAAATAATAAAAATTAAACTTACCCCTTCGTCCGGATACACATGAAAACGATAATTTCTGAGGGGAAATTTCTTCTAGGTATTGGACATTCCCCACTAGGTGATGATTTAAACTTGTTCCACAACTTGCTCGTGTCGTTTTGACAAAGATTTTTGCCTGGCGCCCATTTAATGAATTCCCTAGGCGAAATTAAGATTTCTCTAAGGCAAATAAGAGAAATGTTTTTACAAGAAAATGCTTTGGCTTACGAATTGAGCTGGATGACTGGAATAATTTTGCCAGAGTAAAATCAAATGCCTTAGCTAGTCGAAATGAAATTGTTTATGAGAAATACTTGATTTGATATTTTAAAATGCAAACGTGATGAAGCAGGCCTGTGCAGGAGTGATGAATTTTCAAAGTTCTAGAATTCAAATATTTCGATGCTTCGAGTGACAAGTGTTCGACTGGCAGAGGAGGGAAAACAAAAATTCAAATATTTGCTAAGTTTAGCCTCTTCCAGAATTCGACCTGGCTATAAGAATTCAAATTCTTTTCATACTCCTCACTGGTTGCTGAATGCTGAATACTTCTCAATTGCTGAAAGTACGAATTTGAGAAGAGAAGTTCTAAGTTGCTGAAGTGTGCCAATTTGAGAAGAGTGTTGAAAGTACGAATTTAAGAAGAGTGAAGTGTACGGGATTGAAAGAGAAAGTTTCTAGGTTGCTAAAGGTGCGAATTTGGGAGAAATTTTTCAAGCTACTGAAAGTGCAAACTTAAGAGAAATTTCTCAATTGCTGAAAGGGCGAATTTGAGAAACAATTAGTTTCAAGTTGCTGGTTGTGTTGCTGCAAGTAGAAACTTCTAAGTGTTGAAGTGAGCAAGGTGTTGAGGTTTGAAGATGGAAATTTCGAAGTGTTCCAGCTTTTTTATTTTCGAAAGTCAATTGGCACTCTTGAAGTATTATTATTTTCTAAGTCTTATTTGCTAATGGCAGCTTTTTATTTCTGCAGGTTGTAACTAAGAAGCTGAGCAAATCTTTCCTGCCAGAGTCAAAATTTTCTTCGAAACTAGGCAAGTTAAGCAACACAATTCTTGGCTCCTTCAATCTAGAGACTTTCAGAACATGAATGATGGGAATTGGAGGCCATCATCCATCAGTCACTTCGCACAATATTGTCAGAAGTGGACTTTATGCATCTGTTGGTTTCCCACCAGCAATCCATTGCCCAGAGCTGATTATGGAATGTGCAAATTACTACAACACGGAGCAGAGGGCTATCATCTCACCTGATGGCAAGCTGTTGGCCAATCTTACGCCTGAAGCAATTGGAGAGGCATTTGGAATTCCAGCCTGTGAGAAGATGATTTACAAAACAAGAGAGAGGGCTAAGAAAATGTATTCATCCACATTTGATCGATGTCCTGACCTGATAAACTCCAGATGGATGAACAAGCCTAAGCCAACTCGCACAAAGCTGCCGAAGCAGATAATCTCAAAGGACTTGAGGCAGGAATTTTGTGACTTGATCATGATGCTTAGCAGAGTTGGAGGGTTCCCCCAAGCATTCATCTTTGAACCTTGAATGTTTTACTATATCAATCTTGTGCTGGAGGGCAAAGAGTACGTGGACTAGGCGTTGATGATCACCGATAATCTACATGAGCAACTCAGAAGTCTATGGAGAACAAAAACATTTTATATCAGCTCATATATTGTCTACATGTTGGTCCGGATGACAAAATATAGGGGGATATCATACAAGGAGCCGATTGGGTGTGGCTCTCAGCAGTTCAAAATTCATGAGCCTTGTCCACAGTTGCATTTGACAAGCACTTCAAATTACAAGAGAGTCAATGACGCCTTCACAATGCACATAATGAGGACGTTGCAGCAAAGGACTCATCACAGAATATCCAAAAAAGCGCAGGAGTTGATTGAAAAATACGGATGCTGGTTCATCCAATTTCCGAAGTTCACTTACATCAGGCTACAGGGGTTCTCTTCTTACCCATACAGATTGCCCCGGTATCCCACAAACAGAATTGTGATGCTAGAGATATCTAGGCAACTCATTGCCTACAATAAGATTCAAAAGAAAAAGAAGAAGGGTGGACTTGGATTCCCTATCACCATGGGGAATTTGAATGAGGTTTGTCCATCACTGCAGGCAGCTAGGTGTTGTGACCTTTTTCACACATCACCCCATCCAAGATGGGGACCCCCTAATTTTTGCTCCATTCTGGTCTTTTGGCTTTGGTTCTATCTATCTCTTATCTTTTGTCCTTCCGGGGATGTCCCGTCTTTGACCTAGATTGAAATGATTGCCAAGTCTACGAAATTAGGGTTCCTATCCTTTAGGCTTGTTTCAGGTCAAATTGAGTTATCAAGGTGAAATCTAAGTGCAGCAGTGCAATCAGGAAGCTCAAGGCAGAATCCCACTGAAATCCGACAACTTACTATTTTTAGTAAGTACCTAATCTGAGGTCTTTTCCTCAGGATTTCGGGATTCTAATTACTTCAACACATCCAAGCAGCTTTAGAGCATCCACGCGTGAAATTTGAACAGATTCAGACAACTGGCTATTCTTAGCAGTTCAACCTTTGGAGGCTATTTTCAGCGCTTAAACATACAATTCTCTGACGCATGACTGGAGAATGGATCTGGGTTTTTCACGACCTTCGCAACAGTATAACATGCAAACCGAGACAAAGACTTTCAGAGTACAACCTTCAGAGGCTATTTTTAGGGTTTGCATGCAGAATTTTTCAATGCATGTCCAGGTATTCCATGTGGGTTTTGCGAGAGCTTCGCAGTGGTATGACATGCGAACGGAATGAGTCAGTTTTAAGGGACTTACTATTTTTAGCCAATGTCGAAACGTTGACCAGTTTTTTGGGTTTTTCTGGGTTTTTTGAGATCCCATGAGCATTGTGACATGCAAACTCATCCGACTTCCGATGGACCACTTTCTGGACACTTACTATAAATAGCAACTTCAGCCCAACGATTACCTAGCACTTCATTCCAGCGAGCAGAGTGACAAACAGTAGAAATCAAGGCAATCAGGAGCAGTCAGGAGCGCAGGCAAGTCGCATTAGCGTTCCCATGCTATGTCTAAAAATAGATGGAACAAAGTGCAGAGATGTCAAAGCGAAGCACGCCACCGGGATCAACATCCTTCAGGCTACCTACTGGCAAAATTTGAGCACAATCTGAATACTTCTATTTAGTAAGTCACCTCATGGCTAAAAATAGCACGTCATTGCCAGAGAAAAGTGTGAACAGGTCTCTCACAACATCAAACACAAGTGGAACGAATTTCAAAGCAAACGGAGATACAGAAATTGATCAATTTTAGGGTTTGCTAAAAATAGCAAATGGCTAAAAATAGTATGTACTGTGCCAGATAAGGTATGTGTTGTGACCTTTTTCACACATCACCCCATCCCAGATGGGGACCCCCTAATTTTTGCTCCATTCTGGTCTTTTGGCTTTGGTTAGTGCGTCTCTCTCTCTCTATCTCTGGTCCTTTCGGGGATGTCCTGTCGTCTGACCTAGGTTGAAGTATTGTTCAAGTCTGTGAAATTAGGGTTTTCATTAGTCAGGCTTATTAAAGGTCAAACTAAGTTATAAAATTGAAATTCGAACTTAGTACAGCAGTCAGAAGACTTCCAGCAGGGTCCCACTAAATTTTCACTGTATTCCGACAACTTACTATTTTTAGTAAGTATTCAATTTGAGACTATTTTATCGAGATTTTGGAATTCTCTCAGTTCCACCACAATCAGGCAGCTTCAGAATGCCTATGCGCGAAATTTGAATGGATTCCAACAACTGGCTATTTTTAGCAGTTCAACCTTCGGAGGCTATTTTCAGGATCTAAACGAGCAATTCTCCGGTAAGTGACAGGGGAATTGATCTGGGTTTTCGAAGACCTTCGTAATGATGTAGCATGCAAGGCGAGATGGTGACTTTCAGAGTTCAGCCTCCCGAGGCTATTTTTAGGGTTTGCATGCAAGAATTTTCAGTGCATGTCCAGATATTCCATGTGGGTTTTGCGAGAGCTTCGCAATGATATGACATGCAGATGGATCGGGTCAGTTTTCAAAGACTTACTATTTTTAGCCAGTGCCAAAACTTTGACCAGTTTTCTGGGTTTTTCTGGGTTTTTTGAGATCCCACGGGCACTGTGACATGCAAACTCGTCCGACATCCGGGTGACCACTTTCCAGACACTTACTATAAATAGCAGTATCATCCCAGCAGCTACCCACCACTCCAGTCCGACGATCAGGTGCAATCAGGCACGATCAGGGACAGTCAGGAACAAATCAGAGCACATGCAAGTCGGATTAGGGTTTCCCCTGCCACGTCTAAAAATAGATGGAGCAAAATGCAGAAATGACAGAACGAAGCACGCCACCGGAATCAACATCCTTCAAGCTACCTACTGGTAAAATTTGAACACGATCTGAATACTTACTATTTTTAGCAAGTCACCTCTTGGCTAAAAATAGCACATCCCCATCAAGGAAAAGGTGTGAACGAGTCTCTTGCAGCATCAAGTACAAGTGGAACAAATTTCAAAGCAAACGGAGATACGAAATTGATCAATTCTAGGGTTTGCCAAAAATAGCAAATGGCTAAAAATAGCATGTATTGTGCCAGATAAGATGTGAACAGGATGACAGCACCAGATGGAGGCACAACCACGCTAGTTCCAGTTCAGAACAGAGTGAAAATCAATGAAACCCTAATTTCTCCGAATTTGCTAAAAATAGAAAGCCAGAATAGGGTTGGGGCGTTGAAAATTTTACAAATGATAGCTGACGGGCAAACACTCTCATATGCGCCCAAGAGGAAGGAAAGATTCAGAATTCTCTAAGTGTGAGAATTTACCTGAGCAAGGCTATATGCGCCTAGGGAAGGTGAAAGGTCACCAAAAATGCATCAAAATTTCCTGAGGCATCCTCAAATGCGCCTAAGATGGAAGTATCATGGGCTATATGCGCCTAGAGAAGGTGAAGGGACACTGTGGACATAGCATTTTCCTCCTCACAAGCAATATGCGCCTAAGGTAAAGAAACTTCCCTCTCACACTAGCAAATGCGCCCAAAGAAGCTAAAAGGTCACCAAAAACACATCAAAAAATTCACTAAGGCAAAGAAGTTTCCTCCTAGCACTAGCAAATGCACCCAAGGAAGGTCAAGAGTCATGTCTTAGGCGTGGGTTTTCCATCTCACATGAGGAAATGCGCTCAAGGATGAAATAGAAGTCTACCCCCCCCCATATGCACCTAAAGGAGGTGAAAAGACACTTGAAAGGCGTGGGTTTTCCTTGACCACAATGAGATGCGCCTAAAATGGAAGATGCTTGGCCTAAATGCGCCTAAAGGAGGTGAAAAGACACTTGAAAGGCATGGGAATTCCTCCTCTCCATGGCATATGCGCCCAAGGTAAAACATAAAAGCTAAAAGCTAAAGGCGTAGGGTGATGAAGGAAATGCGCTTGAAGGTGGAAGCTACCTATGTCATATGCGCTCAAAGAAGTTGAGGGGTCACTACTTGCCAAGGGGAAAATAATGTTAAGGGGGCGTGATTTTTTAAAAGACAAAGGATTTCTTTCATTTTATTTTATTTTCCTCTTCATTATATGAAGCGCACCTAGTAAGTGGGGACTCATAAAAAAATGAAAATTGCTAAGAATGTCTAGGCGTGGAATTGCCTAAGGAATAAAATGAAACTCATGATATGTGCAAATGCGCCCTCTAGAGATAAAATTTTAATTTTCAAAAAATTCCTAAAGTATTTTCTAGAGGGAAAAATAATGAATACGCCTAGAGGATGATGCCAGTTGCCAGAGTTATAAAAATTTTCAAAGGAAAATCCTTCAAGAAAAATCAAGATAATTTGCCAAGGCCGAGAAGATTGAAATTGCAGGAGTGAAAGACATCCGGAGGACAAGATTGAAAACATTAGCCTTTTTTATTATTTTTAAATTAAACGTACCCCTTCATCCGGATACACATGAAGACAATGGATTCCGGGAAGATTTTTCTTCTGGGTATTAAACGTTTGCAATTCGGAAGTGATTCAGAGTTACTCCACGCCTCACTCACGTCGTTTCGATGGATATTTTGCCTGGTACCTATTTTAATAAAATTCCTAAGGCAAAATTGAGAAATTTCTCTAAGGCAAACGAATAAAATGGATGAGAAATTTCGCTAAAGAGTTTGAACTTGATAATTTTGCCAGAATGCCTTAGCCAAACTTTTTGAAATTGTTCAAAGAAGTAAACGATTTAATATTTTAAGAAAACAAACGCAACGAGGCAGGCCTGTGCAGAGGTGATGAATTCATAATTCTAGAAGTTTGAGATTCCAATGCTTCAGACGACAAGTGTTGCGACTGGAAAAGAGAGGAAAATGAATTTGAAATATTTGCTAAGTTTAGCCTCTGCAGGAATTCGACCAAGCTATAAGTTTTAAAGTCCTCTTCATTTTTTTTCTCTCACAAGTTGCTGAAGAGCTGAAAGTAAGAAGTTCGAATTTGTGAGAAGAGCTGGAGATTGAAGATTTCGAGTTTTTTTGGAGAGCTAGAGTTTCCAAATTGCTACAATTGTGAGGAGGTTCGAATTTGTCAAAAGTGAAGTTGCTGAATGCTGAGGTGCGACTTGGGAAGAAAGTTTTAAGTTGCTGAAAGTTGCTAAGTTAGAGGGAAAAGTGCGAACTTCAAAGAGGAGGTTTCAAATTTGTTGAAATTAAATTGCTGCAGGCAAACATTTCCAAGTATTGGGCATTGTGTTGCTGTAACCCAAAGGAAACTTCTAAGAACGTTGAAGTAAACAGGCAATAGTTGAGGTTTGCAGTTAAAAACATCAAGAAGTGTTGCAGCCTTTGTCAATTAAAAGAAAAATCTGCTGACATTCTCAATGATGGTTATTATTTTATTTTAAAAATCTTGTTTGCTGACTATCTTACCCTTTTTGCAAAATGGCCGAGTCAAGCAGAAGAGCTGCAGGCAAGAACGTCCACACTGAGTCCAAACAGGCAGTGATCAAGAAATTAAGCAAGTCTTTCCTGCCAGAATCAAAATTCACATCAAAGTTGGGCAGGCTGGCAGACACAAACCTGGGCTCGTTTAACCTGGAAGCGTTCAAAAGAAGGATAATGGGGACTAGAGACCATCGCCCATCAGTGACTTCACATAGCATTGTCAGAAGTGGGTTATATGCAGCTGCAAATTTTCCACCAGCTATCCGATGCCCGGAACTCATTATGGAATGCTCTCACCACTATGATTCAGAGAAGAGGACGATCATTGCGCCAGATGGCAAGGTGTTGGCTAACCTGAAACCACAAGCAATCGGAGAGGCATTCAGGATCCCCGCCCACGAGAAAATGATTTACAAAACGAAGGACAGGGCTGACAGAATGTATTCATCCAAAACAGACCGGTGTGCTAATGTGATAAACACTAGGTGGATGGTCAAGCCCAAACCAACTCGCACGAAGTTGCCCAAACAGATAATCTCCGAAGACTTGAAGCAAGAGTTTGGCGACCTGATTATGATGTTGAGTAGAGTTGGAGGGTGTCCCCAAGCGTTCGTCTTCGAACCTTGGATGTTTTACTTTATCAACTTGGTACTGGAGGGCAAGGATTTCATGGATTGGGCACTGTTAATCAGTGATGGTCTACATGAGCAGCTCCGCAATGTGAGGAGAACTAAAACATTTTATATGGGCTCTTACTTCGTCTACATGCTGGCTCGCATGACGAGATATAGGGGGATCTCTTACAAAGAACCAATTGGTTGCGGTTCTCAGCAATTCAAAATATTCGAGGCTTGTCCGCAGTTGCATTTGACAAGCACTACTAATTACAAAAGAGTCAACGATGCCTTTACTATGCACATCACGAGGACCTTGCAGCAAAGGACCCATCACAGAATATCGAGGGAAGCACAAGAAATGATTGAGAAATTTGGATGTTGGTTTATCCAATTCCCAAAATTCACTTACATAAGGCTGCAGGGATTCTCTTCCTACCCATACAGGTTGCCCCGATATCCCACGAACAGGGTAGTGATGCTGGAAGTTTCTAGGCAACTGATTGCCTACGATAAGATTCAAAAGAAGAAGAAGAAGGGCGGACTTGGGTTCCCGATTGCTATGGGAAATTCAGACGAAGTATGCCCATCACTGCAGGCAGCAAGGGAGGCAGAGGCGGAGCTCCAGTTCTTTCATCTTTCTTACCATTCCAGCAGACACTACTACGATCCTCATAGAAATATCAGGTGGATATTGACAGAGGAGTTTAGACACAAGGCACAAATAGAAGATTTTTGGGCAAGTGCAGTGGATGAGGTCGAAGTCAGAAAGAGGATGTTTTCTCGGATACCATTGGCAATGATCAGAGATTGCGAGATTATTCCTGTACCAGATCAGATTGAGGAGGACATAAACGTTGTACAGGCTGATTACGATACAGTAAGAAACACGCCCTTGCCACTCCCAGATTGGTCAGAGCCAGAGATCACCGACTTGGATACACTTTGTATCCCAGTCCTGACATTTACACGGAGTTGGATAGAGAGACATGTCAGCCGACTAAAGGGAAGGTCAATTCCCCTTACCTACAATTTGATGGGAGACAGCAGATTGCAGACAACTGATCCGAGGAGACGGAGTAATCCAACTCCAGAGCCTAGGGAAAAAGAGCCAGTTCGACCGGAGCCTGTGATAGTTGAGGAATCCTTGCACATGCCAGCTCGAACACATTCTCCGAGCATACAGGAAGTGTCCCTATTTGCTGATCAGAGGGAGAGGTTGCAGGCAGAACAGGCAGAACAGGCAGTACAAATAGAGAGCCAGCCACTTCGTAGGGAGTCCGTGGGCCAGAGCATCAACATGTCCCAAGAGGATAATCAACAGGAGAACCGACAGGAGACCGATGAGGGCACTGCCATAGATACTCAGTTTCAGCATGAGATTGAAGTAGCTCTCGAGGATGATGCTGCTTCCGATCGAGATGCCCAGAGCTCAAGAGACACTGAGCCCATAGATGATGATGAGCCTCGTCGGAACGAGGGCCATGAAGTAGAGGTCGAGGTAGAGCAGCCTTTCATCATAGCAGACACACGACAGGAGGTGCCGAACTGGCTGAGGGATAGGATGAGGCGTGATCCTGTGGATGAGACTGATCCTGCAGTCGAGATGGAGGAATTGCTGCAAAGGATCAATGCACCTCCCACGAAAAAGAAGGCTAGGAAGTTTTCCAGAATATCCACAGATGAGGATGGATCCCGAACCTTGCATATGGCAATTCCACGGGAGGAATGTGATAGAGACAAGGCCGTTCCTGAGAACTATATTGTGACAACCATGGAACTAGGCCGCCCTACTAGGGCACAGGTTGTAGAGGAGTGCGATAATTCCTATCGGGCACTCAAGGACAAATTGTCCCATGTTGAGGGCAAGTACAAAAGGTTGAAGGTAGAGCATCGGACATTGATTGGCTACGTGCAGCACTTGTCCCGTCCTTGTGGGCAAGAAAATCCTGCAATCGAGCTCCCCGCTGAGTTTTCCAGGGAGTCAATCAGTGGGTTAGAAGATTTAAGGAGAATGGCACAACAGGCAGACACGTGGGTTGCCAGTGTGCGTACGGAGACAAGAAAGTTCATGGAAGATCTTGCACATGCCTATGGGCAAGCTTCCGATATTATGGCTAGAGTGGAGGGAGTTAACCACGCTTGGGGTGAGGCTCGCATCTATCATACGAGAGTTGTTCTCCGTCTAGGCGCTTTGATGAGCATACCTCAACACACTTTGGTTGAGGGAGGTGTTATCCAGCAGGGGGATAGATACGACTTCGCCAGATGGTATTCCTCAGTAGTCACGAGCCAGGGATTCTATGATGCATCACAAGCAGATTCGGTCAGGGTCAGGAAGGCCATGACGAACATCTTGGATGGAGTTCTCAACACATTGGAGGCAATCTTTGCCAGGAGGTTGACTTCTGAAGAGATAACTGCAGATGGACTGAAGGACAGATTGACGCCATTCTTCTCTGAGGTGAAAACCTTCACTCAAGATGATTTCGAGAACACTGCCACATTCTCCAGTATCATACAGAGCACCCAGGATGCCCTTGTTGCCTGGAAGAAATCATGTGCCCGGCATGGGCAAACAATTGCAGTTTTAGAGTTTCAGTTGGATCACATTCCTCCTATCTCCAATCAAGAAGTTGAGGAAGTATTAGCCAGGATCACCAGATTTGCAGCCAGCGAGAAGGAGAAAGGAAATGCCCTTCTGGATGACGATCTGCTGCAGGAGGACGATGTGCATTGATTGCAGGTGGTGGACCTGCAGAGGAGTGGAGAATATTCTGCACATTCATTGCCCCACTCCTCTCAGTGGTGGTTTTTAGGGCATAAACCCTAATTAGGGCATGGGTGGCTCAATCTGAGCCCTTTATTGTAATCAGATCTGAACCGTCCACTGGACTGGGTTTATTATAAAAGGGGTATCCCCCCCTCATTTGTAATCTATTAGATTAGAACTAGAATTGAATCAGAGATAGAGTTGAGCTAAAGAATAGGAGGCATATAGCATTTAGCTTAGAAGTTAGCTTAGATTGAGGAGGAAAGGAAGTTTTCCCATTGAGGACTTTGTAAGAAGTTGTTGTGAACACTCATAATATAAAGATTTATCATTGTTTGGTGGTTCTATCTTCTATTATGAGTAGCTAGCAAGGCTTGTTCGTCTTTCCAATTCAAGTAGATAGAGTATAATAGACTTTCAATTCATGCAAGTAGTGTTAATTGTGGAATGCAGCATTGGTTTGAACATATCTCCCTATATCCATACCACTAGCGGGCTTGCTGACGGTAAGTCTACCCTGCGTGGTCAACTGGAATTTCAGCACTTAACTTCGGTTGCGATTCGCGTGTCCACTTGCTTCATGGTGAAGGGGTGTGCATGTTGAATCTCGATCTGAATATCTACCTATCCTTTGAAGATTGCATCGGCTTTGTCAGAGTTGTCCGAAGGGGAGACAATACAAAGTTTGGTTTGGAGATTGTTAAATTTAGTTTTGCCTTCCATCCTTAGAGATAGATTGTAGGATTTCTATCCCTTTCCCTTTAATTCAGTATTTCCCGATCGACCCAGACATCAAAGCAATATCGTCAAAATCATTCATTTGCTTCACTATGATTGAACAACTACGTAAGTCCCCTTGAAATAACCAGCATATACACATCAACCAACTGAGTCTATTCGCGATAAAAGGAACCTTGGAGTTGAACGCATGAACTTTCACGCAATCTTAGCATGCGGAATACTTTGATCAAGAGAGAATAGAGTGACCGTTGGACATTTTATTTTGTGCTGGCGTTGTCATAAAAAGCACGTCAACAGGATTGGCGCTAGAAGGAGGGCACTACTTTTTATAGTGAAGCAAAGAAATTATAAAAGTATAATGTACCAAGATGGTGCTACCTCATAGAGGAATATCTCCGGTGTTACAGCCAAATTTGGGATTCAACGACAATCAAGAAGATATTCTTTCAGGATTGAACAACCTCGCGGGGAGAACAAAGAGAAGTGCAGCTGAGTACATGCGAACGAGCTTTGTGTTGGAAATGGAGGTTGCATAGGCTAAATGCGCCTAAGGGAGGTGAAAAGTCACCATAGGCGTGGATTTTTTCCTCCTCACACCCCAAATGTGCCTAAGGCAAGGAAGTTTCCCTCTCACCATAGCAAATGCGCCCAAGGGAGATGAAAAGCCACTTGATAAGGGCGGAATTCCTTCTAACACTAGCATATGCGCCCAAGAATGGAAGTTGCATGGGCTAAATGTGCCCAAGGGAGATGAAGGGTCATTAGATGATGGCGCTTTCCTTTGCAAAGTTGAAATGCGCCCAACATGGAAGTTGCCTAGGCTATATGCGCCTAGGGAAGGTGAAGAGTCACCCAAGGCGTGGGAATTCCTTCTAACACTCTCATATGCGCCCTCAAGTTCCTCTTCCCCATAGCATATGCGCCCAAGGTAAAAGGTAAAAGGTAAAGGTAAAACATGGAAGGTGTTAAGGAAATGCGCTTGACTTGAATATTTTCCTCTTCACATGGTAAAATGTGCTCCAAGTTTCCTCATGACATGCTAAGTGCGCCAAGGGGAAAAGAAATACTAAGGGTGGCGTTTTTTTTTAAAGGCTAAGGGTTGATATTTTTCCTCCTCACCATGTGAAATGCGCCCAAGTGAGTGGGGACTTGAGAAATGAAAATTGCTAAGTATGAGAAAGGAAGTCTAGGCGTGGAATTGCCTAAGGAATGGAATGGAAGTATGACATGCTAAATGCACCCTTCAGAGGGTAAGAAGATAAAGTTTAAATTTTAAAATAATTCCTAAGGCATTTTCTAAAGAGAAGATAAAGAAAACGCCTACAAGTAATGCTAAAATTTCTAGAGTAAAAGGGTCTTCAGAGAGGAAATTCTTCGGAGGGAAAATCAAGGAATAATGCCGAGACAGAGAAACTTGAGATTGCGGAAGTGGAAGACATCCAGATGTGAAGAGAAATAAACCTTAGCCATTTTATTATTTTTAAATAATAAAAATTAAAAGTACCCCTTCGTCCGGATACACATGAAAATGATGGATCTAGAAAGATTTTTCTTCTGGATATTGAACGTTTTCGATCCAGAGATGATTCAAACTTACTCCACGCCTCGCTCATATCGTTTCGGTGGATATTTTGCCCAGTGCCTATTTTAAATAAAATTCCTAAGGCAAATTTGAAGAATTTCTCTAAGGCAAACGAATAAAATGAATGAGAAGTATTTCGCTAGAAGCTTGAACTGGATAATTTTGCCAAAACGAAGGTGAGATCAAATGACTTAGCCAAACAGTTCGAAATTGTTCAAAGAAGTGAATAACTTAATATTTTAAAAGAATCAGATGCGATGAGGCAGGCTTGTGCAGAGACGATGAATCCATGATTCTAGAAACTTGAGATTCTGATGCCTCAGATGACAAGTGTTACGACTAGGAAAGAGAGGGAAAGTGGAATTCAAAAATGTGCTAAGTATAGCCTCTGCAGGAATTCGACCTGGCTATAAGATTTTGAAGTCCTCTTCATTCCTCTCACCAGTTGCTAAATGCAAAATATTTGCTAAGGCTGAAGTACGAATTTGCAGAGGTTGAAGTTGCTGAAGCTACTGAAGTACGAATTTTTGAAGAGGTCTGCAATTGCTGAAGAGGTGCGAAATTCCTAGTTTTCAGTGGCTGAAAGTGAAAGGTACGACTTACCTTGCTGAGACTGTAGTTGCTGAGAGGTGCGAATTTCCTAGTTGCCAGTTGCTGCAATGGCTGAGAAGGTACGACTTTGTGAAGAGGTTTCATTCGACTGCTGAGATAAACGAAGCTAAGTCTGGAAATTTGTGAAGTGCTGCATTTCGAATTCATAAGCTTGCTGAAAACGCATTTAGGAAAAGCCTTGGAGTTGCTAAAAGTACATTCTAGAGGAGAAGTATAGATTTGAAAAGAAGTTTCATAACTGCTGCAAGTATAGAAATTTCACAGAAACTTCTAAAAACGTTGAAGTGAACAAGACAATTGAGGTTTGCAGTTGGAAACGGCAAAAAGTGTTGCAACCTTTTTATTTGAAAATCTGCTGACACCCTCAACAGTGATTATTTATTATCTTAAAATCTTGTTGTCTAACTATCTTGCCTTTTTGCAGAATGGCCGAATCAAGCAACAGAGTTGCCGGCAGGATCAACCAAACCGAATCCAGACAAGCAGTGATCAAGAAATTAAGCAAGTCTTTCCTGCCAGAATCAAAATTCTCATCAAAGTTGGGCAAGCTGGCTGACACAAATTTAGGCTCGTTCAACATGGAGGCATTCAGAAGAAGGATAATGGGAACTGGAGGCCATCACCCATCAGTGACTTCGCACAGTATTGTCAGAAGTGGACTGTATGCAGCTGCCAATTTTCTGCCCACTATCCGATGCCCAGAGCTCATCATGGAATGCGCCCACCACTACAATGCAGAACAGAGGACAGTCACTTCGCCAGATGGCAAGGTATTGGCTAACTTGACACTAGAGGCAATCGGAGAGGCATTCGAGATTCCAGCCCATGAGAAGATAATCTACAAGACGAAAGAGAGGGCTGAAAGAATGTATTCATCTACAACAGACCGGTGTGCTGATTTGATAAACACCAGGTGGATGATCAAACCCAAGCCAACTCGTACAAAATTGCCCAAACAGATAGTCTCAGAAGATTTGAGGCAAGAGTTTGGTGATCTGATTATGATGTTGAGCAGAGTTGGAGGATGCCCCCAAGCGTTCATCTTTGAACCTTGGATGTTTTATTTTGTCAACTTGGTATTAGAGGGCAAAGATCACATGGACTGGGCACTATTAATCAGTGACTGCATTCATGAGCAGCTCCGTGGGGTAAGGAGAACGAAAATGTTTTATATGAGCTCTTACCTTGTCTATATGCTGGCTCGCATGACAAAGTATAGAGGGATCTCCTACAAGGAACCAATTGGATGTGGTTCCCATCAATTTAAAATACATGAGGCTTGTCCGCAGTTGCATTTGACAAGCACAACTAATTACAAAAGGGTCAACGACGCCTTCATAATGCATATCACGAGGACCTTGCAGCAAAGAACCCATCACAGAATATCCAGGGAAGCACAGGAAATGATCGAGAAATTCGGATGTTGGTTTATCCAATTTCCAAAGTTCACCTACATAAGGCTGCAAGGATTCTCTCCGTACCCTTATAGATTGCCTTGCTATCCCACCAACAGGATAGTGATGCTGGAAGTATCTAGGCAACTGATTGCCTATGATAAGATTCAGAAGAAGAAGAAGAAAGGTGGACTTGGATTCCCAATCACCATGGGGAATTTAGATGAAATCTGCCCATCGCTGCAAGCAGCAAGGGAGGCGGAAGCGGAGCTCCAATTCTTTCACCTTTCCTATCACACCAGCAGGCACTACTACGATCTCCATAGAAAAATTAGATGGATATTGACAGAAGAGTTCAGGCACAAGGCACAGATCGAGGACTTTTGGGCCAGTGCAGTGGATGAGATCGAGGTTAGGAAAAGAATGTTCTCTCGGATACCGTTGGTGATGGTCAGAGAGTGCGAGATTGTCCTAGTACCAGATCAGATTGAGGAAGACATAAACGTAGTACAGGCCGACTACGAAACAGTAAGAGATACGCCCCTACCACTCCCAGATTGGTTGGAGCCAGAGATCACTGACTTGGATACACTTTGTATCCCAGTCTTGACATTTACACGGAGTTGGATAGAGAGGCATGTTAGCCGACTCAAGGGAAGGTCAATTCCCCTCACGTACAATTTGATGGGAGACAGCAGATTACCGGCAACTAATCAGAGGAGACGGAGTAATCCAACCCTAGAGCCTAGAAGAAAGGAGCCAGTTCGACCTGAGCCTGTGGTAGTTGAGGAATCCTTGCATATGCCATCTCGGGCACATTCTCCAAGCTTACAGGAGGTGTCATTGTTTGTTGATCAGAGGGAGAGATTGTATGTAGAGCAGACAGTGCAAGTGGCAAGTCAACCACCTCACAGAGAATCAGTGGGTCAGAGCATCAACATGCCCCAAGAAGATAATTAGGAAGAAAATCAGCAAGAGACAGATGAGGGGACGGCTACTGATACTCAGTTTCAGCAGGAGATTGAGGCAACTCTCCAGAATGATGCTGCCTCCGATCAGGATGCCCAGAGCTCAGGAGACACTAAGCCCATTGATAATGATGAGCCTCGCAGAAGCGAAGGCAGAAATGAAGTTCACGAGGTAGAGGCCGAGGTAGAACAGCCTTTTATTATATCAGACACATGACAGGAGGTGCCAAAATGGCTAAGGGATAGAATGAGGCGTGATTCTGTGGATGAGACCGATCCCGCAGTTGAGATGGAGGAATTATTACAGAGGATCAGCGCACCTCCAGCAAAGAAAAAGGCTAGGAAGTTCTCCAAAATATCCACAGATGAGGATGGGTCTCGAACTTTACATATGGTAGTGCCTCGGGTAGAGTGTGATTGGGATGAGGCCATTCCCGAAAATTATGTTGTTACAACTATGGAACTTGGCCGCCCTACTGGAGCACAACTAGTAGAAGAGTGCGATAATTCCTATCAAGCACTCAAGGATAGATTGTCCTATATTGAGGGCAAATACAAGAAATTCAAGGTAGAGCACAAGACACTGATTGGCTACGTGCAGCACTTGTCTCGTCCTTGTGGGCAAGAGAATCCGGCAATTCAGCTTCCAGCTGAATTTTCCAGGGAGTCAATCAGTGGGTTAGAGGATTTGAAGAGAATGGCACAACAAGCAGACAAATGGGTTGCCAGCGTCCGTGTAGAAACAAGGAAGTTTATGGAGGATATTGCACATGCCTATCGGCAAGCCTCTGATATTATGGCAAGGATGGATGTAGTAAACCATGCTTGGGGTGAGGCACGTATCTATCAGACGAGAGTTGTCCTCCGTTTAGGGGCTTTGACGGGCATACCTCAACAGACTTTGGTTGAGGGAGGTGTTATTCAGCAGGGGGATAGATACAACTTCGCTGGATGGTACTCTTCAGTAGTCACAGGTCGGGGATTCTACGATGCATTACAAACGGATTCTGTCAAGGTCAGAAAGGCCATGACAAACATCCTAGATGGAATTCTCAACACATTGGAGGCAATCTTTGCCAAGAGGTTGACTTTTGAAGAGGTAACTGTAGAAGGATTGAAGAACAGATTGACACCATTCTTCTCTGAGGTGAAAACCTTCACACAGGATGATTTCGAGAACATTGCTACGTTCTCTAGTATCATATAGAACACCCAAGACGCCCTTGTTGCCTGGAAGAAATCATGTGCCCGGCACGGGCAAACAGTTACAGTTTTGGAATTCTAGTTAGATCACATTCCTCCCATTTCGGATCAGGAAGTCGAGGCAGTATTGACCAGGTTCATCAGATTTGCAGTCAGCGAGAAGGAGAAAGGAAACACCCTTTTAGACGATGACCTTCTGGAGGGAGACGACGTGCATTGATGGCAGTTAGTGGTTCATTGATGAGGAGTGGAGGGCGCATTCATTGCCCCACTCCTCTCAGTGGCGGTCTTTAGGGTTGAAACCCTAATCAGGGCTTAGGTGGCTCGATCTGAGCCTTCCATTGTATTTTGATCTAAGTCGTCCACTGGACTGGGCTAGATATAAAAGGGGTATCCCCCCTCATTTGTAAAATAGTGAGAAGATATCAGACTTAGACAGAAATCAGAGATAGAGTTAAGCTAGATAGAAGTTAAAGTAGAGCTAGGAGTTAGCTTAGTTGGAAAGGAAAGAAAGACTTTCCCTTTGAAAGTTTTTGCAAAAGATTGTTGTGTAAGACTCTAATGATATAAGGATTTCATTGATTGGTGACTTCATTTTGTGTTGTGGGCAGTTGACGAGATCTTTTCGTCTTTCCAATTTGAATAGAGTAGAGTAAATTAGATTTTGTTTTCATGCAAGTAGCATTAATTATGGAATGTGACATTGGTTTGAGCATATCTTCCCGTATCCATACCACTGGCAGACTTGCTGACGGTAAGTCTGCCCCCTGCGTGGTCAACTGGAATCTCAATGCTTAACTTCGATTGCGATTAGTGTGCCCACCTGCTTCGTTGTGAAGGGGTGCGCATGGTGAATCTCAATTTGAACATCTTATCCATCCTTTGAAGATTGCACCAACTTTGTCCAAGTTGTCCGAAGAGGAGACGAAACAAAGTTCGGTTTGAAGGTTGTTAGAGCTAGTCTTTGTATTCCACCCTTAGAAATAGACTGTAGAATTCCTACCCCTACCTCCTTTAAATTCAGTATTTCCCGATCTGTCCAAATACCAAAGCATCATAGCCAAAACCTTTTATTTGCTTGAGCCAATAAAATCGAACAATTACGTAAGTCCCCTTGGAATACCCAGTATATTCACATCAACCAACTGAGTCTATTCGCATTAAAAGAACCTTGGAGTTGAACGCATGAACTTTCACGCAATCTTAGCATGCGGAATACTTTGATCAAGAGAGAATAGAGTGACCGTTGGACATTTTATTCTGTGCTTGCGTTGTCATAAAACACACGTCAACACTAGGGAGGTAGAGAATGAACTCCAATTCTTCCACCTCTCTTATCACACCAACAGACAGCATTATGACCCCCAGAGGAATATCAGATGGATATTGTCTGAGGAATTCAGGCATAAGGCACAGATTGAGGACTTCTGGGCGAGTGCAGTGGATGAGGTTGAAGTTAGGAAGAGGATCTTTTCATGGATACCGTTGGAGATGATTAGGGAATGCGAGATTGTCCCGGTGCCAGATCAAGTTGAGGAGGATATAAACGTAATACAGGCTAATTACAAAACAGTAAGGGATACGCCACTCCCACTTCCAGATTGGTCAAAGCCAGAGATTATAGATTTGGATACGTTCTACATTCCAATCTTGCCATTTACACGGAGTTGGGCAAAGAGGCATGTAAACCGACTCAAGGGCAGGTCAATTCCCCTTACAATTCAATGGGAGATCATAGATCACCGGCTGCCAGGCAATTGAGGCAGGCTGCTCAAGCTCCAAAGCCACAAGGAAAGGAGCTAGTCCAGCCCGAGCCTCAAAGAATTGAATAGTCCTCACGTACACCCTCAAGGGCACATTCTCCAAGCATGCAGGAAGTTTCATTATTTGTTGATCAAAGAGCAAAAATGAATGAAGAACAAAGGATACAGGAAACAAGTCAGCCACGTCGTAGAGAATCAATTGGCCAAAGCATCAACATGCCTAGAGAAGAATATCAGTAGGAGACGGAGGAAGGAACGACCACTGATACTCATTTCCAGCAGGAGATTGAGGCAGCTCTTGAGGATGATGCTACTTCGGGGCAAGAGACCCAAAACTCAGGAGATACCGAGCCTATAGAGATTGATGGGCCTCGCCAGGATGAAGGCATACAAGAAGTTCGTGAAGTAGAAGCTAGAAATGAACAACCCTTCATTATTTCTAAGTTGCAGCAAGAAGTGCCAGAATGGCTGAGGGACAAGATGAGACATGATTCTGTTGATGAGACTGATCCAGCAGTTGAGATGGAGGAATTGTTGAGTAGGATCAGTGCACCTCCAACGAAAAAGAAGGCCAGAAAGTTTTCTAAGATTTCAACTGATGAGGATGGCTCTTGTACGCTTCACGTGGTTGTACCTAGGATAGAGTGTGATCGGGATGAAGTTGTTCCGAAAAATTATGTGATCACCACTATGGAGCTTGGCCGCCCTACTGGGGCACAGGTGATTGAAGAGTGCGATAATTCATATCAGGCACTCAAGGACAGATTGCTACGTACCGAGAGCAAGTACAAAAGATTGAAGATGGAGCACAAAACATTAATTGGTTATGTACAACACTTGTCTCGTCCTTGTGGGCAAGAGAATCCGGCAATCGAGCTCCCAGCCGAATTTCGTAGAGAGTCAGTCAATGGATTGGAGGATTTGAGAAGGATGGCACAGGAGGCAGATAAGTGGGTTGCCAATGTTTGTACAAAGACAGAAAAGTTTATGGAGGATCTTGCACATGCCTATCAGCAGGCCTCCAATATTATGGCACGGATGGAGACAGTTAACCATGCTTGGGGTGAGGCTCGTATCTATCAAACCAAGGTTGTTCTTCGCCTAGAGGCTTTGATGCACACGCCTTTGCAAACTTTGGTTGGGGGAGGCGTGATTCGGGAGGGTGATAGATATGACTTTGCCACTTGGTATTCTTCAGTAGTCACAGGCCGAGGATTCTATGATGCAGCGCAGACAGATTCGGTCAGGGTCAAAAAAGCCATGAGAAATATTTTTGATGGAGTCCTCAATACGCTAGAGGCTATCTTTGCTAGGAGGCTGGCTTCTGAGGAAATAACTGCAGACGACTTGAAGAGTAGATTGACACCCTTCTTTTCTAAGGTGAAGGCCTTTGTTCAGGATGATTTTGAGAACACCTCCACCTTCTCCAGCATTGTTCAGAATACCCAGGATGCTCTAGTTGCCTGGAAGAAATCTTGTGCTCGACATGGGCAAAAAATTACAATGTTGGAATTTCAATTGGATCACATCCCGCCTATTTTTGATCAGGAGGTTGAGGCTGTATTAGCTAGGTTCATTGATTTTGCAGCCAGGGAAAAGAAAAAGGGAAACGCCCTTCTGGATGATGATCTTCTGCAGGAAGATGATGTGCATTGATTGCGGGTAGTGGTTCCTGCAAAGGAGTGGAGAATCTTCTGTGCATTCATTGTCCCACTCCTCTCAGTGGCAGTTTTTAGGGCAGAAACCCTAATCAAGGCATATGTGGCTCAATCTAAGCCCTTCATTGTATTTGAATCTAAGCCATCCACTGGACTGGACTTGATATAAAACGGGCATCCCCCCTCATTTGTATATAGTTAGACATTAGATCAGAGATAGAGTTGAGCTAGAGAGTAGAGGAGACATTTAGTGAATAGCTTAGAAGTTAGCTTAGATTGAGGAGGAAAGAAAACTTTCCCTTTGAAAGTTTTGTAAACGATTGTTGTGAACACTTTTCATGATATAAAGAGTTTCATTGCTTCGTGATTTCTTCTTTTGTTATGAGCAACCAGCAAGGCCATTTCATCTTTCCAATTCAAAGTAGATAGAGTAAAGTAGACTTTAATTCATGCAAAGTAGTTGTTAGTTGTGGAATACGTTGTTTGGCCTAAGCAAGTCTTCATTCATCCATACCACTAGCGGGCTCACTGACGGTGAGTTCGCCTTGCGTGGTCAACTAGAATATCTCTACACTTAACTTCAATTGTGATTTGTATGTCTGTATGCATCGTTGTGATGGTATGTGCATGTTAGGTCACAGTTTGAACATCTTTTATTATCCTTTGAAGATTGCACCGATTTTGTAGAAGCTGTCCGAAGGGAGGCGAAGCAAAGTCCGGTTCGAAGCTTGTTGAAGTTGATCCTCGTATCCCACCTTTAGCAGTAGACAATAGAATCTCTACCCCTTATCCCCCTTTTAATTTCAATATTTTCCCGGTTAGTCTAGGAATCAAGGCATTATTGTCAAATCATTCGCATCTTGTAACTGCTTCCAATTGAACAATTGTGTAAGTCCCCTTGAAATACCCAACAATATCACATCAAACCAATTGAGGCTATCCCCTTGCATAAGGAACCTTGGAGTTGAACGCATGATCTTTCACGCAATCTTAGCATGCGGGACACTTTGATCAAGAGAGGATAGAGTGATCGTTGGAAACTTTATTCTGTGTTGGTGCGGTCATAAAACACCCGTCAACAAACCACTTAGTGAACTCCCTGTAAGAATGAATAAGTCTATGGTTTTGGGTAACCAAACCATGATGCCACCAATCATAAGCCACACCCTCCAAGTGTGGTATTGCAAACTAAATGGCCTTGTCTTCAAGCATCGACTTAAGTGAAAGGTAGATGTCGAGCTTGTGCACCCAAGCTCGGGCAGTGATTTTCTCACTACCATCAAAGGAAGATAAAGTGAGCTTGCTAGTAGCTCGATGGAGGTCACCATTATGCTGTTGTTTAGGCCCTCTATCACCATGGTTCCTCATGCTATCTCTAGGTTGTGAACAATACTGATGTAGAGGGAAAGCCTCTCTAACATGCTTTGGGAGACATGCCCACTCATCACTCGCTGCCATAACAACATCCTGAAACTCCACACCCTCAAGCGGGTCAACTGGTGGTGGCTCATCTCTAAGAGGAAAATGGGGCTGCATGGGCCTATCTATTGTACGTGGATGAGTCTTGTCACGCCTAGAAGAACCAAGAGTACTATCCATCGACAAGGGAGCCCTACTACTCCCACGACTGCCTGTAACTGTAACAGACCTATCTGCCCTATCACGTCTGTCATGTCTGCCATGCCTATCACTAGGTCGACCCAAATCCATCCTATCAAGGGTATTCTAAAGTCTATCTAAAGCCTGTACAATCAATGGTCGTGTATTAACGAGAGTTCTAAATAACTCACGATGAAGATCTTCTTGCGGATTTTGTCTCTCCCTCTAATGGGGACATCTACTTCCATCATGGCTATCTACCATAGCTGCACCTGAAATACCAATGTCAACCCCAAACTGTCTATGTGCTCTCCTGTGGGTATAATATATGTGTGGCCCAACCTCTCTAGGAAGCATAGAATTGATCGGAGTGCCCTCAGACTGGCAAGATCATGACTCTGATACCATTGAAAGGTTCCCAACCCAAATCCGATCCAATTTTTTGAGTTTGATTTCTGATTTGACTTTGACCAGTGAATAGGGAATTTGTTTTTTTGTTTGTTTTTTGATATTTTATGATTTTTTTTTGTGATTTTGGTGGTTTTCTGATTTTTTGAGGTTTTGTGTTTGATAAAAGCGAAAAAGAAATAGATGCTAAGGAACATAAATGACAAATAAAATTACAAATTCTGACTTTCCTAGGACAGCAAATGTAATTTTCAGAATTAAGGAAACTGAACCATCGATTACATGAAATTTGCATACCTAGAAGCCAACGCTCAATTTATTGAATATCTAAATCGCTGGAACCACAACATGTACAAAAGATCTGATATAAAATCTGATCTGCTCCTTAGTGGTCTGAAAAACCTAATTTCCAGCTAGGGTTTGACTAAAAATGACTCCCAAATCGTACGGCCAGCTGGTGAATGCACTGAAATGGTGATATCAGCTGATAAGAAGTCCAAATCTGCAATTATTTTCTAATAACTCACTACTGCAATCAATTATAAATGCAGATTAACTAGTAATGAAGTCCAATCATGCCAAAATGGAAACCCAGTGTAGATTTCCCTGTTTGGTGAACTCGGTTTTCGTCCAATTCACTATCCTCCAAGGGATTTCGTCCTCAGCAGACCTGTATGCTGCTGAAATCCTCTTCCAAGAGCTCAAACCTGCAATTGTTTTTGTCAAAATGAGAATAGAATGCTCAAAAATGAACCCAACACATAGCTTTATAACTTCCCATGGACTTTTTAATAAAAATCAATAAAATATTCCCTCTCAAAAAGCTACACCCAACTTGAGGGTCTTGTCTCATCCAAAGAAAAGGGCCACTTTTTAAAAACAACTTGAGTTGCTAGGATGGAGGCACTTTTCACTATTCATCTTATGATTTTCTGTTACTATTCATTTTTTACTATTCCATTAAAGCAACTTTAGTATTTTCACTTTATCCCTGGATTCATCAACTAAACTCCAACTGAAAGGCTCGCAAGGCTCCCAGCTAAACACCACAACCCTCGGTTGGGTCCCCTAACCATTTTATTGACCTATGGGAACCCTAATATTAGGCTAACCTCCTCTATACTCTGAGTTGCCTAAGGAAGGGACATTACAATAACTGCACAGCATATAGCAAAACATTTATTTAACCACTCTAAATACCATACCCAAAAACAGCAATAATAGTAATAGACTATACCATAAAAAAATATTTTTAGGAAAAAATAACTTTTGGATCATGAGGACCAAAAAAGCCAACACCAATTCTACTTTGTGCCTCAAGAGGGGATTAATTCTAGTTCATTGTTATTGGATGGGGCACACTTCTAATATATACCTTGTCCACAAATGGGTCCCAGATCTGGTATATTCCTTGTACCAAAATGGAGCCGAACTCTGATATGGCTCCTTGCTCCAAGCATACCATGAGGAAACCTAGATTTAGTATTGTTCTTTGTCCAAATAGGAGCCTGATCATGGTATATTTCATGTACCAAAAGTTTGACTAAATCCAATATTATTCCTTATCTCAACAAGGAGCCATGGGCCAATTCAAAGTTTTGGTCCAAGATAGACTTTAGCATGAAGTCCTTGTCAAATGTGTTCCACCCCGATTGCATAGCTACTATTTTCATAGAACAATCGTTTGTAATGAGTGAATTTTGGAGAATGAATAAAACATGTTGTTTCCTGTTAGCAATATGAGTTTACTTCCATTTAATGAATGTCTCATTTTATGCTACTTCTATCGATGTTATCCTTGATGAATGTTGCATGCATAGTTATTGAATTATGAATATTCTAACTTAAGATGTTTTGTATATTGTTAATGTTGTGAACAAGTAACCGCCGAGATTGTATGTCTATGGGTGCAGGTACATGAACCATTCCTCCAGGCGGAGGGGAAACATCACTCAGGAGAGGGGCTTGGTCGGATAACCGGTAAAGTAAATCAATTGAGCATACACACACTTCACTAAAGGTTTAGAGGAACTAAGTCAAATAGGTTGGTCTTGTTAAGTCATCCATAGGCTTTAGGAGTTTTGGGTTACTTCTTTGTGCTTTGTGAGTGGTGTTACTTGTAAATCTGACTTGTTGTTCTGTGACCTTGGATGTGAAACATGTTTGGAAATATGTACCTAGGCAAGGTGTATGTGTGTATACATGTGTCTCTCATATATATGTATCTATATGTATGACATGGTGATACAGCCGTACGATGGGCAATCCATTATGCCATACGTATGTATCGACATGCCACACATACACCTACATACACATGACGAGATAATTGGCTTATACATCTATAAACATATACACACTACCTATTATGTGTGATTATAACATTATGGTGTTATCCCGAATTTGCATATATACATATATACACATATTTACATGAATAGGTATATTGAAAGTATGCTGACTGGATCGCAATACAAGTATTTAATCAATTATTATGTAAGTGTGTATATATATGTATAAATGTAAATATATATATATATATATGATATTACGCAAATTATCTATTTTATTATAGTCTTACCAAAATAAATATATAGGTATATTTAAATATTAAATATTTAAATAATGTATATACATATATTTATTTTGAAGAGAAATAAAATTATAGTAAAATATATAATAAAATACTATATTATATATATATAAGAATATATATATATTAAATAAAAGAAAGTAATTGGAAAATAAAGGACTTAGCATTATTAAGTCATTTGGTAAAAATCGAATATTTTCACCATGGGAAACAAAGCTATGAAATCTATTTGAAATATTTAGTATTCTTTTCACCGTGAAAAGCTGGGAATGATACGCCAAAGGTTTCAAATATTTCATATGCCAATAGTTGAAACTTTCGAAAGAAAATAAATTAGGCGCTCCTGCAAACGTGCGCACGGGAAAGACCAGGTCGTGGAAATGTTAGAAACACAGCTCCAGAAATATTTGGAGAAGCCTGAAACTAAGGCCAGTTGAGACGCATTTGTGCTGGGACATTTTCTTGCTATGAATAACATCCGCCAGTTTAGACGCCATTGCAGGAGAACGCCTGTAGGTGTCAATCAAACCATTTTTATCATGTGTTGTTTGAATCATTCTTCACAAAGAGAGGTCAACTCACCTTCTAAAAGTTGAATAAGCTTCTGAAATGCTGCCACCATGAGTTTCACACTTTCAAATAAATAGAGGTGTCGATTCTCATGCCAAAACTGTAGCATGGCATGAGAATCCGAGCTCTATAAATAAGAGTTCATTTACTTATCAGTTTACCAATTCACAATTCGCCTTTACTAAATTCCGAATTTGCTCTCTACCAATCACAAATCGCCATTGCCATTCTGTGCAAGTCTTGAGATTTTCGTTTGCTGCATATATGTATGTACGCACCTGCTGTAGAAATCATTTTTGAGAAAAGCAGTAACCAGCATTACTAGAAATTATACTCCAGTCTTTCTGAGCTTCAGCTAAGAAATTAGTATCTGGAAAGAACAGTTAAGAGAGGGGTTATTTTAAAGAAAGGAATAGAGGAGCTATTACCAATTGAATCAAAAGCATTCACAAGCAGCAAGGAGGCCAGCTTAAGGAAACAGGCGTGAGAAACACATTCTTTTAATATCTCTGTTTTTAAAAATAGAAGAAACCATATGATTGTTTTATGCATTAAGTTGTAATATAGCATAGGTGGATCGGCCTAGTGAAAGAGAAATTATGTTTCCTATTTATAACTACGTTGACTAAAGGAAATGGCTTGTCTACAATTTAATTATAAGGGAAAAAGAGGAAACTGTTATTTCATTTCATTTAAGAAAAGGATTTTTAAATATCAGGGAATGTGTTTGGATGGATTGCATTTGTGTGTATGTAACCTATACTGTTTGGTCTCCTTATATGGAGGAAATGAGGGAACTAGCTATTTAATACTAGGACCAGGATGAAACCAGTACCAAGGTTAGTCTAAAGCTTAAGGTTAGTAGGTTAACTATGATAAGCTAAGTACTTTGTGCATAAAGACTTCTGGAATAGGAGTTACCTGAGGGACACTTGCTGACTGTATTTCATTTCCTAATTAGGTAGGTTGTTGTAGGGGGTCTGGGCTGATTGACTACCCATGGTAAGGACTAAGCCTATGCGCAGTGTAAGATAGTCTTAAGTCAAATCGGCCCTAAGTAGTGCATATGATAGATGACCTTCATTCGAAGTACTGAATGAGAATACTTTGGCCAAAGTAGTGAAATGTACGACATCCACTTAGACTGTGTGATGCTTGAGACTACACTGTCAGTTCATCGTGATCCTTGTACTAGTATGAGATTGTGAAATAGCAAGGTTCTAGTTGTGAATAGGACACAACACTATGCTCAATTGGGTTGTTGCAGCCGGATACTCTACCAATCTCTTCGTTCGAAGGGAGGGCCATCTATCGAATGATAGATGTGTGGGGGACCACATTAATAGTTCGTGGTTGGCGGAAAAGCGCCTGAGTGATGTTTCTCCTCCACAGCAGGCGGCGGATACACCAACATTTGAAAGGAAGGAAACTTGGACTGTCTTACTACTATTTGTGCAAAAGCTTACGAGCTATGTATGTAATTGTTTTACTTTTGTACTCTGAATTATATTTGCAATGATAATGGAATTCATGTGGAAATATATATTGTAACTTGCAAAAGCCTATGAGCTATGTATGTAGTTGTTTTACTTTTGTACAATCATACTCTCATTTTCATGAAAAGAACAAATGGTCTTCTTTGCAGCTTCAAAGGCATAATCTCGTTCTTCAATCAAGTGCACGTACTCGGACTTCAAGGTCTCCAAAGAATCTCTGATAAGTTGCAATTTGGGAAGAGCAACTTCATCTATCACTCCTCTACGTCTCTCTTCAAGCTGAGCCTTCCAATAAAGCTCTTCAACCAAGCTATGTGTGTGGTCAAACAGGGATAGAGCTTGCACTTCCTTGTCAAAATTTACCTTGCAGTGATCTTCGTGCTCATGAACATGCGAGGATGGCGAATTGTTGATAGGCTGCAACTGAAAATCAGAACCTTGCCCCTTGTCTTTGCTGCCCTCAATGCTGCTCCAACATCCTTGTACTTTACCACCAACATGCAGAAAATGCTCAATGCCATGGAGATGATCATTCTCCATGATTTCTTCGACTCTATTTTTGCAATCAGCTTCTTGAATGGAAAAATCAGACTTGTGTTTGTAAACCTCTTTAACTCTTTCCTCTTCAAGAGCCATATGGTCTTCAAGCTCTTCTTCTTCAAAGACAACTTTCATTTCAATGGCTACATCATAGTTTGCAATGCAATATGATTTTTGTTTTTCATCCGGGTCAAAGGGAAATTCATCCCACAATGGTTCTCTTTCATACCTTGGTGCCAACACCCCCGGATCCTAATTGCTAGTGGGCTGATTCGAATGATCAACTAGGAAAAACTTATCATGCTCCCTTTGTAGTGATGACTCTTTGAATAAGTCAAGTCCCAAATCACTTAAGCTGATAACATCAAAATTGTTTCTCTCCCATGGCTTAGCTTGCTGCTCAAACCAAATGTCACCACCATAGTGAAATGAAGAATCTTCATTGCTTGCTGTTTTGTAAACTTCACCGTCATTATCTTCACCATGAGGAAGTATTATGCTGATATCTTCATGTAGAACTTCTTGAGAAGTTGAGACAGCAACTTGAAGAGAATCCATCTTTACCAAGTCGTCAACATGATCCGGTATGGACTCTTTGGAATCATCTTTGTCATCATGACCACTAATCTTTCCTATATCTTGCTCTAATTTCTCCAAAAGTGGCTTCAATTTCTCCTCACATTGATTAAACAATCCCTTAATCAGCATAGCAGCCATAGGGGAACCCTCTTCTTCATGTTCATATGCGTCCAAGAGGAAGGATTGGACACTAGGTGGAATTTCATCAGCCTCATTAATAGTGAGAACAAGAATATTATTCACAGCTGCAATAACATCCTTTTCCTGTTTGCTCCAAGTGGATATGAAGAGGTAACGGAACAAGTGATAAATCTGATCATGCATTTCCAAGTCTAATAGCAAGTTACTTATCCTGAGATCTGAAAATGTTTTTAAGATAACAACCTTTCTAGAAAATAGACAGCTTCCAGTTTCATCAAGATCTTGGAAACTTTCAACAATTCTACGAAGAATCTTCATAGTTTCATTATCATAAGGCATCAAGGGAATCACAATTCTCATCAACTCCATGAAGCAAGAAGTAATCAGCAGCTTGGTTTCTTCATTTGGATGTCCCAACCAATAGGGCTGAATTAAAAGGTGAACTGTAGGTGATAATACCAACTACATCCATTCAGAAGGTGACTGCTTCACCTGTCTCAAACATTGTTCCAATAGTTGAAGATTATTCTTTTCATCTTCCCTCGACTTACATTCTTTGTCAAGTCTATTTCCGGTTGCAAAAAGTGTTTGTTCCAGCTTTATCTCTTCTCTGTTAGCCATGTGTAACTGCCACTTCTAAACTGAGTTGAACTCTGTTCTAACCTCTGGTGTAGAACTGATTTCTCTGTCATTCAACTGTCAACTGAACTCTGTCTTTTCCACAGGATGGCAGGATCTTAGCTCTGATACCACTGAAATATACCAAGCCAAATTTTTTGCTTTTTCAATTACAACAAGGATAGCAACAGTACACAATCGTTATGGTTAGCATTTAAAACCAAAGGATGCTGAAATAACTCGACGTCAAGCATGTGCTTTCCAAACCGAGACGGAGTGGGAGCTACCATATGACGGAGATGTTAAAGATGCTGAATTAACTCGACGTCAAGAATGTGCTTTCCAAACCAAGATGGAATGGGAGCTACCATATGACGGAGATGCTAACTATGCTGAAAGTAAACTCAACACCAAGTATGTGCTACCCAATTCCAGAGTGGAAATGAGGCGACCATATGGCGGAGATATACAGAAATACAATGTAGCTTCAGAATGTAAAGTAAGATTAAGAGAAATGCTAACAGCACTACTGTTCAGCTTACAAAATATCAGAAGATGCCTGCAATAAACAAAATTAGAAGCTCTCCACTGCTGAAGTAATAGATATGATCATTCCAAGGTTAATTATGACCTTCTAGATACAACTCTTCACCAAAATACAGATTACTCAAGACTGATATAACAGAACAACAACGTAATATGCATAACCAGCAACCCTAGAATCCACTAAAATGCTCACAACTTACTCAATACTTGCCAGAATGACATGAGACCTGATGCAAACGAAAGCTATAATGATGGCAATGAGGACTAGACCAAGAAACAGCTAACAAATCGAAGTATTCTTTTTTCTAAACATTTGCCAGGCAGACCAGAATG
Organism: Sequoiadendron giganteum; assembly: GCA_007115665.2. Taxonomy (NCBI): domain Eukaryota; kingdom Viridiplantae; phylum Streptophyta; class Pinopsida; order Cupressales; family Cupressaceae; genus Sequoiadendron; species Sequoiadendron giganteum. The sequence goes on along the minus strand of CM021100.1, from coordinate 688,927,102 downwards.
GTGCGGCCAATAGAGAGAAGCGATTTTGCTTTTAAAAAATAAACACTCAATATTAAAATCTGAATCTTTGCAAGAAGGGTCGCCCCTATCAAGGAAACTCAATGAATCAATACCCAGAACGACTGTATTTTTATTTTCAGATTTATGAGTGAAACTACAGATTCAGCTTGACTTCAGCAACTTCAAAATGAGACTGAAATGCAAATCTAGAACTCCAAAAATGCAAGATACTCAGCTGAAATGCAAGACAAACCTATTACAAACTACCTCTCAACTAGTTGCTATCTTTCAAGCAAGAAGAAGAGCCAAGCTAGGAGGCATTCATTCCTCAAAGCAATCCCAAAGCCATTCCGGCAACATAGCAATATCATAAAACATAAGATGATCCAAAAGAAGAGAAGGAACCTCCTTTAAAGAATGAAGAGAAGACTCTGGAGGCTTCTAGAAAGTGTGCCCTAATCCCAAGCTACTTTTAGGTTTAATCTTTGACCAAAACTCTTTCTTCAAAATGGTGTACCTTCCTTGAGAGATATAAATCACTTCTCTTTTTTTTAAATAAAATATAAACTCCTTCAAATAGGCGTCCATTTTCCCTTGAGCAATTATAAACTTTAGGAATATAAAAATATTTCCTTCATGAGAAAATACCCCTCAAAGTCCCCTTCTTTAAAACAACTGTTAAGTTATATCACTAGGCCAAGGGTATTTTTAAAATAAAACATTTTGACTTAAAATAACTTATTTCTCCAAAATGAAACCCTTAAGCCAAAAATGAGAATTGCCCAATGAACTGCCAAAAGAGGAAAGTTGACTAAGCTGATGCTGACTGGATCACTGCTAAAAATAGAATTTACTAAAAATAGTAAATTCCTGAAGTTGCTCAGAATGTCGAACCGAAACCACCAACGCGAAGCTCTCAAGAAACCCAGAAGGAATCCAAAATCCAAGTTCAACATTTCCAAGTGCAAGCTCCGCAAAAAGATGAAAACATCCTCTAAGAAGTTTGGAAACCCTGATTCGAACTTCTGCTTAGCCTACGAGCTCCCAGAATTAGGCTAAATCCAAATGAAAAGCATAGGGCTAAATTGGGGACATTACAGTCCGCCCTTCCCAAAATTGCTTGTCCTCAAGCAATGCCACCACAACTCTAGAAAAATTAAGATTGATCCATACCAAAACAAGTATGATCCCAGGTTCCCAATTCCGTCTCAAGAAAAACCCACTATGCCGATGTTGCACCACTCTGATCACATCAGTGAAAACATCATAACAATGCTGCACTAACCTTTCTTGAGTCTCCAAAGTGTTACCATCCTAGATACTCAAACTCCACATAGTAACAAACGAAGCCCTGATAGCAAATGTGACATCTTCAATTCTTCTTGTGAAGAGGAAAGCAATCCTTTGCAAGAGCTCAACAAACTCATGATCATGTCTCCTCATGGAGCTTCTATGCATCAACTGAATTATACTGACACCATCATGAAGACTTCTAATCACTCTTACAGTTCCAACTCCAAGAGTCTCACAATGAAAAGCCAAAGCATGTGGAAGTTCACTGTCCCAAACCAGTATAGCAAAGAAACTATCAAAATTTGTCTCACAAACCCCCATAAAGTGAACTCCGAGAATATGATAGTTGTGAAGAAACAAATAATCTTTGTTGTTCAAGGCTGAAGTCAGCGAAATGCAATCTGATTTTAGTACTTCACACAAGGAAAAACAGCAGCACCAAAGAAATTCCCAAGTGTGAGTGTATGAGATGAGCAAGGAGTTGCAAGATAACACTTCAAAATTGGCAGGAAAACACACTAGAGCAATCTCCAACTGAAAACTACCACTTCTTTGATCAGAAGTGAGGAACCAGCTCTCTTGAATGAGAGAGACTTCATATGTAAGGTGGCTGGTCTGCCTCAACCCAGCAAGATCGGTTCTCCAAATTTGTTTTTTCCTTAGCCAAGGATCACTCTCAAAAGCCACCAACCGTTCCTCTCTCCAATCCAAACTCAAAATTTCCCTCCAATCCACTTGTTGATGAACAAATGGGGCCATCAAGTGGTTGGTAAAGGAAAGGACCACACCCAAAGGTCTGAAAATTTGATCACTACTCCACCAAAAGTCTTTTCCACAAGCCATAAACTCCATCCACCCATATTGAGAATCCCAAGCATGGACACCCAATTGAAAAATATTTTCAACACACTGCCAGGAAATCACAATGCGTTTCCAAGTGCTAGTGAGAACCAAGTGCATTCTCACGAAACTAGTGTCCCCTTGAAGCTCAACCTTGAAAGCTTCAACCATATTGGAGTATGAAACATAGAATGACTTCAAATTCAACTCCCAAAACTGACTAGTATGAGCCCAAACATCATTCCACCCAAAGGATGGATTGTCAAGAGTGCAAACACCAAGTTTTGGTTTGTCATTCTCCCATTCCTCTTGCGTAGTAGGTCTGAAATCATCACTCCTTGCTGCTGTAATAAAGTTACCAGCAGCTACCAAGACTTGTCTCATCAACATCTCGATTTCATAGATGTTGAAATTACCTCGCTTTGACACCTCCCATATGGAATCTTCACCCTTGAGCCCACTTATGCATTCATTACTAACCAACAGACGTGGCACTTCCTCATGGAGTGATATCAAAGCATCCAAGCACTGAGAACCAAACTCAGTCTCATTCTCCGTTTCATCTTCCATTTCATAGAGAGGATTGTCAAAAACTTGAAAGTCATTCCTTTCATCTTGCTGCTCCAAACCAGCACATACAACTTCTGATTTTCTTGAGATGATCTCAAGATGAAACTCCTCTTGAAGACAATCAAGCCCTCCAATCACTTGCTTGATTTCTTCAGCTCTTTGTGCACCCTCTTGCTCCTTGAAGAATTTGAAGTTAGTAAACTGGTCTTCAACCTCCGTTAGAGCCAACTGAGTTTTTCCCAACATGCCCTTTGTTGTTTCGAGCTCCAGAATGAGCTCATCAATCATACTCTCATTTTCATGAAAAGAACAAATGGTCTTCTTTGCAACTTCAAAGGCATAATCTCGTTCTTCAATCGAGTGCACGTACTCGGACTTCAAGGTCTCCAAAGAATCTCTGATAAGTTGCAATTTGGGAAGAGCAACTTCATCTATCACTCCTCTACGTCTCTCTTCAAGCTGAGCCTTCCAGTAAAGCTCTTCAACCAAGCTATGTGTGCGGTCAAACAAGGATAGAGCTTGCACTTCCTTGTCAAAATTTACCTTGCACTGATCTTCGTCCTCAAGAACATGCGAGGATGGCGAATTGCTGATAGGCTGCAACTGAAAATCAGAACCTTGCCCCTTGTCTTTGCTGCCCTCAATGCTGCTCCAACATCCTTGTACTTTACCACCAACATGCGGAAAATGCTCAATGCCATGGAGATGATCATTCTCCATGATTTCTTCGACTCTATTTTTACAATCAGCTTCTTGAATGGTAAAATCAGACTTATGTTTGTAAACCTCTTTAACTCTTTCCTCTTCAAGAGCCATATGGTCTTCAAGCTCTTCTTCTTCAAAGACAACTTTCATTTCAATGGCTACCTCATAGTTTGCAAATCAATATGATTTTTGTTCTTCATCCGGGTCAAAGGGAAATTCATCCCACAATAGTTCTCTTTCATACCTTGGTGCCAACACCCCCGGATCCCAATTGCTAGTGGGCTGATTTGGATGATCAACTAGGAAAAACTTATCATGCTCCCTTTGTAGTGATGACTCTTTGAATAAGTCAAGTCCCAAATCACTTAAGCTGATAACATCAAAATTGTTTCTCTCCCATGGCTTAGCTTGTTGCTCAAACCAAATGTCACCACCATAGTGAAATGAAGAATCTTCATTGCTTGCTGTTTTATAAACTTCACCGTCATTATCTTCACCATGAGGAAGTATTATGCTGATATCTTCATGTAGAACTTCTTGAGAAGTTGGGACAGCAACTTGAAGAGAATCCATCTTCACCAAGTCGTCAACATGATCCGGTATGGACTCTTTGGAATCATCTTTGTCATCATGACCACTAATCTTTCCTATATCTTGCTCTAATTTCTCCAAAAGTGGCTTCAATTTCTCCTCACATTGATTAAACAATCCCTTAATCAGCATAGCAGCTATAGGGGAACCCTCTTCTTCATGTTCATATGCGTCCAAGAGGAAGGATTGGACACTAGGTGGAATTTCATCAGCCTCATTAATAGTGAGAACAAGAATATTATTCACAGCTGCAATAACATCATTTTCCTGTTTGCTCCAAGTCGATATGAAGAGGTAACGGAACAAGTGATAAATCTAATCATGCATTTCCAAGTCTAATAGCAAGTTACTTATCCTGAGATCTGAAAATGTTTTTAAGATAGCAACCTTTCTAGAAAATAGACCGCTTCCAGTTTCATCAAGATCTTGGAAACTTTCAACAATTCTATGAAGAATCTTCTTCATAGTTTCATCATCATAAGGCATCAGGGGAATCACAATTCTCATCAACTCCATGAAGCAAGAAGTAATCAGCAGCTTGGTTTCTTCATTTGGATGTCCCAGCCAATAGGGCTGAATTAAAAGGTGAACTGTAGGTGATAATGCCAACTGCATCCATTCAGAAGGTGACTGCTTCACCTGTCTCAAACATTGTTCCAATATTTGAAGATTATTCTTTTCATCTTCCCTCGACTTACATTCTTTGTCAAGTCTATTTCCGGTTGCAAAAAGTGTTTGTTCCAGCTTTATCTCTTCTCTGTTAGCCATGTTTAACTGCCACTTCTAAATTGAGCTGAACTCTGTTCTGACCTCTGGTGTAGAACTGATTTCTCTGTCATTCAACTGTCAACTGAACTCTGTCTTTTCCACAGGATGGCAGGATCTTAGCTCTGATACCACTGAAATATACCAAGCCAAATTTTTTGCTTTTTCAATTACAACAAGGATAGCAGCAGTACACAATCGTTAGGGTTAGCATTTAAAACCAAAGGATGCTGAAATAACTCGACGTCAAGCATGTGCTTTCCAAACCGAGACGGAGTGGGAGCTACCATATGACGGAGATGTTAAAGATGCTGAATTAACTCGACGTCAAGAATGTGCTTTCCAAACCAAGATGGAATGGGAGCTACCATATGACGGAGATGCTAACTATGCTGAAAGTAAACTCAACACCAAGTATGTGCTACCCAATTCCAGAGTGGAAATGAGGCGACCATATGGCGGAGATATACAGAAATACAATGCAGCTTCAGAATGTAAAGTAAGATTAAGAGAAATGCTGACAGTACTACTGTTCAGCTTACAAAATATCAGAAGATGCCTGCAATAAACAAGATTAGAAGCTCTCCACTGCTGCAGTAATAGATATGATCATTCCAAGGTTAATTATGACCTTCCAGATACAACTCTTCACCAAAATACAGATTACTCAAGACTGATATAACAGAACAGCAACGTAATATGCATAACCAGCAACCCTAGAATCCACTAAAATGCTCACAACTCACTCAATACTTGCCAGAATGACATGAGACCTGATGCAAACGAAAGCTATAATGATGGCAATGAGGACTAGACCAAGAAACAGCTAACAAATCGAAGTATTCTTTTTTCTAAACATTTGCCAGGCAGACCAGAATGGTGCGGCCAATAGAGAGAAGCGATTTTGCTTTTAAAAAATAAACACTCAATATTAAAATCTGAATCTTTGCAAGAAGGGTCGCCCCTATCAAGGAAACTCAATGAATCAATACCCAGAACGACTGTATTTTTATTTTCAGATTTATGAGTGAAACTACAGATTCAGCTTGACTTCAGCAACTTCAAAATGAGACTGAAATGCAAATCTAGAACTCCAAAAATGCAAGATACTCAACTAAAATGCAAGACAAACCTATTACAAACTATCTCTCAACAAGTTGCTATCTTTCAAGCAAGAAGAAGAGCCAAGCTAGGAGGCATTCATTCCTCAAAGCAATCCCAAAGCCATTCCGGCAACATAACAATATCATAAAACATAAGATGATCCAAAAGAAGAGAAGGAACCTCCTTTATAGAATGAAGAGAAGACTTTGGAGGCTTCTAGAAAGTGTGCCCTAATCCCAAGCTGCTTTTAGGTTTAATCTTTGACCAAAACTCTTTCTTCAAAATGGCGTACCTTCTTTGAGAGATATAAATCACTTCTCTTTTTTTTAAATAAAATATAAACTCCTTCAAATAGGCGTCCATTTTCCCTTGAGCAATTATAAACTTTAGGAATATAAAAATATTTCCTTCATGAGAAAATACCCCTCAAAGTCCCCTTCTTTAAAACAACTGTTAAGTTATATCACTAGGCCAAGGGTATTTTTAAAATAAAACATTTTGACTTAAAATAACTTATTTCTCCAAAATGAACCCCTTAAGCCAAAAATGAGAATTGCCCAATGAACTGCCAAAAGAGGAAAGTTGACTAAGCTGATGCTGACTGGATCACTGCTAAAAATAGAATTTACTAAAAATAGTAAATTCCTGAAGTTGCTCAGAATGTCGAACCGAAACCACCAACGCGAAGCTCTCAAAAAACCCAGAAGGAATCCGAAGTCCAAGTTCAACATTTCCAAGTGCAAGCTCCGCAAAAAGATGAAAACATCCTCCAAGAAGTTTGGGAACCCTAATTCGAGCTTCTGCTTAGCCTACGAGCTCCCAGAATTAGGCTAAATCCAAATGAAAAGCATAGGGCTAAATTGGGGACATTACATTTTCTTATGGCAATGATCAGCAAGGGATGTGTGCTTAAATAGGATTTGGTGATGGGATTGATTCAGCCTGCACCTATTTGGTTTAATTGCTGGCATGGAGGGTTTATGTGCATGGACCATTAAATCAAATAATGATTTTGTATTTTTTTCATTGGGTATAGATATTCTGTGAGGCAATCTGTAACCCATATTAGTCTTTGCTTACTCAGGTGACTTCCTCTAAGGACTCTTGCACTACCTGTCAATGTGATCTTTTTGAGAATCCTCTTCAACCTCAATAGAATACCCTCACAAGTTTTACTTTATACTTGTCTTTTAAGTTCTTACATTGCTAACAATTCACTTCCAAAACTGTCTTGACCTTTTTGTTGTAGAAGATGTTATCCTTTCCTTTCCCTAACTTTTTGGTGGCATCTTCACTCTGATATATTAAAACATTCCTATTTTACCTTCATGTATATTTATTCTATTATATTTTGAACCCACCTTTGGCTTAAACCACAATGCAATCCTTATTTTTCTTCAAGTATTCTTTGTTCTATAAACTTGCTATCCTTAATGTTATAGGGAGAACTTTACTTTGTAATTCTGTTGTGCAGCTGATGTAATCTTCTGATTGATGTACGTAATATGCACTTCTTTACATTTAACATTATATATCAAGAGAAGATATGAAGTTAATTTAGACTCATCAAAGCTGAACATTATGACTGCCAAATATAATCTCCCTTTTGTTTCAATTAAGCCTTAAAACATCTACATGATTGAAGAAGATCAAGATGCCCTTTACTATTATATATGGCTAAGAAATCATTTTTAGCTTCTTTAGGAACTTAATTGATATGGGAAGTTTATTGATCTTGATTACTGTAATTAAGAAATCCACATTCCTTTCGTTACCTAAGGGATCCAATGCTATGCTTAACCACCAAGGCTTGCATTGCTAATATCCAGTAGAGATCTTGTCTCCATCTATGTCTGTAGGGATTGAGAAAGTAATCTATAACAAATTTAAGAGAGAAGAATTTAAACATATATAGGGAGTATGGGTGATCTATTTATAACTTTTAGCATCATCAAACCATAATTAATCATGTTAAACTAGTCATTTATATTGTTCCACATAATGCAATCAATTAATTGCATCTAGATGCTATCCATTGGATGACTACACCTAGAAGTGGCCTATAGCCCTCTTTAGAGCTTTTCCAGCTTCTGCATGGTTTATATAACACATTGGCCATTTGTAGTCAATTAAATTTCAAATATGCATCCTGGATGTCACTTGTACTTTCTATAATACCTCTTTATTAAGCTTTAGTCTTATTTTCCACCCAAATTATCTTGCAGACAAGATCATGACTGTTAAATATTTTTAAACAAAACTACCGTGGCCTTGTTTGTTAAAACATTGAACCTGTAATGGCTTAAAACTTGGAAGATTTCCCTATAATTGATATAGAATCAGATGCCATATTATTTTAAATTTACCTGTGATAGGTGTGAATAGTTCTTCCACGAAATGCATTAATGGAATGCTCTACACAACCACCCTCATTTAATGTATCTGTGTGAATGGTCACCTATAAAAAACAAATAAAACATGAATGATCTATTGAATAATCCAAAGAAAACTAAAAACTCAGGAATATGCAAATACCTGCACATCATAACTATCAGCCACAGTAAGGCACGTGTCAATGGCCGCAGGAGTACTTCCCCAGTCTTCATGTAGCTTTAAACCTATAGCTCCTGCCTTGATTATATCATCTAACCCTGATGGATTTGAAGTGTTTCCCTGAATTTAACATTCATGGTAAATATAACTGAAGTTAATAATCATTAAATTTGTGACTCCCCTACAAATATCCTTAGTGAAGGAAAAAATGTATCAATATTTCTTCACTCTGTCCGTCTTTGAAACAGATTGCATACACAAAATATTAGTAGGCTAATTGTAGCAAAACCAAACCCAACAAATATATACACTTCATTATGAAGGAGGAATAAGTTTGAGCCTGTGTAGGACATAAATGATGTTAAGACTATTGATATATACATAAATCAATATCTACTTCATAACCGAAGTTGCCTAACCCAGCTTAAACTAGTTAGTTACTCATTTGTCACCATCTTTTTGTCATTGGCAGATCACTAGGTCTCTTTTCCTAACACCACCATTATTCATATTGAAAATGGAGATCACCTCAATATGTTTTAAGGGAATTTCATATATTGCATGGTAGGTCTTAATGTGTCTTTATTAAGATGTAAGTAAAAAAAAAATGAACCAATATTCTCCTTGATATGAATTCATCATGCCGCTAAGGCTTCACAATATATTCCACATTTTATATCATAGCTCCTTTTCCATTAGATACAACTAATACAAAGATAGAAAAGAAGAAATTCTAGTAATGTTCAAAATAAGCTAAATGCCAAAATTTGGTATTAAAAATCTGTGGATATTAGATATGGTCAAGGGGAGCTTGAACCATCTCTGTCAATCAAATAATGGAGGAGATATATAGATAGGTTCTCATAAACAGTGACAAAGAAACCTGTCGTTGAATAGTAAGATAATGTGCAAGATCATGAGTGAAGAAAATCCTGTGAAATTACTTTGTTATGTTCAGTTGTAATTGCTATGGGTTCTTCTACTACAACCATGAAAAAAAACGAATCTAAAAATCAGTATGTGACTTCATTTCATTTTTTGATCTATTAACATCTTCAACTGAGTCAAGAATCTAATTTCATTTTAATACTTATGCTTAATTATTCTTAAGCATGAACAGATGAACATTTCCAAGACTTAATAATTTCTATTTTAGGAGAACCTGGCATCTCTTTGTTAATCGATTTTCGAAGCTATACAATAACTTAAAAAATGTCTCCAAATACAATATAGATCTGAATACCTTTGTTGTTGACCTACATTTACCATTTGTATGCAACTCTTGTATGTAAAACTAACAAGATCGGTATCCATTTTACACTCAGCATTCATTTGAATGGTTCATACAGATGTATTAAATATATGCAATTTTCTGCTAATATAGATCCTAACATCTTAAATACCGTACTTGAATAAATATTTCAAATAAATAACTAGCCAGGAAAATTCATTTTATAGCAAAGTCGCATTTGCATGTGATGGATTCTTATCAAGGCAACCACTATTCAACAAGTTTACATGTATTAGAGATAAAGTGATGTTTTTTATTTCCTGTAGAAATGATTCATGTTAAGTCTCCTTTCTTCTTTGCTGCACAAAAATGGTAGCAAGATATGCTCACATGGTAAGAAGTCCACATCCCATGTAACAACTGTTGGCCCTACAGTTGCCGTTGCACCAAAAGATCAAACTGTTAATGCTCGATACAACCACTAGAGTTAACGGATCCACGGGAGGCGGTGAAGCCATGTCACGAATCCCGTGGGGAGTGCTGACCATTTTCCAACAATCTCCCCCTCAGCGTTACTCGAGGGGATTCGAACCCGACATCTTTGGCTTTGATACCACTTGTCGGTCCACAGTTGCCGTTGCACCAAAAGATCGACCTATTAATGCCCGATACAACTGCTAGAGTTAACGGATCCACGGGAGGCAGTTAAGCCATCTCACGAATCCCGAGGGGAGCGCTAACCATTTTCCAACAACAACTGCATAAGAGGCCACATCACTAACAATCTTTCTTGACAATAGCCATTGCAAGTATCATAGTCTCACAATGACAACTTTGGCAGTCAGAAGATGGAATTAGCAAGTCACTTAAGAACAGTATCACTGCACTACACAATGAAATTTGATAAAATGCTTATTATGAGAGATTATTCATGAAACCAAGTGTTGTGAAACATTCAATGATTAAGCACAAAAAAGAACAAGAGATCACAATCAACCCAATAACATTAAGGTAATCCATGCAATGGCATTTATCAATGTTCCACAAAATATCTGAATGGAGAGACAAGCAGGATGGTTCTCAGGGACAGTAAAAAGAATTCCAAATTTTGGGGACAGCGAGGGGATGGTGTCACACATATAATATAATACTAGAAAAATTATTTATTAAAAAATGTCAAAAGAAATTGCAATTTACCTTTTATGTAAACACAATCAATTGAACCAAAAATACATTGAAAACTCTAAATATCAATATATTCAATTAAAATGGGCCAATGCCTCAATGAACTAATCATCTGCAGCAAACATCATGGCATACTACTCATCACTAGAACCTCAACTCATCTAGAAAAAGCTCCTCCACTTGGACTTCAGTTAAACCTATTGGTGCATCATGCCCCATCATCAATCTGCACCGGCTCCATTGGGTCTACATCCGATTGTGTTGTTTGATTCTCCTTGTATGCAAGCATTTTGTGGTCCGTGAGACACAAGGCACTAGGTACAGCCACAAGCTTCTTCACTCTCCTATAAGTAAGACTATTTCTCTTGATAGAGTGGATGAAGTTGTCTGTATATTGATTCCTATCAACAACAAAGAAACTATACTCTTGCAATAACAGACAAAGGCCTAGTATGGTTATTAGTGATGGAGGCTCATGCAAGTGCCACTATGCTATTGGGTCCTTATGTGCCATAGTTTCCCTATATATATTTTTTGTGCTCACATAGCCCTTGAGTATGGAAAATTTGGTCCACTAATGATAGATGATTGTAGATTGCATTGTGCACCTTTTCAATTGCCTTCACTAAGTTTCTCTTCACCTCACTATCTGCCACAAGGAGAACTTTACCAAGCCTTTGCGCATACCACTTTAGGTTCAATGTATTGGCAATTCTATGCAAAGGAGTGTTGAGCTTTTCCCACTTCCACTAAATGTGCTCATTGTAGAATTGTAAGGTGGCGTATCTCTTTTGTATGGCAGCCTTCATTTGACCAACCATGTTACCTAAGTACTCGTATACCTACCCAATGCTTGAAGCATCAAGGTCTCCATGTGTAATCACTATGAAAATTGGGGATATAATGAAGGTAATGTATTTAGCATAAACCCAGAAAGTTTGGCTCTTCACCACTTTCTTCACCCTTATCCCCTACTCTATCTTGGACTTGGCTCACTAATTCTAGTCTAGTGTTATAATCATTACTTGCAAGCCCTCTTACAACTCAATCATTCTATCCAACAAAATGAAATATGACGCATATTTCATCTCAACAATTTTGAGAAATTCCTTCATGTAGGACTAAAATTGTGCATGTAAAGTGTGGTCATTGTAGATGTATATATACTAGTGTTACAGGAATCACCAGAACTTGCCTAGACTCGAAGAGTCGCAAGCCGGTCCAAGCTAAAAAAGTCTGGCAGACTCGGGAGCCGAGTACTCGCTAGACTCGCTAGACTTGCCTAGTCTAGGCGAGTCCTGACCCTTAGACTCAGCTGCGGCAACAAAGATCAAAAATATAAAAAAAAAACACTTGCAAGTCTTTTAAGTTTTACTTTTTGGTTTTATATTTGCCTCCTTGACTCCAAAAGACAATTCGTTTCATTCCAAGCCAAGGAAGAAAGAAAAAAGAAGAGATTAGAGCCAAAATATATTTGCATTGAAGGAAAACCAGCAAGGAGACTGAAAAAAAACTGGTTGTTGAATCACATTTGAGCAGATTCGTAGGTGATTTTGGTGCATCTAGAGAAGTCTACATGGGATTGGAAAGAGATTTCCATTGATTTCAAAGAAGATTTAAGAGGTATGTTTGAATTTTGAAGGTTTTATTTAATTTTTTTAAAACCAAGACTTCATTTATCTTCTTTATTTCTTCATTCTTTTTCTATTTTGTTTTATTGAAACAAAGAACAAGTTACAAACCCTAGGTGTGTTTAAGTTTTTTCTTGAACAAAACCTAGGTGTTCTTGTAAAAAAAACAGTTTTATAGTTGCAAACCCTAGGTTTTTTAATATTAGTTTAATTATAAACTTTGAATGTTAATTTTTTTTTAATTATTTGTTATTGCAGCATTGTTTATATCTATAAATTGTCTCTATCACATTCACAATGTCTCAAACTAGAAAGGACCCTTGTTGGAAACATGCCCTTATTACCCCTGGACAAAAAAAAAAAAGAGGTAACATGTCTTCATTGCAAAACAACTATGCATGGGGGAGGCATTAATAGATTGAAATACCACCTTGCACATATACAAGGTCGTGATGTTAATCCATGCCCAAAAGTCCCTCCTGAGGTTATGCGTCAAGTGCAAGTGCAAGTGCAAGTGGAAACCTTTGAGCAGAAAAAAGAATTAAAAAAGAGGCAAAAAGGGGAGATGGCAACTAGTAACAAACTCCTCCCACCCATCTAACCGCTTGCCATATGCAACCAAGTGATCAAGCTGACCCTGTTCTGCTGGCGGTTCTAACATTCGTGGAAGTGTGGTGACAGGGTTCCCTGCCCTATGTACAAAGCTAGAAATATATTGGCAAAGCTGTTGTATTTCAGCCTTGAGAGCTGACTTATCTTCTCCATCCTTCACCATTCTATCCCTTGCGCTATTTGTAGCAACCTGTAGGAGATCAATCTCCGTCTGACGAGTACTTGTACCGAAGTTGACTGTGATCACTTCGAACTCCTAAGCTTCCATCTCGTTCAAACTCTTATCCTCTGGAGGCGCGACAGTCTCAACGACGATCTCCTTACCTGCATTCCTCTCAATGTGAACCTGTTTCTTGATCCTCTTGTCAGGCGCATCTTGATAAGCATGATCGAAATTTGAATGATCAAGCACATAAGATGGCTGTCTCCTCTTTCTTCCCAGCTGACTCTCAAGCCAAGACGAATCCCGACTAATCCCACTGGAATGATCTGTACTAGTTATGGGAGGATTAGACGAAAGTGAATGTGTAAAGGTGTTACTGCGAGGTGAAGAGTCCAAGTCCAAATCGATGTGAATTGGAACTGGAGGCTGCTTTGGTGTCAATGACGGCATATGTAGCTGAACCTCAGGCTGTGGTAAACTCTAAACAACTTCTTTGATAGGCTCCACATGTGAAACAGCAACGGGTGCCTTTCCCTTTGAGTTATTAGATGTCGGATTCTTCTTAGGAGGGTTACTCCTCTTCTTTTGTTTGGGTTTTGACGAGGGAGGTAGTGAAACTCCCACTGATAGTGGCTCTACTCTAGGCATAGTTACCCTCCTAGTCCTTCTACATTCTAGATAAAGCATACTATTCTGGATGACTCTGCTCGACCTCTCCTTCACTGATGAGAACTCTTTGGCGTACCAATCAACTATCGGTAGTGGTTGTCCATCAACCTGTTCTCTGTAAAACTGAGGAAGTGCATCTCCCTCATCCTCTGACAAACCTTCCACCTCTTCTGCCAAGAAGATAGATATCTGCAGAAGAGAGAACCTGTTGTAGCTACGCCTGCGTACCTCAAAGTCATCCTCGCAATTCACCCAGTAGTCCTCCATTGTAGGTTTGTGATAAGAGCGACTACCAAGGCGTGTTGCGTAATGACCCCAAGGATCATATGTGCGTGTGTCATCCAGGTACTTGAGTTTGCAATTCTCTAACTCTTGTGTTGCAGGTTTAGCATCAATTGTTGTCTTACAACAATATATCCCGAACTGCGTAGGAAAGTTGGCCGCCTGTTTACGCTTGTGGCGCAAATGTTTGTGAACCTCATATAGCTACCTCAGGAACTCCATGAATACTATCTTATCCGAAGGATAACGTGGAAGCATAGCTGGATTTCCTGTGTGTTGGCATTTCAATTAGCACCTCTGGAGTGCTTATTGGAAACGGATAGCTATTGCAAGTGTGTTAGTACATGCTCTTCGGATTATAGAGAGGAAAATCTCTCTTTGCTGATTTTCTATGTAAAAAATGGCGTACTAAGGTTCCTATCTTTTTTACTCAGCGGCAGGACACAAGGGTGCATAAACACAATGCGCCGTAGCTAAGCTTTTTCTCTGGTTTCCGCAGATCTTAACTACAACTAACTAGCTTCTAGACTATCCTACCTCCCCAAGATAAACAGAGCATGAGGGCGTAGGAGCAAAATGGATGGGTTGGATTACTTGAACCCTCCGTCTCAGTGGAATATGGCCGAGGCTCTGAACTCTCAGATATATACCAAGATAAGGCTCGATACAAGTAAACACTCTTTTACGGTAAACTGGATCTGAGACTTGCCAAGGAGGAGGAACCCCTGTCCGAGGTGTAGGCTTGGAAACAACTCATTGGAAACAACAAGGTACGATGACCTCACTAACAGGATTCCCGAGGAGGTGATGACACCTGTCCAAAGTGTAGGCTGAAAGACAAATCATTAGACAACATCATACGATAATGATCAATGACAAAATATCCAAGGAGGCAACGACACCTGTCCAAGGAAGAGATTGAAACAACACTATTTAGAACAAGACTTTGAATAGACTCAAGTATTTAGATCAAGCAAGCATGCACCATCTGATTTATTTCTTCAAGATTTCTCCAAAGAATTACAAAGGTCGGGACAGCAAAGGCACGAAATCATGCACAATTACGATCAACCAACAAACTCTCATCCAAGAGTGAACAAATATAAACAAGCTAACTCTGGCAACAATGGCGCAGCAATTTTGCTTAGCAAATAAAGGTTAAACAAATAATGAGCCTAAGGCTCTTATTTATAGAAACTCAAAGGAGTAGGTAACCCTAAAATCTCCTTGAGTTAACAATCAGTTCTTGCCAATCAGCAAGATTTATTCCTATGTCTAAAAGTAGGTGAGCAAGCAGTTAACTGGAAATCTACTTCAGTTAACTGAAACTAAACAAAAGTCAAACTGGAAGTCTACCTCAGTTGACTGACACCTAACTAAAAGTGAACTAAAATTACATATGTCTCCAAAATAGACATCCACCTTTAAAGGAGATCTGAGATCCACAAATCATGGGAGTCAATTAGACATCCTAGATCAGTGGGATCTGACATGCATGATCTGTGGAGATCTGGAGTCAACTTGGAAAGGGGCATCAAGTTGACTTTAGTCGTATTTATAGCTATTTTGGAGGGTAGGACATCCTTGAGGTGTTTGACATCTCATCACCATTGGTCAACGGTGTTTTTGTTCATTCGTTGACTTCTTCATACAGAGATCATTACATGCCTGTCAATCGTCAGCTTACCGCTTGTCAGCAACTTGATGTATGTATCTCCTTCATTATGCTTTCCTTAGGAGGGTTACTCCTTTTCTTTTTGTCTATGTTTCAACTTTGACGTGGAAGGTAGTGTAATATTAACCGATGGCGGCGTTGTGTTGGGAATGACTACCTTCCACGTTCTTTTTCAGCTTTGACGTTTTCCTTGATCTTTCTCAATGGAAGAGTGTTGTATGGTGAAACCGCGAAGCTTGATGATGAAACCGCGAAGTTTGACCACAATCACTCCAACCGTGAGAAATGCACATGAACTTGTTGTATGTGTAAAATTCCAACGGTTACAATCCTCTAAACTAGCATTGGAGGGTGATCACATATACGAAGTGAAACCATTATGGAACCTGTGGACTTGTGTCTATGCTTGTCAATCTGTCTAGATTGACCTCTGGGTGTGCCCGACGCAGATCGATGCCCGTCGTTTTCAGAAAATCATGGAGTAAGACCATTTTGGTCTTGTATTCGTCTTGGGAGAACTGCATTCTGAAAACCTTGAAGATTGACTGTGCACACGAAGCTGCTTGGACAACTTTTTCTGGAACTGCTAAAAATAGCCTTATCGGGGGTAATTTTTCCAAAAAATTCTGAGATCTGGGTGTTGTTGAGAATAATTCTCTAAACAAACCCAGATCGTCAAAAATTCGAAAAAACGAGTTTTTCTATGACATGCAAGAGCCCTTCGGTGGCAGAGGCAGCGAGGCACCAGAAAGTGATTTTTCTCGGAAAAATCCAACACATGGGTTTTGTTTCTGCTTCGGAGCTAAACAAATCCAGTTTGTTTGATTTTCAAAATTATGACTTTTTCCGGAAACCCTAAAAAATAGGGGCAGCAGGGCTACTTTTTCTGGAAAAATCTAACATGTGGGTTTTGTTGAAAATGTTGTGTTGATCATACCCAGTTGGCCAAATCTGTGATTATCTGTCGTTTTCTCGGACATGCAAGAATTTTACACAGAAATAGAGGAAGTAAACAGAAGGTGGATTGGAAGTTATTGGCTGTCAATCTGAAAGAATTATGCCTTTTGATGCAAACTCTGATAAATAGTCCTTCTGTGCAACAGATCTTCAAAAATATGAAGAACAGTGAAAACCCCTCTGTCAAATCTTCAAAAATGTTGGAGAAGGAAAAAATATGTTCTTAAGCTCCTCAACCTACAAAGAAATAATGAATAATGGATGCCTAGATGCTTTGATATGTCAATTTGGAGTTGCAAGCATCAATTGGGCATCCAACTCATGATTGAGCCTGATTTGGAGTTCAAAAAGATGATTTCCACTGATTGTGGAGTGTTTGGCCTCTTTTTCCCTCCAAAATTTACTAACTCAAGTCAACATTTGCTTTTGACTTTCTTAGGCGTCCCTTTTGGAGTTTTGATCATTTTTGCAAGCTGAAGTGCCTCCGCTTGATCTTCAATCCTGGCTGCTCAGTTGATCTTTGGCAATTGCTAACAGATCCGTTGTTGAGATGGGATCAGCTTGACGAGATATGCCTGGGAGAGATTAACTCAGAAAACTGAGTTTGAGCCTCCAGAATGAAGGGCGCCTTTCTTCAAGAGGGGCGCTTTTGGTTGTGCCTTAGTCAATTTTCATTGACGGTTCTTCGTTTTCGCCTTTTCAGACCCTCTGTGCTTTGATCTGACATTCCCATTGATGGATGAGTCGGATGACTTTGCTTGACAATGCATCGGGTAACCAGCTCGACCCTGCACTGGATGACTGACTTCTCAGTTGATGACAGTGAGTTTATGTCCTTCAAACTCAAGGGCGCCCCTGTCCAGCAAGGGCGCTTTTAGCTTGTTGACTGGTTATGTCTACTCTGAAAACTGCCTGCCTTGACCTCTGTCATTAGATGATTCAGTTGTCGGATCCTTTCGTTGACAATCTCGTTGTCGAGATTGATCATAGCTGAGAAGGTTGTTCTGGAGAGCAGTAAGCATTCAGGCTGTATCTGCATGCCTTAAAGAAAGGGCGCCTTTCTCCAAGAGGGGCGCTTTTCCTCTGTCCTTAGCCAATTTTTGGCTTGTCTTTTCAGTCTCCAGTATTGCCCTACTTGGGAGATCATTGATAGACAGTGGCACCTCCAACTTCACAAGCCACTACATGCAACAGCATATTTTCTCAATACGGCATTCCAATTTAGCCCTGAATTCAAGGCGGATTAGGAGTTTTTGAGTGGGCTCTACACAATCATCAAGTGGGTGTCTAATTCTTGTGTTAGAGCACAAATTGTTGTCAAGATTGAGATTTTCAGACTTGCACAAGATCTCTTTGCAAGAGACATATGCAAATCCCACTTGATCGACATTGCAGCCAGGTAAAATTATTAAGGGCATAATAGTAGTTTAAAATTAACACTTTTCCTTTTTTTATATTATTATTAAATATTGAAACTTAAAGTTGGACAATGAGATTGATTTTTTTTCTTTTTCTCATCTCAGATGCATGGTGGGAGAGATTTGGTGTTGTTGGCGTAACAATTAGCACCTCTGAAGTGCGAGCTACTACGGACAGCTATGCACAGTGCGCAATGACTGCTCTTCAAATTAGGAGGGGAAGCTCCCTCTTTTGCTGATATGCGTTCTAAAAGTAAATGATCTAAATCCTATCTTTTTGACTCAGCTGGAAGAGGCACAAGGTTAAGAAAACCAATGACGTTGCAGCTAAGAATTTTCTTTGGTTTCACAGGTCTTAACTACAACTAAAAACTAAATTCTTTAAACTATCCAATCTCCTCAAGAAAATAGAGCATGAGGAAAAGGAGAAGGAATGTGATTATACGATAAACTTCAAGTGTAGATTCACAGTGTGAAGGCAAGGTGGCTAAACAATTTGCTTGGCTGGGAAGAAATTTATTAGAAACAAACAAATATACGATAAACTGAGTACAGCTTCACAACATAAAGGCAAGGTGGCTCAACAATTTGCTTGGCTGAATAGGTTTATTGACACACATCAAACGATAAGCTTTAGGTACAGATTTGCAACATGAGGGCAAGGTGGCTCAGCAATTTGCTCATCTGAATAGGCTTATTATTAACATAACATAAGGTAAGCAACTAGAGCAGTAAATTGCGTAGACGAGACACGCATACAATAAACGATCAAACTAGCAACCCCATTTAACTAAGATGAACAAACACCATAGTAATAACATGAAGGCAAGGTGGCACAACTATTCATTAATATAGTAATCACTCATGAACAGATACAGAATAACAATATTACAGGCAAGGTAGGCTCAGCATATATTGCTATCACGTGCAAAAGTTTTAATTACAAGGGTGAACCAATCTTGAGAATAGGCATGTTGCCAACAGCGCAACAATTCTCTATCACAAGAAAAAGTTAATTACAAATGAGCAAAGAGCTCTTATTTATAGACATCAAAGGTGTAGTGAACCCTAAAATCACCTTGAGTCAACTACAGTCTCGCAAGCATGCGAGATTTTATTGCTAAACCTAATTGTATGCAACTATACAGTTAACTGGAAAGCTACCATCAGCTAACTGGAATGAACTAAACTAAATGGACGTCTGCAACAAGCAAGTCCTTATTGATATGCAAGTTAACTAGAAACTACCTTAGTTAACAAAGAATGAAAACTAAAAGAGAACTCCACACATACATAGGAAACTCCAAAATAGACATGAGAAGTGATGTGGACCAGCAAGTTAACTCGGAAAGAAGCATCAAGTTAACTATTGTGAAAATATCTATCCTGAAGAGGTGGAACGTCCTGATTTGAAGTTCACTGGCCTTGATCTCAAGCAATTAACCCCTCCATGAGGTTGTTGACTACATCGCCATCTAAAGGTCGTCACATGTCTCAAGTATCAATTCACTACTTGTCAGCAACTCAAGCAAACCTGGAAATCTTTGCACACTTAAACTGGCACTTCACTGACTGGTAACTCTGGCGGCTCTATAACTGAAGTGGTGGCCTCTGTTTCCTCTACAACTTTATGCTTCTAACGCTTTTGACACTTTTCACATTTTTCTCAATCAAAAAGTGTTGCCTGACGAAACTATGAAGTTTGACCGCAAACACTCTAGTTGTGAGAAAATGCAAATGAACTTGCCTCACACACAGAATTTCAACAGTATCAACCCTCTAAACCGGTCTTGGAAGACAATCAGCTATACGAGGCATGAAACCATGTGGACTTGAGTGACTACGCCTGTCAATCTTCCGGATGCGCTTGATACAAATCGGTGTCAGCTTTTCTGATGAAATCATGAATTAAGACTGACTTGGTCTTGAATTCAGTCTACGTGGACTGCATTCTGAAAAACTTGCCTATTGACTGTAAACACGGCTATGTTTTGACAACTTTCCCCAGAAAACCAAAAATGCTCTGAAGAGGCTAAAAATACCCTGTCGGAGGGCAATTTTTATGAAAAATTCTGAGACGTGGTTTTGTGCAGAAAATAATTCTAAACAAACCCACAACATCAAAAATTCAAAAAAACGCCTTTTAGCTTGACATGCAAAGACTTTTCCAAAAAAAGCAATTGGGGCCAAGAGGGGCTGCGGGGGCAAAAATTTTCGAAAAAATCTAGAACATGGGATTTGTGTAGAAGATGATTCTAAGCAAACCCAAATCATTTGTTTTCAAAAATACTGATTTTTACTCCACCATGCAAAGGAATTTCATTTGAGAAAAGCAGAGTTTCGAGAATTGAAGCTTCGAGGCAAATTTTCCTGAAAAATTCTAACACATGGATTTTGTAGAGAAAGTTGTGCACAACCAACCTAGATGATCAAAATTGTCAAAAGTCGCCGAATTCTTGGACATGCGAAGAATACCTAAGACAAGAATAGAAGAAATTAAGACAAAAGATAGAAGTTTTATGGTTTTGCTTCTGTAAAAATCACCATGCTTGTCTAAAGTCTGTTGATTATTCTGGACTTGTATCTGCAAGGAAATCTGAAAAATAATAATTGTGGCGCCTTCAAATGATGCTTGCACAAGAGAAAACTCGCTTGCACTCAACCTATTATGAGAGAAATGGATGCCATCTTGAAAAAAAAAAAAAAAAATTAGGTTTATGGTGCCAATTGCAAGTAGAAACCTTGATTTCAAAAGGAATTATCTGATTGGACCCCCACTTCGCACAACATAGACTGACTTGAAGTCTCAAAAATATTAAAATATTAAAATATTAAGATATTAAAATATTCAGTTCAACTCAACATGTGAAACTCAATGAGTCTCAAAATTAGCGCCAATATTAAAAAATTGAAGAAATTCACCCTTTGCAAAGCTGACATGCGGAAACTGAAATTTAATATTATTTTATTGAGTTAACTGAAATCTCGCTTTTTGGGTTCGCTTAGAATATTTTTTTGATTCCAAAAAGTCAGATTTTGACTTTCTAGGCGTCCACCTTCAAAAGTTGAGATTTTTTGCTAACTTCCTATTTTGTAGCTTGTTGAAAACATCACAGTAGCCTCTGTTGAACTCTGATTTCTGGGTGCTCGGGTGATGCTGAAACTAAACTGAAGGGCTCATTGCGTAGCCAGATCAAAATTGATGAAATGTCTGTCGGGAGCTGTGACCTCAGAGAACTGAATCTGGTGCCTCAAAATGAAGGGCGCCTTTCTCAAGGAGATATGTAATTCTTATGAAATTACATACTTAGCCATTTTCTTGGTTTTGCCATTTGACGCTTCAATCTGCCGTTGCCGGTGAATGATGACTCTCGTCGACTGGATGTTGGATCCATCACGTAGCTGGAAGAATTACGCACCGGATGACTACATATGCAAGGCCTGAATGCTGGATTAAGACCCCCAAATGCAAGGGCGCCCTTGGCTTGTTGAGGAGTAGAAACAAATATTAACATGATTTTGCATTTTGTCAATTTCAACCAAGTGCCCTACTTTGACCCTTGCTACCAAGAGTTGGATTGCTCCGATTTGCGTGCTAACAGGCTTGCTGCGTAGTTGGAACAACTTGGAAGAGATGTTCTTGGGAGTGACGAAGCGAAAAGACTACATTTGGTGCCTCTAGAAGAAGGCTGCCTTTTTCAAGGCAATATGTAAATTTCTTACTTAAACATTTTTCAACTTGTCTCCATTTTGCACTGATTCTTTGATTACGAGCGATTGACAGATCCTGAAGGCTGACGGATAGATTCACTAAATAGCTAGGAGGATGCCGGACAGGTCTCGTGAAGACGACAACTGCAAGAAACCTCATCTGATTGGCCTAAAGGCAAGGCGCCCCTAGCCAGCAGAGGTACAATTTGATATTTTCACTTTTATCTACCCTCCTATTTACATGCTCACTGGAACCACTGCCACGGTCACTCAGCATATCTGATGATCTTGCGAACGGGTGCATCACGGAGCTGGGCTAAATCAAAAGACGAAAATGGAAACTACAATTTCATTCATCTGAGGGGTCTAATTCAAGGGCACCCCTGGGCTACAGGGGCACAGAAACTGTAAATTTGACTACCTCTGTGATATGTAACTCCTTCATAACTTTTGCTTCCGCCTTCAATTGCCAGAGTTTCGAGAATCAATGAACTTGCTCGATAGCTTGTCAGAAAGCTGACAGAAAACCGAAGAGATTGAATGTATCAACAACCAGAAACAACAGAATTTGAGCCTCCAAATTGAAAGGCATCCCTAGACTACAGGGACGCAGATTTGCTCTGGACATGGTATTTTCCTCCGTCTCTCACTCTACGAACATCGTGTCAACTGCTGAGTTGACCACGTAGAAGCATTACTGCTGCCGACGCGTGTGTGACTGTATTTCACCATTCTCACATGTACGGACATTGTAAAGTTGATTTGCACGTTGATTGTGCAAGCATCTCCCATGTTACAAAGCGAAATGTTTCCAGACTTAGAATATTATTTTGCACTTTTCGCCATTTGAAAATCCCCTCCATCGAGAAGCATCTTTTTCAGCATCTTTCATCATAGAATGTTCTGCTTTGAGTTTCAGGCTGAGATTTTGACACTTGGTATTGGCCAACTACAATTGACGACCTCGGAGGTCCTAACATTTCTCTTGAAAAAGTGAAAACTACCCACCAGGCTTAAACTGACTTTTAACTAAAACCGACTTCACCACTGTGATCGTGATGCAAAATAAGCCAATCAAAATTAATTTCAGCCAATTCTAACAATTTTCTATTTTTTAGGGTTTTTTGACCTAAGAACAAGGTCCAAAAACCCTAATTTTCAAAATTTTCAAATTTTGCCAGTATCTTCCTCACATCACATTGACCAAAAGCCCATACTTGATTTGCCCAAAAACTATGTTTTGACATCATTTTAACAAGGTTTAGACCATTTTACGGAAAATGCCTTAAATGAAGCAAACAAAATTGGTTTGGGTACAACAGGTGCTAAAGTACCAAATCTTTAGAGGATTGTGGTTCGAGTGTTGAAACTTGCGCCAACCATGCAGTGCCTTAGGTTGTGAGTGCAATTGGAGTATGTTTGAGCACATACACTCCAAGAAGCGCAATAGATTGTCAATGCACAGGTTGAATGATCTAGTTTATGTTCATTACAACCTTTGCCTTCGCCATAGACAGATATTGGGCATTAACTTGTCACCCATCACGTTAGAGGAGGTTGATCCATAATCAAATTGGATCATTGAGGCTGAGGATCATGTCTTTAGCGATGAGGACCTTGATTGGGTTGACCAGGTGGATCGAGAGGCAGAGGTAGTAGCCATGGTAGAGGATGATAGAGCACAAGGAGATACCTTGGATGCTAGTTTGGGTGCCACTGAGTCTGAGACACAGGCAGAGATGATGGCTAAATCATCATCCAGGACCTATCTTAAACGCCTACGTAGGAGGGCTGACGTTGAGTGATGCAAGCTCCTCTGAGCCATAGACTTGTAACTTTTGTTTTGATATATGTTTGGAACTTTTGATGCCATGGATTTCATATTCCATGAGTATTGTATACATTTGACAACATTTATATATCTAATTGTCTTACTATTGTTATTTCCTTAGCTAAAATTTGCATTCATACTTATGTGATCGATGTATGTTTGTGTAAGGGATCAAAATAGTTTCTATTTGATGATGTTATTGTGTCTTTAAGGTTTATTTATTAAAGGGTGCATGAAACAAGTTTTAAATCCTTAAAAATCTATGAATTTCTTGGGTTTTTCTATTTGTCGAGTTTGTGTTGAGTCTAGGCTCTGAGTCCGAGTCCGAGTCCGCGTCAAAAATCAGCTTGCCAAGTCCGAGGTGAGTCCGAGTCCAGTAACACTGATTATGATTGACTTGGCAAACCAAAAATTATAACTGTTATTCAATTTCATGCTATTTAATACAGAAAACATAGAAAAAAAATTAGAACTAAAAAAACACTGAAAATATCAAAAAAATAGGGGATGTAGAGGGGAATACCATTTTTTGTTATTTCAAGCTAAATAAAGAAAAATAAAGTTGTTTTTACATCTGGCAGAGCCCAAAACCTTCTTTTCCATTTTTCTTTTTAAAACTGCTACGTCGAGGGGTAACACCCCAAGCATGTGTCCTATCACAATATTGTTGAAATATATTGTCATTGATGTCAACACTCTACTTATAATTATGCAAAAATAGTGGATTCGAGATAAGGCAAAATCAAATGGCAGAAATTATCAAAAGAACATGGATCGACCTAGTAATAATATGATAAAGGCACAAAATTATCTCCTATACAGGCCAACCTTGGAAGTGTAAAATTAAATAAAATTATTGTTTGTATGAGGCTGACCATACACACTGGCTGACTCCATTTAAAGTACCAAAGTCAAGCATTTAAAAGGCGGCAACTACATTCAAAGAGGCCGAATTCTTTAAAGGAAGTTTAAATTAAAATAAATAAAGATTAATAAATGCAAAATGAGCTGACTCCCTAAGAAGTGCACCCCCATACAAACGCAAAATCGTCCCATTTAAAAATACAATGAAAAGGCATGAATTAAATAAGAGTTGCCTCCTTCATCAGGTGTGTCCACTGAATAAAGTCGCCTCTCTTTGTAAGAGGTGTAAAGAAGATATAAGAGATGGAGGATTGGGAGTTAAAAGCAACAACTTCAATGAATATTTTATGAATTTAAAAAGCAGATCAAAAAAAAGAATAAGAGCAGAAATATGAAAAATAAATCAGATGTATAGTGAAGATATTTGCATGGTGAAATAAATGAATTATACTAGTGAGATAAATTAATAATTTTCAGATTTAAGAAGGAAGATATGTGAATTTAAATCAGACTTGTGAGAATCATAAAAGATCTAGAATTTGAATCAAATTTGTGAATATTGAAAAGAGTTTTCAGACTCGTGAAGATTGTGAAAAGATTTAGAGGTTGATCAGATTTGTGTGAAGAAGAATATCATATCAGCATTTGAAGAACTAATAGGTTGGAGCCTATCAAATAAGAGGTTGTAGCCTCTTGCTGGGTTGGAGCTCAGTTTGTGTGTAAACGTTGAAATTTGTGTTGGGAGGTTGAAGCCTCCAATAGGTTGGAGCCTATATTTTTGTCAAGTAGAGATTGGAGTTTCTAGTAGGTTGGAGCCTACAAGAAAAAGAAGCAATTTATATATATAAGAAAAATTGTGCCGTGACTTTCTCCCGAAAGGATTTCCACGTAAAATGTGTGTCTCATTGCACATTTAATTGCTAAATCTTGCATATGTGTAGCTGATGTAATTATTTAAATTTGAAAAGTAAAGGATTGCTAGATACTAATTCACCCCGCACCCTCCCCCGCCACGACACACACTCCCCCACCGTTCTCAGTATCACTGTGTGCTCAACAAATACAAGGTGGAATCAAGGGAAGGAGCCCCCACCAACAAGAGGGGCCTTAATGTTACACATTATATTTCAGAATTTTATCTCTTTTAACCAAGCTCCAAAATCTTCAAAAAACACGGTGTCAATGCCATAAAATAGAAATTAGGCCCTAATTAGATAAGAACGGAACAAGTTTTTTTGAAGAATGAGTTTCTTCAAGTGTGCTCTAAAAGAAAAAGAAAAATCCCTTTAAGGCCTTATCTGAATGAAAATGAATCAATCAATTGTATATTTACTAAGGATATGATGAATGAGTGTAATCTAATCAATCCAATGCAAGTCAATCCAAAAGTTGAGTACTGCTACGTGATCAAATCCAATCTGCCATGGAAGAATTCGAATTTACACTAAAAAAATGAGGTCTGGACAAGAAAACTAAGTCTTCTACAAAAAAGCAACTGCACCAATAAAATCAAGAATAAAATGTGTTTTATTAAAAGAACATGGATAAATTATTTTTTTTCAAAATCTGACAAATAAATTGTGATTTCAGAAAATTACGATTTAATTGATGATTTTCCACCTCAAAATGCATGCCCATGATCAGAAAAAAGACCAACGATCTGATTCAGATCAGATCATCAAGATACATGAGTGGCAAGTAATAGTGATATTTTGCAGATTTACGGTAATCTGTTTTCTATGTATCTATGATTAGTCATAAAACATTCTTTGCTTGACTATCACTATGAACTTTTTCAGATTCAATCACAACCTGGCCTTCTCCATCTATAGTCGTTCCAGCCATAGTTACCAGAATTGACAGGTTGATTTTGGACTCGTACTTGGACCCAGCAAATTGAAAACATCATAAAATATAAAAAAAATTAAGGAATTAAAGATTCTTCTATGTACTCTTCTCTAAATCAAATTTAAAAACAAAAAGCTAATCAATTAGAAGCTGCATTGATCACATTCACAAGTATATATTGAACAGATGAGTAAAAAAGCAGAATTGAGTTGAAAACATATAAATATTTCTTAAGTATTTTGGTCTACAAAACTTATGGATCACAACCCATAGAATCAAAAATAACAATTACAAGAAGGAGAAATGAACTATGGTAGATGGTAACATGTATCACTTGGCCCAGCATCACAAACTGTACATTGGATCCTGTGCTTATATCTCAAATAGGTCCATGATGCTGCTGCAGCCATACAAATGTTGCTCACAATTGGGATTTACACAGGAAACCAAAAGTATAATTGTAATTCAATTCTAAGGATTTAATTGCAAAAAACTCAGGAAATAAAAATCACTTGAAAATTTATAAAAATAGGGAAAAACAGTACTTTCTCTCATTTCAAGCCAAATACAAGAAAAAACTTTGCTTTACCATCCAGTGCACCCAAAAACTTCTGTTTTTTGGTTTTTCGAATAAGAGGAAGGCTTTGGGGGTGGCAAGCTCTAATAGTCATGGAAGCCTTGCACATTTTCTTTTTGGTTTAAAAGTTGCAAGAGTAGGGAGATGCCAAGGTGTCACCAACATTAGAAAAAAATAAGGGCATGTCCCAATTTTGTTAAAGAAAAGGGGATGTGGGGAAAAAGTTCCATCCCCAGCCCCAAAGCATCTCAGACATCCGAAGCAACTACATATATGTTTTCTTAATATTAGTAACCCATCAGATCTCATGACAAAGCTTGCGAGAATACTGGTCCACGTCAATTGAGCTACATCCTTGTAATTTACTTTTGATCCTCTATGTGATGTACATAGATCTGATGTTGCAACTATTCATAACAATATATGTAAGAACAATTCTAGTCTTTTGTTGTGGCTACTTTGTTTGGTTAGAACCTTGATTGAGGCTCATTATTTTGGTGTTAAAGGAGTTTGTCTAGATCCAACTATTAATTGCTAGAATACCTCCAGCCAAGAGTGATAAAGCCCATATTAATTCTTCAAAATGCTTGTCGAAATGCTATCGTTATCCTTTCTAGTTCCATAAGCAGGGTATTTCTTGATCAACTCTAATGCAGACATTGTTGGCGATAAGTAGTAGCTTTAAAGACCCAAATTAGTTTTTAATTTAAGTTTTCACTTCTCTGTTGTTAAACAGTCACACAAAGACTAACGGAAGTTTTAAACCTTATTTAAATAAAAACGTTAATATGTGTCAAAAGAAGGAACATTTGCATCAAGATAAAGGCTTCGGTAACAAAAAGCAGACATCCAAGAGCATCATTGGATAGAGTATAGAAACTTTCACAAGAAAGAAATGTCTATGATTTTACCTTCCCAGTGAAACCAAAGTTAAGGGGCATATCATCAGTTGCACATAACATAAACCGCATTTGAATTGGTGCAGGCGTGCAAGTTGTTGCCAAAGTACCAGTTGCTGGCCCAGTTCCTCCACCAACTAAGGTTGTAACACCTGCAAAAATTCTGATTATTTGGTTATATTGACCATGGGATACACTTAAAAATGGAGTTCATAACATTCAAGGATCTTCATTGTTTGTGTCAACTTCAAAGAAGTTACATACCATACAATATAATCTGCACTCAAGAGTAATATAGTTATCCATCATGGAAGAAAAAAAATCAAACCATATTCATTTGAGAATCAATTTCCTATAAAAAATTTCAAAGTAGAGAAATACTTTGATATAAGAGAATTAGCTGTTTTCATATTACTGATTCACAGACAGTTACAATGTGAAAAGTTGCCTCAACAATTTTTTTGAGATTGAATAGAAAAACTAGGTAAAGTGACCTGGGAACTGCAAGTTATGATCCATAAGATCAATAACCATTTTTGTGGAATAATATATAAGAACTTAGACTAATCAGTCCAGATCACAAAGGTCAGCAATGAGCCATTGCAATTTTGTTTTAACTTTTAAGTTATAGAACTAACAGAGTTGAGGCTAATATGCTCAGACAAGGTGGGGATTAAGTGTAGCAGACCTTACATCCAGAGGAGCTGAATAATGGAGTCAGACTCTTAACACTTTCGTACCTATGAGAATATCTGTATGATCAAGAAGCCTAAAAATTCTGATTATATTCCATTAGGTCCATCCCAAGCATCAATTATAGAATAAGCTGTGCTTCAAAATATTCTTATCTCTTATGCTTAAATGCCAAGATATCGAGATTTCATCAGTGATGAAAGTGTCCCAGCGGTAGGAGATATGTTAGCCCATTTCTTAGGAAATATAAACAGAAAAAATCCCTTAGAATCATCCCTAAGTCACCTTGAGCAAGGGGTTGTCAAAGATATATCTCCTATCATCAGACCATCCCCTAAAGTCACATAAATCATGCTAACTCATGAGTCACATATGAACTCACTAGATCCATGGAACCAAACCTTTCCATATCTGGAATTTACTCAAGTCAACCCATCAATCTCACCATAAGCTCGCAACTTTTGACATATGAACTCACCTGAACTCACTAAAAACTTACACTATGGCGGGCTTCAAAGATAAAACTCAACATATTCAAGAAAGAACAAACTTTTGGTTGTTTACTGTTGTTGACTTCTTTGCCTCCTGCTGCGTAATGTCCCCTTTTGGGATATTCCTAAATTTTTGCCTTAAAACAATAATATTTACTCAAAATGATGATAGCTTTGTCAAAGAATAAGAATTTGTAATAATGTTCGGATCAATAAATCATAGCACAATTCTCAAAGCCAATCATATTGTGAATTCTTTGGAAATTCTTACAAATCTGCTGAATTAGGGGTTTTTGTCTACGACTCAACAGTGGCAATATCAAGGGTTTTCATCCTTAACTTGCCAAAGAGCATGAAAGGTTTTTTGTCCTTCCAACTCTTAGCCCACCTTGGAGACTTTTCATCCTCCTTGACCAAGCTTGAGTTTTCGTCTCAACTTGATAAGAGCAATAAGGGTTTTCGTCCTTATCCTCTCGTGAACTTGGAATGGATTTGTCCTTCTTATTTGCAAGACACTTCCTCAAATTAAAAACTGATTGCTTGATGAATTTGCTAGATTATTGCTGATTGATATTTCTTGATGGTTTCACAAGTAATTGTTTGAATGCTGCTTGAATTATTTATTCTTCAATGAATTGCTTGGATGATCTTCTCAAATGAAATACTCTCCCTCTTGTAGCTTCAAGTTTGAGGGAGTCACACCTCTTCATTATTTCTGCCTTTTTGAAAGAGTCAGAACTATTCCTCTTAATCGCTGGCCTGAAACCTTTTTAATTTAATTTTAATTAAATATCTTTAATTCCAAGAAACCCCTTCCCTTGTTAGAATCGATCCCTTTATAGAATCGCTGTCCTTGCCTAGACTTCAAGTGCTGCGATCTTGATTAAATACTTTGATCTGCTTCTTTTTTTGACAGGGCATGACATGCCGGTAGTGCTTTTTCATTGAAAGAACAAATTTTCAACCATAAATGAAGATTCTGAACAAAGAATTGAAACCAAATACTGAGCTCTTTGTGTTTTCAGTAATTTCAAGTTTCAACATAGAAACTTTTACAAAACTTTTGCAGAAATTAAATCAAGAATATAATAACATTGATCGACAATTACACTTGAAATAACATTTTGCTGGAGTTTAAGACATTTAAACATCTTTTTTGGCTGATTTGTAAGAATAAATCACTTTTGGAGGTTGCTGCTTGTTTGGCTCATGTTCTTTACAAGTTCAACCAGCTGTCAAAGAGATCAAAGAAAAGGACTCCAGTTTTGAGCTACACACAAAAATTTGAACTAAGTTTTAATAAAGAATTAGATACAAGCTGAAAATCAAACCAGAAACCCCCCATTAATGGAGTAAGAGACCATCAGTTAGAAAGGAAACATCTCTTCAATATTAATGGAGTAAGAAATTATTAGGTAGAAGAAATGGAGTGAAGGATTGGCGCGTGGGTAGACGAAGCAAACGCAGACCATCCATTGCAAGTGAGGCAAGCAAGGACCAGGCAAGAGCCACTACTAGGTAGAGAAGCCATCCCCCAATGGAGTAACCATCACAAGGCAGAAAAGGAGTGCGTCGATCAATTGAAAGGTGGGCAATCAGGCATAGGATACAAAGGCTAGAAAGAGCCAAAGCAACAGCTCACATGGGATCTCCACAGAGGATGGTGGGCAAGTGGCAACTATGACTAGTGGAGAAAAAGAAGAAGAAATAGCCCATGGTACTCAAAGGAGCTGAAGCCATATCCGAACAATTGCAATGAACGCCCAAACGAAGGTCCATAGAGAGCATAAGGTAAGGGAGACGGAAAACGATGGAAGTCTAGAATCAAGAGTCCTATGTGAAGCAAATGGCGATCGAGGAATTCAAGTCAGATGTGCAGGAGCAACAACAGGAGCCGGTGGAAGGAGGAGCACTTGGGGAAAGAAAATGGAAACCCTAGGATGGAGAAGAGCGCAACTAGCGCGAACATAGTACCCCTGTGCAGTAGACCACCAATTAAGTGTGTTTTTTTCGTTATTAATAATTTTGCATGGAAAAATAAATCGAGTAGGCTAAAAGAAAATGCCTTCTTTTTGAAATGGGTGGGGAACTGGCCTCCTAAGAATCGCATTCTGCATTGGTGCCACAAACAATGGGGAAAGGAGATTACCATAAAAACCCTTCCAAGGGGTTTCTTCATGACAAAATGCCAAAAAGAGGGATAGAAAGCAAAAATCCTAAAAGAGGGACCATAAATGATGGATAGCGTGGGTTTTTATATGAAAGACTGGGAACCAAATTTCAATCCCCTCAAGCAAGAACTAGAGAAATGCACTCAGTGGATCAAGCTCTATGATCTCCCATAGGAATACTAGGACCCAGAGACCCTAGAAGCTATAGGCAACAAGATTGGCACTACCTTAAATGTGGATGATAAGATCACAGAAGGAGATTTTGGTATATATGTGAGGACATGCATGCAGATTGGTCAATTTGAGAGCATCCCAAAGGAGGTTGAAATCATCGTGGAAGCAGGAATTTGGAGACAAAAGGTGGACATATAGACCTAGTGGTGCCAAAACTGCAAACCCATGGCCACCTGAAAGATGAATGTCCAATGTGTAAAGAAAACGAATGTCTGGTTGAAACAACACTTTAGTGTATGGTAATAGGGGAGAATCAAGAAGAGCTGAAGTTAGAAGAATATGTTGGCATGGGTGGTTCGAGAAAAGTGGAAACTGTTGAGGAGGAAGCTACAAAAATAGGGCTTCAAGGTGAGCAAAAATAGAGACTGATAAAGCTCTAGTCGTGGAAGGGCAAGAGATAGAGGCAACGGAGGTTTCAATTCAAACAGAGGCCACGGTAAGGGTTGAAGGAGAGGATAAGGTTTGGAGATAGCACTCCCCACAAAGGAGGAAGGAGAGATAGTGAGTGATGAAGATGAAATAATCTCAATGGAGGAAAGATGGTTGGACCAATCAAAGACAAAAACAAAGAAACCAAAAACAAGTGAAAAAAGCAACAAAGGTAGAAAATCAATCAAAGCAAAGTTGGAATTTGCAAGAAGTGCAAAAGGCCAAACGAAATTGAGATCAGGGAAGGGAGCTCCCCTTCCCAAGGAGCCACAAAAATCTTAACTTGGAATGTTAGGGGCTTGAATGCCCCTGACAAGAGGTGCATGCTCGAGCACCAAATTGACTTGAGCAAATCGAATGTTGTGCTATTACAAGAATCAAAGCTAGCAAAGGAAGAATCAAGAAATCTTCAAGGGAGTTGGAGGAAGTGTGTAATGTCCCCTTCTTAGCCAGCTTCAATGTCTCAATGGATTAGCCTATCATCAGGTTCTTGTAGGCTAATATGGTGTTTAGAGGGGCCTATGTGGGAGTTATTAGGTTCTTCAGATGGCAGTTTGTGGTGTTTTCTTCTCAGGGACTTGGTGATATTCAGGGTTTGCCTTCTGGAGGTGTTTTGGACTCAGTTTATGCTTACTTACTATTTTTAGTAAGTCACTCAGTTGTTGGGGTCCAATCTTACTATTTATAGTATGGCACCCTGGTGAGCAAAGGAATCAATGGGCTACCTTTTAGTGCTGAAATAATTGGTTAATGATGATTATTGATGGAGTTATCGTATTTAATTATTATTAAAGTCATACTTTAATAATTAATAATTAATTATAAAGTGAATAACATTAAATGACTTTATTGACTTTATTATAAAGGCTTATTAAGTGATATAAAGTCAAATTATAAAAATCATTGCTTTTAGTGCCCACTTGAGATATATTATAAAGTCACAACAAAAGAAAATATGTTTATTATATTTTGATGACCAAAAGGCACTTGGGAAATCGTGCCACTAAAAGGCAATTGAAAAGCATTCATGGATTATTCAACACTTATCAATTTTTGGAGAATTCTTGCTATGAGAAGAAAACCGGGGCTTTGCTGCTGTTTGGTCTCAGAGAACATGATTTCTCTTGGATTGCGCATCCCACAGGTGTGAAATATCACCCAAAGGTTGCAATCATCAGGTGGCTTTCATCCAGAAGTCACATTGTGCTCATTGAAGAGAGCATTTCAGGGTTTGGGGAGAATAATTGCTCGAAATCAGAAGTTTATCAGCTGTGATAGTTTTTATTGCTGACTGAATCCTAGCTGGGCCGTACCATTAACATTTCCAGGCCATACAAATCTGTACTTGTTGGGTTGTACAGTAACTTGAAGGTGGTGTTCTGTCTCTAGGCTGAAACGCCTAGGTTGTGAGCAGAATTTGTCTTCCATTTGGGGCAGCTGATCCATGGCTATCAATCTGATGCATTTTTAAGGTGATGAGCTCTTTGTTTTGTGCTAGGCATCCATGACAAAGGGTTGCCAGTTGCTGATATAAATTTCCAGATTTGCAAACTATTATGCCATGGCTATCCGGGTATGTGAATGTTGTAAAAGCTTTCATAAATAAATCTGCTTTTGAAAATTTTAGTGTTTGCTTCAGCAGTTTGTTCATTTTGCACTTGTTTGTATATATCTATTTCTTTCTAGCATTTCCTGGCATTATCTTTCAAAAAAACAAAAAAAACCAAAAACCACAAAAAACCAAAAAAAATCAGTCAAGGCAATTACAGTAGCAAATATCTCAGATCAAGGTGGGATATTTCAAAGTGGCAAGGTGCCTTTGCCCCAGCGGTTGGGGCTTCGGGGGGTTTGGGTGTGTTGTGGGACCCCTACAAATGCATAGTGGAAATAATCCAAGCAAGAAAAGTATGACAGTTGTGTAAACCGTGCTATCTTCCATAAAATGTCAACTTCTTTGTTATCAATGTATATGGCCCTATGGGGGCAGTCCAAAGGAGAGAAGTATGCTCCTAACTAACAACCATTTTCCAATAGTTGCAAGACGAATGCGTAATCTTAGGAGACTTTAATGCAATCGTAAGCCAAGAGGAGAAGGTCGAGGGCATACCCAAAAGTGAAAGAGCTCTTAGTGATTTCTAGGAGCTTGTTGAAGGCTGCTCTCTGAGGGATATAAAGACAAAAAATGGTGTATACACCTAGTCAAATAGAAGAAGAGATAACCATTTCATCGCAGAAAGGCTTGATAGGTTCCTATTAGGGGTTGAGTGGTCGAATTTGAATTTAATTGGAAAGGCCACAATCCTAACCTTATGTGGCTCTGATCACTCCCTGGTGCAGCTATCCCTCACTCTGGATCATAGACCTTTACGTAGCTGAAATGTGCTAGCCAATTTTTTCACATTTTTCACACATTAATTTCACCCATTAATGTTAGTTAAATCATAAACCAACTGAAGGGAACCCTTTCCTCTGATCAACCCAGATCCCAGTGCGGGCAAGGTGAGAGCATACTCGAAAGGGGATCGTTAGCACAAAGCTAAAACTACTGGAAAGTACAATGAAAGGAGATAACAATCAACTCAACCACTTATTCAATGAGAGGACTGAAAATGAAAGTACATTGCTGAAAGTAAATATGCAACTCAACCACTTATTCAGCGGGAGTATCTTGATGGCTCAGCCGATCAGCAATATGATGTTCAATGCATTACAAAGGTAACTAGGCGGCATGTCGGCCTCTTCCACTTCTTTAGCGGGTGATACAAGGAACAAATACTGAAATGAAAGACTAAGGCAAGGCCAATCTCTTCCACAATCGTGGGAAAGGCAAGAAGGTAAGAATGCTGGCAGTACTACTGTTCAACTTACAATGATATAGAGAGCCTGCCAAGAACGCAAGATTAGAAGTTTTTGATGCTGCAATAATATATAATAACTCTCCTATACCTAGCTTGACTTCTCAAAATCAACCCTCTACTCAAAATCCCAACTTTAACAATCTGATTTTGACAGACCTGCAACTGAAAATGCATAACCAGCAATACAAAAACTCACTAAAATGCTCATAAAATGCTCTAGACTTAACCGAATGACCTGCAACCAAATGTGTTAGCTCCTAATGATGAAGGCAACCAAGACGTAATGCCGAAACCACCCCAAAACCCCCTCATTAATTTGGCATGCAAACCAATGCAGCTCCAGGAAAGTATGGCCCTCTAAGAAGGGCGATTTTGCAATATAAAATCCAACACTTGCTAATAAAATCTGGAAATTGGCATGAAGGGTTGCCCCTAGCAAGGAAACAATTAGACACAATACCCAGAATGATACTATTTTTATTTTTTGAGATATGAGTAAAAACTACAATCAACTAAGCATAACCAGCAACTCAGAAAATACTAACAAAATGCAAATAACTCAACTACAATATGCAAAACCTGCTCTCAGGGACAAAGAACAACGGTATCTTAACTAGTTGTTATCTTTCAAGCAAGAAGCTAAGCCACGCTAGGGGGTATGCATTCCCCGAAGCACTCAATCACCATTCTGGTAGCATAACTTTGCAATAGACAAGAGATAACCAAATGAAGAGCCAACACTTCTTTTTATAAACTTAGCAAGGCATCTCTAGAAGCCTCTAGAAGGTACGCCCAAACAAGGAGTCAACTCAATTTGAAATTCCAAGTTGACTCTTTCCTCCCTCAAAGTTGGCGTCCCACCTTTTTGAAGAAATATTTCAATTTTAAAACAATTACCACTTCCTCAAGTTGGCGTCCCATTCCTCAAAGTCAAACTTTACCAAATGGGAAATATTTCACTTAAGTTATGAAGCTAGGCCAAGGGGTCATAATTAAAATATAACATTATTTTAATTAAAATAACTTATCTCTCCAGAAAATTTATCCAAGAGCCAAACCCAACACTGCCAACTGAACTGTTCGAAGAGGAAATCCAAATGTACTGATGCCAACAGGACCATTGCTAGAAATAGAATTTACTAAAAATAGTAAATTCAGGAAGTCACTCGGATCAACATGCATGCTATACCGTTGCGAATCTCTCTGAAAACCCAAAAAGAATCTACGAATCAAACTCCAAGATTCCAGAAGCAAGCCTCAAAAAAAGCTGAAACATCCTTCTAGAAGATAGGAAACCCTAATTTCCACTTCCGAGTAGCCTATGGGTCTCCGGAATAGGCTAACGGCCAACTACTAGATCACTGTTGCGAAGGGGACATTACAGCCCCTTCAAGTTTGAAAAAATGTGGTTGAGAGATGTGGAACTCGAACCTATGATTGCAGAATGGTGGACGAATGCTCCCATAATAGGTGGCTCAAAAACGTTCAAAGTTTTTAGGAAGTTGTCACACATAAAGGAAAAACTAAAAGAATGGAATAGAGAAAGTCTTGATGTGTCTGTTTGATGCACTACATAATTCTATGGCAAGGAAGTTTGTTGTGGTCAGTGCCTTCTATTTGTTTTGCATTGCCAAGACTTGCACACAAAATCCCATTGAATTGAGATACTACCATGACTTGGTGAGGTTAGGATTTGTGAAAGCAAACCTTGGCAACTTCAAGTTGGGTGTTGCAAGACATCATTGCTTGATGGCTTCAATTAGGGAAGATTTTAATTGAAAATTGTCAAAGGGTTCCTTAGGATGATAAACATGTGTCTAGCATAGATCTATCACCAATTTTCCAAGTGCTAAGGTTGTTGAGGTATAACTATGCAGAATTAGGCAAGTTTTTGGATCATTTGATGTTAACACACAACGGCATTTAGAGGTTTCCTATCCATTCACCATCTATTTTTTCCACTCGAGAGAGTTGATTAGGGCAAAGAAGCATTAGGACCTCTTCCATGGAATCAAATTCCCTTCTTTAGATGTTTTGGCTCCAATTTTTTCATCTTTGATTGAGAAAACTAGAGTTGATTTGATAGTAGTTCAAGCTTGGTGGGCTTGGGAATGAATGTGAGTTGTGGGTTGGGTGGATAGAGAGTCTACTAGACTGCATGCTTGGTTTTTTGGGTGAAAAAATGTATGGTGGTTTATGCCATATTGATTGGTCAGTGTTTGTTGGTGTCACCTATGTTTAATTTTTTTTAGTTGGTAGGTAGATTTTGGTGGCAGACTACAGAAATGTCAATATTGTAATTGTTAATCTATTGTTCATGCTCTCCTTTTTGACCATTAAAGTCTTTTTATTGCAGGGGGGCCCTTTAGAAATCCCACTAATTAATCCAAAAAGGAATCAAACTCGAAACTACTAAATCACAAAACATAGTTTTAATTAGTACGCTAGAAACTACAACTTCACAATAAGCATGAATTAGAATTGGGCCTTTTAGAATTAACTATTCTAACAAAACTTATAAATGGCATTTGCCTTCATATATGCTTCAAATTTTGATAATTAAGCAAAATGTCTTTCGTCTCTAGGTGTAATGTCCCCATTTTCGCCCTATGCTCTTCATTTGGATTTAGCCTATTTCTGGAAATCCATAGGCTACTCAGATGTGCAAATCAGGGTTTCCCGTTGTGGAGGTTTTGTGGTCTTTCCTCAATATTTACTATTTATAGTAAATACTATTTTTGGCAGTCAGCAGTTGTCAGCCTTCAGTTCATCATGTCTTTTGGAGCAGTTATTCAGAATTAAGCTTTGGCCTTTTAAAATATTACTTAATGAAATTCTTCATTAAAAGGAAAATTGTTCTAATTTTCAGTTGACCCCTTGGCCTAAGAGGTTAACTTTAAGTTGTGTTAAAAGAGGGACTTGAAGGGTGGCGACACATGAAGAATTTAAAAGGTTTTTATATTAATTCTTCATTGTCTCAAGTGGGGCGTATTTTTTAAGAAGTATATTTCTTTTTGGAAATTGAAAAGGTAGTGGCTTTTGGCGTACCTTCTTGGAGGATTTGAACAGTCTCCTCTCTTCCTTTAAAATTGAGACTTGGCTCCAACATTTGGTATCCAATGTTTATACTATTGTTATGCTGTCAAAATGACAACTTGTTTCTTACTTCGAGGAATGTTGACCTCCTAGTTCAATCCAATTTCGTGTTTGAAAGATAACACCTAGTTGGTTCTTATTACTGCTTCTCATCCAAACTAGCAGATTGAGCCTCACAGTTGAAGTTTTTAGTGATAGTTTCAGTTTTGGAGTTGTTGTTATTGTTATGGCTGATTGGTGTTTTGCTTACAACTCTCTTGTTGATTTTATTTCCGTTATGGATATTTTCTCAGTATGATCCTATGCCTTGGGTGACCCTCTCCAAGGAGTTGCAGATTTTAATAACGAGTTTCTGATTTTTAAAGGAAAATTCACCCCTCATGAAGGCCGTACATTTTCAGAATTGACCTTGGGATGCGTGCTAAATTAATATGGAGTTTTTGGTACAGTTTGTGAGTTGGAACATAGGCGCCTTTACTCCTAGTAGCTGCTGCATTTGATATCACGCCATTCGGAGGAGATTTGCTGAAGTTACGAACAATTTAGTGAGCCACAGTTGCTGATAATGCATTTCCAGTTTTGTTGTTTTCATTTCAGACTTGTTTCAGTTTGCTTCTTCTATCTTTCTTCATCAATTCTCATTATGTTATGAATTGTAAACACTCTATATTGTTGGTGCTCGAGTTGATTGTGAAATCCTTGTAATTTGCAGCTCTCTTTATTTGTAAAAGCTGTTAACAGTAGTATTGTTTCAGTTTAATTATTGCTGCATTATTTTAATAACTTCACATTAAAGCACCCTTGGATGGTATACCGCCAGTGTGGATAATTCTGTTTGTAATATCTTTCATGCCCACTTTCAAGTGGTGAATCCCCACTCTTCAGTGGATGCCTGCCACAGCAGAAGAAGTATTAATTTTGTAATCATTTTCCCCCCACTGTTTGGTGGTAGCGTGGAAAGTTCTTTGGTTGGTTATCCGCCTTGTCTCTTTCAATTCAGCAGTAGAACTCCACCATATGTTAGCACCTTGCCTGTCAAAGGATCTTGAGTGCACATGCTTGGTGTCGAGTTTAGTATTTCTCTTTCAAGTATAATTCTCGTACTCATTGATTTAGTAGATCCTAGGGATCCTCTGACCATATGCCCGCCCCTCCTCCTTAAGTGGTTTTAGGGCGCATTCTTGGTTAGAGTTCTTTCATGTACGTTTTGGGTTATACTAACCTTAACGGGTGATTGCTTCTATTGTAAATGTTCATAAAAACAAGGAAAAAATTGAGAGAGAATATTTCACTAGGGATGTGTCCTCCTTGGGTAATCCCTTCCACTTCATCTCCAATGATCTGATTGTTTTGTTCTTGATAATTTTGTATTCCACAATAATTCCTTTACCATTTGAAACCATTTATGTCTTCATCTGTCACAACTTACTCATCGCTTAGACTTGTATTGAAAATTTGATCCTACCCGTAAAATTTTTCAATCCTTTGAACTGAAAACTTGTTTGTCAAAATGCTCATGGTCAAAAGTTGCCTAAGTGTTTCAATTCGTTTGTTCAAAATTCTCAAAAATCTCTACACTTCATCTTAAAGGTCAAAATCGGAGAAACAAAGCTTCCATCAAAGTTTGCAATTTTTCAAAAACCACGTGGAGAATCTAATCCCTAACAACAGTATAATGTTGAGAAATAGGCATTCCTATGCACTTTTGCACTTTGTTCCAAGTTGCAGGAAAGGTCCAAAAGCCCAATGGCAAAGCAAAGAATTAGATAATCAAGGCTCACTTGCACTTTTGTTCTTTGAGCTAAATTGCGAGGAATCCCCAAAAGTCCAATAAATTATAAAAAGCAGAGAACTGATTTTTTTGTAAAAGTGATCTAAACCCATGAAATCATCTAAGCTAGTGAGGTTTTGAAACTCATTCACACTTTTTCACTTTTTGCAAAGTTGCTTCAAAGGTTTGAAACCCCAATAGACTTTTAAGGTCAGACTTCTAATTTGTTCTTGCACCTTTAAGGCTCAATAGTGTAAAGTGAGCAAGAAAAATTAATGCACAAGCACTTGCAAGTTCCAACAACAAAGATTTCACCTACACAAGCACTTCCAAAGTCCACCAAGCATTGATCAAACTTTGATTTTGCACGAACAAAGATTTGTAGCCAACGATAATTGGAGCTCCAAATCTACTTATTCCCCACTCTCACCCTCAACTACTACAGCCATCTTATGAGCCAGAGCCTCATGTCTTTGTCAATTAATGGCTAGGGCATATGGCACCAAGATTGTTGCAATAGGCATGACAAAGTTTACTACAATAAAGTTCCTCTTTCGATTCTTGACTATATAAGGTTCCTCTTTCAATTGCAGACTATATAAGGTTTTTCTTTCAATTCTAGACTATACAAAGCCAAGAAAGGCAAATATCATGACTCTTCCAAATGTTATAATAGTTGCATTTCAAAGCTCCTCGAGTTCTATTGCATCAATTGGAATGTATGTTAATCGTGGTTCTCTATACAAGACACCCTTGTTGTTACATTGCAAATTGTAAGCTACTATGTAATAGTATTGCATAGGGCCGGAAGATTGTATCGTGAACTCAATGCTTGAATAAAATGTGTACCTTGTTGTCAATATGAGTGTTGTTACATTTAAATGATTGTCTCATTTTAATGTATTTCAAGTGATGTCATTCTTGGTGTAATTATCCATATTAAGTTATAGAATTGTTAATATTCTAACTTGTGAAATGTTGTATCTATACTGTTATGTTGTGAGCATTTGACTTCCGTGGGCGTATGTCAATGGATGCAAGTATAGGTACCATTCCTCCAGGCAGAGGGGAAATATCACTTGGGAGAGGGGCTTGGTCGGTTAACTGGTAATGTGTACTAACTGAGCATACACACACTTCACTATAGAGTGAGTAATTGAATCAGTTGAATTAGATAAGTCATCCATAGTCATAGACTAGCATCAGGAGTCGTGTCTTCTTCTATACCTTTTAAGTGATGTTTATCTATTAATTGTCTCATGGTATTTAGTTCATTACAATGGATTGTATTTGAATGCAAGTAATTAGGCTATGTATGTATAGGTATATACATCCCCTGTAGCATGAAAGATATTAATAATATTATATTATTATTGCCTGTTGATATATAAATTAATATTATATAATAAATATATAATTATTAAAGTTAAAAATAATTAACATATATATATATATATATATTACTTAATGTACTAACATATATATGTATTTATATAAATTATTATAACTATAATGTTATATATATATATAAATATAATATTAATAAATTTATATATATATATAATTTTCTTAACAAAGATCATTGTTACTCATTTTCTCATCATGTATATTTCGAAATCGAATATTGCCAAGTATAAAGGAATCGACTTTAATTATTTCCATCATAGAATAAGTTTGAAATAGCTGAGGCTTCTCTAAATTTTAAAAAAGAAACAGTCAATGCATAAACTTGGGACTTAATAAAGTCAGCTTGGAAATATTTTGAGTTTAAATCTGATTTTTGAGTGGAGGAAGCCGTGTCAGGAACTCATGCGTTGGAGGAAGAAAAACGTAGAAACCATGACCAGGTCTTCCCATGAATGGAAACGCAGCCATGGAAGCTTGGCAATCGAACCACAAGTGTAGGAAAAGTGGTGGACAAATAACCTTGACCGATTCACTAAGAGTGAATCATTTCTTCATGGGCGCCATAGTAGGGAATCTCCTGTAGGTGGCAATTTCTTCTGAATAGTTGAAAAATTCTGAGAATGTTGTCAATAATTCAAGTCGAATCATTACCAAAATTGTTGAGTAAGGGCTTGGAAACCCGCCAAGTGCCTTTTGAACAAGTCTACTTGAATGTGTTGTCAATTTGCATAAGGAAATGCGTTGCATAACTGAGTCTATATAAAGGCTTTCATTTGCTGCGAATATTTACCAATTTCATTACCAGTTCATACAAATTCATATTTTGAGAGATATCATTTTGCTGTGAGTATCCAGTATTCTGAGAAGTATCATATTGCTGTGATTAACCAATATTCAATGAAGCATCATTTTATTCAGAGCAACCTATAGTTTGAGAAGAATTCATCATTTCTGTGAGTAGAATCATCAATTTATTGGGTGTGAGTCAATTCTGGAAAGAGTGTTCTACTATGAGAAAGAACAGGGAAAACTCTGCTACCTGAGTTACTGCAGGAAAGACCATCATCATCATCTGTGGAAGCTTAATTTACAGGCATGATTATCTTGTTCTCATTTCTTCTTGATTTTTATAAGAAGTCATGCTAAACCTTTTAAGTATTATTCTGTTTTTATAGTTAGAACTTGTAAAGACATGTTAGGCAAATATAATATGATGCTGTTATATAAAGCTTGCATTTTGAATGTCTAAAAGATACATTAAGTAAATAAGGTATATGTAATGCATGGTTGTTTAAAAGAATATTTATCTGTCTTGAAAGGTAGACAATGCATTTAGTATTATTGCTTATTTGTATGATCTCTATATATGCAGAATATGATTGTATTAGTTACTAAATACTAGGATGGAAATGAAGGCATTAAGTCAAGAAACCAATCATAGCTTAAGTTAAAAGGTTAATTTAGACAGCTTGAGGTACTCCTAGGATGAAAATGTCCAGTAAAGGAAGGGAATTTATGATTACTTGTTATGCTGT
Organism: Sequoiadendron giganteum; assembly: GCA_007115665.2. Lineage (NCBI taxonomy): Eukaryota > Viridiplantae > Streptophyta > Pinopsida > Cupressales > Cupressaceae > Sequoiadendron > Sequoiadendron giganteum. The sequence continues at coordinate 688,884,443 of CM021100.1, read as the reverse complement.
TTCATTTCTAGTAGTTTAGTTTGATGTAGGATGTCTGGGGTACGGATTACCCAGTGAAGGACAAAGACCTACGCGTAGTGTAAGATAGCCCTAAGTCAAATCAATCCTGAATAGTGTATATGATAGATGACCTTCATTCGAAGTACTAAATGAGAACACTTTGGCCAAAGTAGTGAAATGTACGACATCCACTTAGATGTGAGATAGTTGAGACTACACTGTCAATTCATCGTCATCCTTAAAGCAGGCTAGTTCGGGATTGTGAAATAGCAAGTTCTAGTTTTGTAGAACACACCACTATGCTCAGTCGGTAAACAGTATCAGTTACCCTACCAATCTCTTCGTTGAAGGGAGGGCCATCTATCGAACGATAGATGTGCGGGGGTCCACATTCTAAGTCTGTGGTTGGCGGAAAAGCGCCCGAGTGATGTTTCTCCTCCTTACCAAGCTACTAAGACACTGAGATTTGAAAGGAAAATTCTTGGATCTTCTTACCACTATTAGTTCAAAAAGCTCAATCGAGCCATGTATGCGCACGTATGTATATTTTCTCTTATGTTCATTTGGAAAAGAATAGTTTCGTAATTTGAAATATGTTGTCTTGTTTAAATGAAAGGAAAAAGATTTCATTTTATTAGTTAGCATGAATCTTATTATTGTTAATGAAAAGGAAAGAGTTGTTTAAATACTTTCTCATATGCATGTTATCTATGTTTTAAGTTGTAGTTTAAGAAAATAGAAAAAAAAATTACATAGAACCGGGTCATTACACTTGTCAAGTAGAGGAACTAAACTCTTAGAATAAATGGCATTTAAAACTAAAAGAAAACCCATTGTACAAGATAGTTGTGTTGTGGAATAAGGTGCACATAAGGAATTGATGCAAAAACCACAAGGTGCATATGCATCCCTATTTTAGTTGCAATGGTAAAAGGTCACAAAAGATGAAACTAGTGACAATGATGATTGATCTAGAAAAAAAAATCATAGCAGAGGAGAAGAATGTAATTTCCCTGTTGGACGAAAACCCAACGGCCAAGGGAGTACAGTGCTTCCCACATGTCTGGCGGCTTGCGAGACTCAGATCCTCCAAAAAGTGCGACACAACCCCCACTAACCCTTAACACCTTGAGTAGTCGCCCTCACTACCAAGCCGGTCTTTTGGTGTAGTGGTTGGGCCTTAGTGGTATCAAAGTCGATGTCTCGAGGTTGAGCCGCACAGAGTGTGGTGGGTTGTAATGTCCCCGTTGGACAAAAACCCAACGGCCAAGGGAGTACATTGCTTCCCACGTGTCCAGCGGCTTGCGAGACTCAGATCCTCCAGAAAGTGGGACACAACCCCCACTGACCCTTAACACCTTGGGTAGCCGCCCTCACTACCAAGCCAGTCTTTTGGTGTAGTGGTTGGGCCTTAGTGGTATCAAAGCCGATGTCTCGAGGTTGAGCCGCACAGAGTGTGGTGGGTTGTAATGTCCCCGTTGGACAAAAACCCAACGGCCAAGGGAGTACATTGCTTCCCACGTGTCCAGCGGCTTGCGAGACTCAGATCCTCCAGAAAGTGGGACACAACCCCCACTGACCCTTAACACCTTGGGTAGCCGCCCTCACTACCAGGCCAGTCTTTTGGTGTAGTGGTTGGGCCTTAGTGGTATCAGATTCAAGGTCTTGAGGTCGAGCCCAGCGGAGCGTGGTGGGCTGTAATGTCCTCGTTGGACAAAAATCCGAAGGCCAAGGGAGTACAGTGCTTCCCACATGTCTGGTGGCTTGCGAGACTCAGATCCTCCAAAAAGTGGGACGCAACCCCCACTAACCCAAGAAGGCACTAACTTAGATCCGCCGGACACGTGGGAAGCACTGTACTCCCTTGGTTGTTGGGTTTTCATCCAACAGGGACATTACAAAGAAGCAGCCAAGTTGTTGCCGAATGCGTGGTAAGTCACAAAACCATACCATCCTTTTGTGCAAAGGAGAGAATTTCTAGCTCTTTGAATCCACCCAAGAAGGCATCCGTAAAGATAACAAAAAAGAGTCATGGTATGGAGGATTGGTACTAGAAACCTCTCATTTTATCATGTTACTTCAGTGAGCTTTAAGACTTTGGTACAGAGGGAAGCTTGTGCAGCAAGTTTATATGAGTTTCCAAGGATATTTTATGTGGCAAACTATGTTGAAGAGACAAGATAAATTATAGCAAATGCAGCAAGCATGACTTTTGACATAGTCAAAGGCTACACTGCTATGAAATCTGTGTTTGTAATCTTGAATAGAGATAGTTCCATAAATCAACAATATTTGGAAGGGTACTTAAACAATATAAAATTGATGAGACATTGTACCTACAAAATGATATATTGTTGATTGAAGACACCAAAATGGAGAATGCTTTGAGTAAAACAAGTAGCCAGATTGATCAAAACAATGCAGTTGTAAGGAGGCTTGAAACTGAGACAATGCTGAAAAGGCGGTGATTGAGATCACTAATGATGAATCAAATAGACCATCCTCTTGAGACGACGGGAAATAGCTCAAGTTTATCAAGCCAATATTTAGATACATCTTCATATTATAATTTTAAAATCACTTTTTGTAAAACTTCATGTATTACAACATTTAAAGTCAATTTTCTTTGTACCACGAGTTATGGTTGGTAAGTCCTTCACTGGTTATCTAGGAGATCTGGAAAGAGCACAATCGCAGGTTGTTCTCAGAGAAGGCCAAAGTTTTTCCTGCATTCATCAATAGGTTGGAAGTTGCGATTGTTGAAGTGATGAATGGGAGGGCGAGATCGAAGAGGGAAGGTGAGTGGGGATTTACTGAATGGGATGTGAGAATGAGGAAAGTTTGGTTTGGCTTGGAGATACCAAATCCAGGAGTTAGTGCCACAAATGGAAAGAAAAAAGCCAAGAGTAGTGCTAAGTGGGAGCCGCCGAGGAAAGGCTGGCATAAAATGAATTTTGATGGAGCTTCGCGTAGCAACCTGGGGATTTCTGGCCTGGGTTGTTGCATCAAGAATGATAGGGGAAGGATGGTGGCAGAAAAATAAGAGTTTTTGTCGACAATGACAAATTCAGAAGCTGAATTGTGTGCTCTTATTTGTGGCCTAAAGTTGTGTAGGAGTTTGAATCTGAACAAGGTGGAAATAGAAGGGGATTTGATGGTGATTGTTCAAGCCTTTAGGGAAGGGAAAATAGAAAACTGGAAGCTCCATGCTCTATTGGAAAGGGCTTGTGATTTGGCTAGGGGTATCTCTAAACATGAGATTAGACATATTTACAGAGAAGCTAATGGGTCGGCAGATAGGCTGGAAATTTGGGTGCAAATGGGGAATCGATGTGTCGGACCTGGGACCCGGGGAAGGATGTTGGCTAAGTGGACAGGTCCCCGCGGCTACCAAGCGGGTATCTCTGGGATTGGTGTTGTTGAAGGTACGTGGGTGACGGCATAGGGCTTGGTTGGCGTGGTGTAGCAGGGTGGCGGCGATAGCTGTTTAATGCTGGAAAGGTGGTGGGCATTTAAACGTTCTTTGTTTGGCAACATTCAAAGCTTGTCTTGTCGAAGGACGGAGTGGGGAATGTTCTCGAGTTGATGGGACGATTTAACAGGCTGTGAGATTCATTGCACTTTAACTCTTGTTGCGGCCTTCATTTCTCTCACGAAGATGATGGAGACTCCGGTGCGTTCGCCATCTGTGAGAAATCTTTGGGCTTTCTATGGAAGAATTCGACATGGGTGGTTGAAATCAGTGTTCAAAGATTGGGATGAGCTGGTCTTAGGAGTAGTGGAACTGCTTCTGGGGGAGGAGTTCGTGAACACGGCGAAACGCTAGTGAACGAATGCTGACATAGCGGCTCGTTTCCTGGCCTCACTTTTGGATTTGGAGGTGCCAAAGGCTATGGTATTGTTGATGGCACAAAAACTTGTTTGGGACAGTCTTCTGGAAGGCGCCATGGACGTGGTGATTATGGCAGAGTTGGGTGTAGGGATTCCTCGGACTCGCGACTTACATCGTGCTCTTATACCAAGAGTGCGGGTCAAGAGGTACCCTTCCATATTGGATATCAAGGGTGAGGCTTTGTAGCATCATCGAGACCGAGCTCATTGTGGTTTGATTTTCTTGAAACACCATTTGTATTTGGAGCCGTCAGGAGGGGTTGATTGGCGGCGAATCTTCAGAGATCTTTTTCTTGCAAAAGGTGTGATATCAAAGGAGTAATGGGTATATTTGGGTTTTGATGTTTGTCTATTGTATAGTCCTTTTGGGTGTCTGTACGAAAATCTCAGGATGTTAGTTTGAACTGCATGTATGGGGTAGACACGTAGCCTGTGGGTTGGGTTTGGTGTGTTTTGGTGCCCGAGGAGAATACATGTTTTGGGTAGTTGCTGAAGGATTCTAGGGTTGGTTTTGTCTCTTGGACAACAATGGAGCTGAAATGTAAAATCTTTTTTTAACTTTTAATACAGAATATTTACATATCAAAAAAAAAACATTTAAACTCAATTTACAATTAAAAAGTATAATTTCAACCCAAACTAACCTTTTAGTTAGTTATTTTGTATAAATATGGGCTTCACTGTAATGTCTTGAAGAGACAACTGAGGCTTTGTGTTAAATATTGAAGAAATACAAAGGACAAATTGCAATACTGTTCATTCTTTGGGGGTTTTATATTATTTTTAAGTCTAGTTTGAAATTTGTTCTCCTTTCTTTTACTTGTGCATTTGTGGCTAATGTTGAACTATCAAATCTTTATGTAATGAAATAGTGCATGTGAATTGAACTTTGTTTTTATTTAATTCTACATGCATTTCCCCAAATTTCCATTCATTTTTGTTTACTCTTGACTAATCCAGGCGGACCTCTGAGTTTATTCCAATATCCTCCACACGTTACTCTATTTTTTTATTTTTTTCAATACCACTGTTTTTAAGTGCAAACTACTACAAGACCCTTTGTACAGTAAAGCTCAGTGATATGCTCAAATCTTTGATTTGGAAGAAGCCTCTCTAGCAGTTCCTAAACATTATATGCTACTGATGAAGATATTTTGGAGCCCCTCAAATTTCAGTTTTCCAATCAAAAGGCTTTGCATCCATTCAATGCAAATGAACCATATAATGAAATCACCTTGATCTCCTTTGAGGGTAGGGATTTGATAGTAAACTCATGCTTCCTTATTTTTGAATGGGTTAATATCTCCTAATGGTTGGAAGAGTAAATTCTTGCTGAGTACAACCATTGAACACCTAGATCAATATCCACAACATAGAAATTGTCTTTGAGGATGAAATCACCCATTGTAAGGTCCACATTGTGTACCACTACCACTCCTAGACATGGAGTCTTTTAATGTTGTAGGACTCATATGAGAAATCTTCCATAGGCATCAAGATGAATTCTAGATGGAGACAGAACATACAGACGTGTTTCTAAATTCTTGTTGTGCTCAATTTTTAATTGCAAAAACTAGACAACCTATACGAATTTTTCTTTAAAAATCTTATTTTGGTTTTCTAAATGCATGTTTCTCAAGGGAAAATTGTGCCTTGTATAATCTACAAGGTCTTCGGTTTGAGTCCTTTTTGGTCTTGTTTTTCTATCTTTTCTTCCTCTAGTCGGGTTTTGGGCACCTCACTGCAAGTTTGGGGGTTTTAAGTTCCTAAATGCAAGTGATATTTTCACTTGCAATCAGGTCTCCAAGACCTGATTTCACTTAAGGGGCTATTTTAAAAAGTCACTTTTATGTTTTAAAGCTAGTCACTTGTAGTCGGGCTTTGGAGACCCGATGACAAGTAAAGGTATTTAAGTCAAGTTTTAAATCACTTGCAATCAGGTCTTGGAGACCCGATTACAAGTTCGCATGGAGAAATTTTTGTTTTGAGTCACTTGCAAATGGTCTTTAAAGACCCGACTTTGTGAGTTTGTGCTTTAAAGTCACTTGTAAGTGCTTTTAAAAGGCCCGATTACAAGCTTACTACTTCGAAATTTGTGGTGGAACTTGCTTTTATCTCTTTGAAACCCGATTTTGACCTAGTCTTTTCATTTCCTCTTAATGGCGTGTTTTCTCAACCATTTTCTTCCCTTTGCTTTTGCGTTTCTTGAGGAGGGAATTTATTGCTCAGCTGGTTGTATTTGAAAAGGAGTCTTTGTCTCATTTAATTTATAAATGCTGGTTTCAAATCAAGAGTTCTCAAGTTTTCTTTTGAGCTGTGCGTTTTTCCTCTTCAAGGTACGTAGCTTGGTTTTTCTTCTTTTGTTTTTCTGATTTTTATTTTCTATGTGTTTGTTTTTCTTCTTCTTCTTCTTGGCATCTTCATGGTCTCAAATAAGTGATGTATTTTCAGAATGCATTGAGTGTAAGGAATCATGTCTTTTGCATGCAATCGGGTATCCAAGACCCGACTGCAAGTAGAAAATGTAAAAGATCTTTCAAAATGCTTGCAATCGGGTCTTTTAGATCAGTTTGCAAGTGGAGGTTTTTCAAATCAGATTGCAAGTATCCATTGCTTTAATATGCCCTTACGCCTTGTTTACAAAATTCCTTCAAATGCTTTCGTCATGTCATTTTCCCATCACTTGTAATCGGGTCTTCAAGACCCAACTGCAAGTATACACTGCTGAAAGATACTCACTACTTGCAATCGGGTTCCCAAGACCTGATTACAAGTAGAACTTACAAATGACCTCCCCAGATCCGATTTTCTTCCCATCGCTTTCTAAAGCATATTCGCTAAGCATCTTTGAGTCATGACAAGTTGTTATAAGTTCAAAACCCAAGCAAGTTTTGGTGGGATTACTAAGTTTTAAGATTTTGGCATCATGGAATCACCCATAGCTACTGAAGATGTTCTTACTCTTCTGAGTTTTCATCACAGTGTTTCAGATTCTTGTTCGATGATGGAAGAGCTAGCATCACCTCCAAACAAGAAAATGAAGTCTAAATATGATAAAGATTTGAATGAGATCGCTCCCTCTCAGGATGCTTCTCTCATTGATGAGATTAGAGACACAAAGATCAGGCATGTTGATATGTCTGAGTTTCTAGAAAGGACGAAGGGTTCGCCGACTCATGGGATGCAGTTGCTTCTTAGAAGTTATATTCATTTGGTTTCCTCATTTCCAGTGGCTGCCTTAGAACCTGAATTTGTGCTTGCATGTGATTCTCATTTTGATCAAGAAACAAGGACAATCAGGGACAAAGATGGGAATTTCATAATAAGTTTGGATGTTGAGACAATTGAAAAGATCTTCAAAGTACCTGCAGCTCCTTTGTATGCTGAGATCACAATGAAGAGTGCTACAGATCATTATAATCAGAGAAGATCAGATTGCATTAGACATATTAATGCTAAGTGGTTGAAGACTCCTCGAACTTGCTTTTCCAGATGGCCTAAGTTGTATCGTTCTAACTTAATTGAGGAAGTAAGTGATATGATCACACTTCTCAGCAGGATAGCAGGTTTGAAGCACTCCAATGTGTTTGAAATTTGGATGTACAAGTACATTGTGGTTATGAGGAAAGGGCAGTCTCATGTTTTCTGGGGAGAGTTAATCAGTGATAACTTGTGTAGACAATTGGCAAAAGTTCCTACTACCTTCATTTTTTATATGAATTCATTCTTGGTGTATATTGTTGCATCACTCAGACAGTTTCCTGGTCTTTCTACCAAGGGTAATAGATCGTTGGTGCCAATATGGGAATATTATGATCAGCTAACTCTGAAACACAGTAGGCTTCATTATAGGAGAGTGCAAGATGCTTTCTTTGGTCACTTTGTGTGTCTCTTTGACAAATCACTCAAGAATAGAAAAGTCTCTGAAGCAGCCTGGAAAAAAGTGAATGAGTACGGTTGTTTGTTTCTGCAATTCCCCACTTTCACTTGCATGAGAGTTGGATGTTTTGAGGAACAACCATACATGTTACCCCGGTATCCCACTGACAGAATCCTTCCGATGGAGTTGGCGAGACAGCTAATGGTGGTTCATGCTATACAACTTGCTAATCACAAGTTGCATGTTAATATCTCTTCACACAATCCATTGCAGATTGGTCGATATTATATGAACACTTCTCAAAGAGCCAAGGCAATGGAGGCTGAGCTTCAAGAAATCAAGTTGAAGAAATTCATTGCAAGGAAAGATTTTGATTACCGAGGGATGAAAGATAAAATCAAGAGAGCCTTCGCTCATGTTCATCGCCCCAAAGATATCTGGGTTGATCTTCCTACTCATAGTTGGAAAACTCGGCATTTTCAAGTACTCGGCAAGCCCGAAAAACTCGGCTCGGCAAAAACTCGGCAAAAACTCGGAAAAAACTCGGCAAAAAACTCGGCAACTTAAAAAATTGCTTAAACTTCACTAAAAATGCATTTTTTTTGCAAAATTCAAAGATAAGATGCATCCAATGAGTCAATAAATGAGTACATATAAGAAACAAGTTGTATTTGATTGATTTGAAAGAAATTGGATACAAAATGGCATCCTCATGTGGAATGCTCAATGCGCTGATATGATAATAGTCTGAAACAAAATGAAAATAGCAAATTGTTATTGTAAAACTGAAAGTAAATACTATATTAATATATTTTACAAATTTATATCTTCCTCTTCCCATGTCTAGTGAAAACTAGGGGAGAGGTAGAACTAGATGATATTATAGATGAAGACTTGTAGGAAAACTTGGAAACTTGGACTTGGAGAGTACCTAGAAAACCAAATGAATTCAATTTGATTTTGAGGGCAATCGATAGCACTTATGAACACTTCTCAAAGAGCCAAGGCAATGGAGGCTGAGCTTCAAGAAATCAAGTTGAAGAAATTCATTGCAAGGAAAGATTTTGAGACCGAGGGAGAACCTTCTGCTAAGCAACTGGTCAATTGATTCTGACAATCGCGAGTTTTTGCAAATAAACGGCGAGTTTTTAGGCGAGTTTTTGTGAAAAGTACGGCCGTACTTTTTGGCGAGTAAAACTTGCAAATACTCGTTTGGCAAAAAAACTCGCGAGTTTTTGAAAAACTCGCGAGTTTTTGGCGAGTGAGCCAACTATGTTCCTACTGAAGAAGAAATAAGAATAATGGACTACAGTAGGCTTACCTTGGAGCAGATTGTAGATCTTAATTTAACCAAAATCCCTGAAGGGATGGTGGATGATGGAGAAATCCTAGATCCAAAGTACATTGAACAAAGAGTTGCAAAAGCTCCTCTCCTGTCCCCGCAATGGTCTAAAAAGGAGTGTGACTCTATCCTTGACCGTTTTCAGCCCATCCTCACTAATACCAATGCTTGGTTGAAGGATAATAATGTCAAGATTATCAAGATCAAAGGTGAGGCGGAGAATGATTTGGCTGGGCCAATTGGGCTTTAAAGGTCTTGTTGTGACCTTTTCACACATCACCCCATCCAAGATGGGGACCCCCTAATTTTTGCTCCATTCTGGTCTTTTGGCTTTGGTTCTCTCTGTCTCTGGTCTTTCGTCCTTCCGAGGATATCCCGTTTGACCTCAGTTGAAGTAATTGACAAATTTAGGGTTGCTATCCTTTAGGCCCATCCGAGGTCAGGATTGAGTTACGCAGGTGAAATCTAAGTGCAGCAACACATTCAGAAAGCTCAAGGCAGAATCCCCCTGAAATCTCACTGAAATCCGACAACTTACTATTTTTAGTAAGTACCTAATTTGAGGCTTGTTCCTCAGGATTTCGGGATTCTAACTACTTCAACACAATCAGGCAACTTCAGAGTGCCTACATATGAAATTTGAACAGATTCAGACAACTGGCTATTTTTAGCAGTTCAGCCTTCAAAGGCTATTTTCAGGGTTTAGTAAAGCAATTCTTCGGTGAATGACAGGAGAATTGATCTGGGTTTTCCAAGACCTTCACGATGGTGTAACATGCAAATCAAGATGGTGACTTTCAAAGTTCAGCCTTCCGAGGCTATTTTTAGGGTTTGCATGCAAGAATTTTCAATGCATGTCTGGATATTCCATGTGAGTTTTGCGAGAGCTTCGCAGTGATATGACATGCAAGTAGATTGGATCAGTTTTCAGGGACTTACTATTTTTAGCCAGTGCCAGAACTTTGACCAGTTTTCTGGGTTTTTTTGGGTTTTTGAGATCCCACGGGCACTATGACATGCAAACTCGTCCGACATCCGATGGACCTATTTCGGGACACTTACTATAAATAGCAGCTTCAGTCCAGCAGCCACCTAGCACTTCATTCCAGCAAGCAAAACGACAAACAATACAAATCAGGAGCAATCAGAAACACATGCAAGTTAGATTAGGGTTTCCCTGCCATGTCTAAAAATAGATGAAGCGAAATGCAGAGATGTCAGAACGAAGCACGCCACCATGATCAGCATCCTTCAAGGTAAATGCTGGCAAAATTTGAGCGGAATAGGAGAACTTACTATTTTTAGTAAGTCAGGGCACGGCTATAAATAGCAAGTCTGCACCCAAGGTTGGCATCAGCACGACACCCAAGTTATCAGGATCAGGCGTTGCAAGTTTCAGGTCAAGCGAAGCTACTGAAGCAGGCAACTTTGAAACTTACTATAAATAGCAGATGGCTAAAAATAGTGCATCACCAGAAGCAAGTATGAACAGGTCTCTCACAGCATCAAAAGCAACTGGAGCGAATTTCGAAGCAAACAGAGATACGGAAATTGATCAATTCTAGGGTTTGCTAAAAATAGCAAGTGGCTAAAAATAGCATGTATTGTGCCGGATAAGATGTGAACAAGATGGCAACACCAGGTGGAGGCACAACCACGCCAGTTCCAATTCAGAACAGGGCGAAAATCAATGAAACCCTAATTTCTCCTAATTTTACTAAAAATAGAAAGCCAGAACAGGGCTAGGGCATTGGAAATTCATAAATGATAACTGGCATTAAACACCTTCATACACGCCCAGGAGAAATGAAAGATTCAAAAGTTCTAAGTATGAGATTTCCTTGAGCAAAGGTGAAATGCACCTTCAAGAGGCATAGAAATTCTGTTAAGGCAAGAGATCTTCCTCCTCATACCCCCAAATGCGCCTAGGGAAGGTGAAAGGTCACCCGAAGACATAGAAATATTCACTGAGACATCAAAATTTCCCAAGGCATCCTCAAATGCGCTTGGAAATGGAGGTTGCATAGGCTAAATGCGCCTAAGGGAGGTGAAAAGTCACCATAGGCGTGGAAGTTTTCCCCTCTCTATAGCAAATGCGCCCAAGGGAGATGAAGAGCCACTTGATAAGGGCGGAATTCCTTCTAACACTAGCAAATGCGCCCAAGAGTGAAAGCATCATAGGCTAAATGCGCCCAAGGAAGTTGAAGGGTCACAAGATGACATTTTTCCTTTGCAAATGGCAAATGCGCCCAACATGGAAGTAGCCTAGCCCATATGCGCCAGAAGGAGGTGAAGAGTCAAGGCAAACGTGGGGTGATGAAGTGGAAATGCGCTCAAGTAAAAGTCTAGTGTGTGAAGTGCGCTAGAGGGAGATGAAAGGTCAAGTCAAGGCGTGGGAATTCCTCTTCTCCATGGCACATGCGCCCAAGGTAAAGTATAGAGGGTGAAAGGTAAAAGGGTAAGAATATGAGATGCGCTTGAAGGTGAAAGCTAAAAACATAGAGGATGAAATGTGCTTGAAGGTGGAAGTCCACTATGGCATATGCGCTTGAGGAAGGTGAGGAGTCACCATACGCCAAAGGGGAAATAATGCTAAGGGGGCGTGATTTTTTTAAAAGACCAAGGATTGTTTATTTTTTTCCTCTTCACATCATGAAGTGCGCCTAGTGAGTGGGGACTTAAAAATGAAAATTGCTAAAGGAAGTCTAAGCGTGAAAATTGCTAAATGAAAAATGTCTAGGCGTGGAATTGCCTAAGGGAAGAAATGAACAATGACATGCTATATGCGCCCTTCAGAGTTGAAATTTATATTTTTAAATAATTCCTAAGGTATTTTCTAGAGGGGAAAATGAAGAGTACGAATGAAGATGGTGCTAATTTCCAGAGTTATGAAAATCTTCAGAGGGAAAATTCTTCAGGGAAAAATCAAGAAAATTTGCCAAGGCAGAAGAGTTTGAAATTGCAGGAGTGAAAGACATCCGGAGGGGAAGAAACAAACATTAGCCATTTTTATTATTTTTAAATAATAAAAATTAAAAGAACCCCTTCGTCCGGATACACATGAAAACGATGGATTCTGGAAGAATTTCTCTTCTGGGTATTAAACATTTGCAATTCAAAAGTGAGTCAAGCTTACTCCACGCCATGTCTACATCGTTTCGATGGATATTTTGCCCAGTGCCTATTTTAAATAAAATTCCTAAGGCAAAATTGAGAGATTTCTCTAAGGCAAACGAGCAAAACGAATGAGAGGCACTTCGCTAGAAGTTTTGAGCTAGACAATTTTGCCAAAACGAAGACAAGGTCAAATGACTAAGCCAAACATTTCGAAATTGTTCAAGGAAGTGAACGATTTAATAGTTAAAAAAAAAATCAAATGCAACGAGGCAGACCTGTGCAGAGATGATGAATTTGTAATTCTAGAAGATGCCTCAGATGACAAGTGTTACAACGGAGAAAAGAAAGGCAAAATGAATTCGAAAATTTGCTAAGTATAGCCTCTGCAGGAATTCGACCAAGCTATAAGATTTTAAAATCTTCGTCATTCCTCTCACCAGTTGTTGAATGCCAAAATATTGGCTAAGTGAAAGTACGAATTTTTGAAAAGATTGCAATTTCTGAGAAGTTCGAAATTGTGAGAGAGCTGAAGGAGAAGTACAAATTTGTAAAAGTTGAAGTTGCTAAAGGAAGTGCGACTCAACTTGTTGAGGCTGCAATTGCTGAGAGGCACGAATTCCCAGATTGAAGTTGCTGCATTTGCTAAGAAGGTACGAATTTGCAAAAAGTTGAAGTTGTTGAGTGCTGAAGTACGACTTGAGAAGAAAGTTTGAAGTTGCTGAAAGTTGCTAAGTTAGAAGGAGAAGTACGAACTTCAAGGGAGAAGTTTCAGATTTGCTGAAACTTGAAAGTAAAATTGTTGCAAGCAAACATTTCCAAGTATTTGGCATTGTGTTGCTGCAACCAGAGAGGAAACTTCTAAAGACGTTGAAGTAAACAGGCGTAGTTGAGGTTTGCAGTAGAAAATGACAAAGTGTTGCAGCCTTTTTATTTAAAAATCTGCAGGCACCCTCAAAAGCGATATATTGTTTTATAAAATCTTGTTTTCTAATGAGACTCTTGCCTTTTTGCAGAATGGCCGAATCAAGCAGAAGAGCTGCAGGCAAAAACAACCACACCGAGTCCAAACAGACTGTGATCAAGAAATTGGGCAAGTCGTTCTTGCCAGAATCCAAATTTTCATCAAAACTCGGCAGGCTAGCTGACACGAACTTAGGCTCATTCAACATGGAAGCATTCAAAAGGAAGATATTGGGGATTGGAGGCCATCACCCGTCAGTGACTTCACACAGTATTGTCAGAAGTGTACTGTATGCAGCTGCCAACTTTCCGCCAGCTATCCGATGTCCAGAACTCATCATGGAGTGCGCCTACCACTACAATGCAGAACAAAGAACAGTCACTTCACCGGATGGCAAGGTGCTGGCTAACCTAACACCTGAAGCGATCGAAGAGGCATTCGAGATTCCAGTTCACGAAAAGATGATCTACAAGACGAAAGAGAGAGTTGGAAAGATGTACTCATCCACCACAGACCGGTGTGCTGATTTGATAAACACTAGGTGGATGATTAAACCCAAGCCAACTCGCACAAAATTGCCCAAGCAGATAGTCTCAGATGACTTGAGACAGGAGTTTGGTGATCTCATTATGATGCTGAGCAGAGTTGGAGGATGCCACCAAGCATTCATCTTTGAACCTTGGATGTTCTATTTTGTCAACTTGGTGTTAGAGGGAAAAGATTACATGGATTGGGCACTGATGATCAGTGATAACATCCATGAGAAGCTTCGTGGCGTGAGGAGAACGAAGACATTTTACATGGGCTCCTACCTTGTCTATATGTTGGCTCGCATTACGAGATACAGAGGGATCTCTTACAAAGAACCAATCGGTTGCGGATCCCACCAGTTTAAAATATATGAAGCTTGTCCACAGTTGCATCTGACAAGCACAACTAATTACAAGAGGGTTAATGATGCCTTTACAATGCATATCACGAGGACCTTGCAGCAGAGAACCCACCACAGAATATCAAGGGAGGCACAAGAAATGATCGAAAAATTCGGATGTTGGTTTATCCAATTTCCAAAATTCACCTACATAAGGCTGCAAGGATTTTCCTCCTATCCATACAGATTGCCTCGGTATCCCACAAACAAGATAGTGATGCTGGAAATATCTAGGCAACTGATTGCCTATGATAAGATTCAGAAGAAGAAGAAGAAAGGTGGACTCCGATTCCCGATTACTATGGGAAATTCAGATGAAATCTGCCCATTGCTGCAAGCAGCAACGGAGGCAGAAGCGGAGCTCCAATTCTTCCACCTTTCCTATCACACCAGCAAGCATTACTACGATCCCCACAGAAACATCAGGTGGATATTGACAGAAGAGTTCAGGCACAAGGTGCAAATCGAGGACTTTTGGGCTAGTGCAGTGGATGAGATCGAAGTTAGAAAGAGGATGTTCTCTCGGATACCGTTGGGGATGGTCAGAGAGTGTGAGATCATCTCGGTACCAGATTAGATTGAGGAAGATATAAACGTAGTACAGGCTGACTACGAGACAGTAAGAGATACGCCTTTGCCACTCCCGGATTGGACTGAGCCAGAGATCACTGACTTGGATACACTTTGTATCCCAGTCTTGACATTTACACGGAGTTGGGTAGAGAGGCATGTCAGCCGACTCAAGGGAAGGTCAATTCCCCTTACCTACAATTTGATGGGAGACAGCAGATTACAAGCAATTAATCCGAGGAGACAGAGTAATCCAACTCCAGAGCCTAGAGGAAAAGAGCCAGTTCGACCTGAGCCAGTGGTACTCGAGGAGTCCATGCATACGCCATCTCGGACACACTCTCCAAGCTTACAGGAGATGTCGTTATTTGTTGATCAGAGGGAGAGATTGGATGTAGAGCAGACGGTGCGAATGGAGAGTCATCCACCTCGTAGAGAATCAGTAGGTCAGAGCATCAACATGCCCCAAGAAGATCATCAGCAGGAAAATCAGCAAGAAACAGATGAGGGGACGGCTACTGATACTCAATTTCAGCAGGAGATTGAGGTGGCTCTCGAGGGTGATGCTACTTCAGATCAAGATGCCCAGAGGTCGGGAGACACGGAGCCTATTGATGACGGTGAGCCTCGTTAGAACGATGGCAGAGGAGAGGTTCACGAGGTAGAGGCTGAGGTAGAACAGTCTTTTAGTATATCTGGCATGCGGCAAGAGGTGCCAGAATGGCTAAGGGACAGAATGAGGCGTGATCCTGTAGATGAGACCGATCCCGCAGCCGAGATGGAGGAATTATTACAGAGGAACAGCGCACCTCCAACAAAGAAAAAGGCTAGGAAGTCTTCCAAGATCTCAACAAATGAGGATGGATCCCGAACCTTGCATATGGCAGTTCCTCGGGTAGAATGTGATAGGGACGAGGCCGTTCCTGAGAACTATGTTGTGACAACTATGGAACTAGGCCGCCCTACTGGAGCACAAGTGGTAGAGGAGTGTGATAATTCCTATCGGGCACTCAAGGATAGATTGTCCCATGTTGAGGGCAAGTACAAAAGGTTGAAGGTAGAGCACAAGACACTGATTGGCTACGTGCAGCACTTGTCCCGTCCTTGTGGGCAAGAGAATCTGGCAATTGAGCTTCCAGTTGAGTTTTCGAGGGAGTCAATCAATGGGTTAGAAGATTTAAAGAGAATGGCACAGCAAGCAGACAAGTGGGTTGCCAGTGTGCGTACAGAAACAAGAAAGTTCGTGGAAGATCTTGCACATGCCTATGGGCAAGCTTCCGATATTATGGCCAGAATGGAGGCAGTTAACCATGCTTGGGGTGAGGCTCGCATCTATCAGACGAGAGTTGTTCTCCGTTTGGGGGCTTTGATGAGCATACCTCAACAGACTTTGGTTGAGGGAGGTGTTATCCAGCAGGGAGAGATACGACTTTGCCTAATGGTATTCTTCAGTAGTCACAGGCCGGGGATTCTATGATGCATCACAGGCAGATTCTGTCAGGGTCAGAAAGGCCATGACGAACATCTTAGATAGAATTCTCAACACGTTGGAGGCAATCTTTGCCAAGAGGGTGAGTGCTGAAGAGGTAACTGCAGATGGATTGAAAGACAGATTGGCGCCATTCTTCTTCGAGGTGAAGACCTTCACACAGGATGATTTCGAGAACACAGCCACGTTCTCCAGTATCATACAGAACACCCAGGACGCCCTTGTTGCCTGGAAGAAATCATGTGCCCGGCATGGGCAAACAGTTGCGGTTTTGGAGTTTCAGTTGGATCACATTCCTCCTATCTCCAATCAGGAAGTTGAGGCAGTCTTAGCCAGATTCATCAGATTCGTAGCCAGCGAAAAGGAGAAAGGAAACGCCCTTCTGGACGATGACCTTCTGGAGGGAGACGACGTGCATTGATCGCAGGGTGTGGTGCATTGATGAGGAGTGGAGGGCGCATTCATTGCCCCACTCCTCTCGGTGGCGATTTTTAGGGCAGAAACCCTAATTAGGGCATAGGTGGCTCAATCTGAGCCCTTTATTGTAATTGAATCCGAACCGTCCATTGAAATGGGCTAACTATAAAAGGGGCATCCCCCCTCATTTGTAAAAAATTAGAACTAGAATTGAATCAGAGATAGATCAGAGCTAGACAGAGATAGAGATTGATAGAAGTTAAAGTAGAGCTAGGAGTTAGCTTAGTTGGAAAGGAAAGAAAGACTTTCCCTTTGAAAGTTTTTGCAAAAGATTGTTGTGTAAGACTCTCATGATATAAAGATTTCATTGATTGGTGACTTCATTTTGTGTTGTGGGCAGTTGATGAGATCTTTTCGTCTTTCCGATTCAAATAGAGTAAAGTAAAGTAGATTTGTTTTCATGCAAGTAGAGTTAATTGTGGAATGTGACATTAGTTTGGGCATATCTTCCCGTATCCATACCACTGGCGGACTTGCTGACGGTAAGTCTGCTCCTGCGTGGTCAACTGGAATCTCAGCACTTAACTTCGATTGTGTTCAATGTGCCCACTTGCTTCGTTGTGAAGGGGTGTGCATGGTGAATCTCAATTTGAACATCTCATCCATCCTTTGAAGATTGCACCAGCTTTGTCAGAGTTGTCCGAAGGGGACACGAAACGAAGTTTGGTTTGAAGACTGTCAAAGCTAATCCTTGCATTCCACCCGTAGAAATAGATTGTAGAATTCCTATCCCTACCTCCTTTAAATTCAGCATTTCCCGATCCGTTCAAATACCAGAGCATCATAGTCAAAATCCTTCATTTGCTTGAGCATATAAAGTTGAACAATTACGTTAGTCCCCTTGGAATACCCAGCATATTCACATCAACCAACTGAGTCTATTCGCATTAAAGGAACCTTGGAGTCGAACGCATGAACTTTCACACAATCTTAGCGTGCGGAACACTTTGATCAAGAGAGAATAGAGTGACCGTTGGACATTTTATTTTGTGCTGGCGTTGTCATAAAACACACGTCAACAGGTCTCAAATCAGAGACAAATCTAAAGAAGGTGCTTCTTCTTGTAGTACAAGAATCAAGTTAAGGGTTAGCAGAGCTTTGGTAATCCCTCCACCAAAAGTATCAACAAAAGGGAAGGAGACATCACAAGTGCAGGTTCATGTTATTAATGCTCAAGATGATACTTGTGAGGAAAATACAGCAGAATCACCTCCTTCAGTAGTCTCAAATTCTCCTCATGCAGTCATCCCTCAAATGACCATGCATATTGATACAGATGTAGATTCTTTCTCCACTGTATTTGTAGATCTTGTGGAACCTAGTACAGTTGCTGGTGCTAATGTGGAGTTACCTATTGGAACTTCTCACAAAGACTTGGAGAGAATTTTTTATGATAATCTCTCTTATGTGGTCATGTCCAGTATTCCTTTTCCCGAGGTTGATACTTCCACATTGAGTTTTGATAAGTTTATGACAGATGTAAATCATGTGTTACCACCTGAGCAAAGGCCTGTTGCAATTCAAACAAAAAACTTCTTCTAAGGTGACAACTATGGTACAGGTAGAGCATGTTTCTTCGAAAACCACAATTGTTGCCTTCAATGTGAACTCATTAGAATTACCCCCATGGCTGAGTTCAATTACACCCAAAAGGAAGAAGCAGGAAATCTCTCCTGATGTGTTTGATTTCCAACAAATTGCAAAACCTGAATCTAGGGTTGTAAATAAGGCAAAGAAAGTCTCACAGGTAGTGATAGACGAAAACAAAATGAAATATGCGGAGGTAGCTAAGCCATTGGTTGAGAAGCCACCTGAAGAAATGCAGCTGTCAGATTACAGGCTTACCAGGATTGAACTTGGTAAACAAACACATTCTGGTCTCATGCATGGCGCCACGGATTCAGTAGCCTCATTGGTTCAGAAATATGATGAGTTACTGGCAAAGAAGAGTGAGCTCAAAGAGAAGGATTCACAAGTCATCATGGTGATTCAGAAAATAACAAATTCTTCAGAGCAAGTTAATCCATTAACTTCCTTCACCTCTGAAGAATCAGTCAGGCAATTGGAGAAGATTGCGTACAAGGCCAAGGCAGTTGATTCTTGGGTAGGTCAAATGATTAATCAAGGTACACAAGTGATTGAGAAGGCACTGCATATTTTGAGCATTGTTAGAGCAACAAGGGTTAAGATGAATCAAACTTTGGAAGCTTTCAAGCAGAGTCTAGATTCACTTGGAAAAGACTTAAAAATCCGACATGAGATGGATCAAGTCAAGCTGGAAATTTTGAGCAGCAATTCAATAATATCGAGCAGAGAAAAATATAGAGTTTGAAGAACTTATGACTAACAAGTCATTAGTTGTTGAAGACCTCATCAAAGATGTTCAAGCTACACTTGAAATGAGTGGCCAAGTTGAGCAGGACATACTTTCTAGTTTTGATAAAATGTCTTGCAAGATTCTAAGTCATTCTAGTTTTGATAAAATGTCTTGCAAGATTCTAAGTCACGAAGGAGAGTTGCTTGCAGCAGATGTCGTTATTACTGAGATAACAACAAATCTTCGCCAAGAGCTAGAGTCAAAGCAGTTTACTGTGGATTTAATTCATAGGTTTGTAAATCATCAAATGATCTTTGATAAAATGCAAATTGTCCTTGAAGAACACAAATAAGCAACAGTAAGGTATTTTGATGTGATTCTTAAGACTGTTGCGGTTGCTAAGAACACTTTGGGTCCTGATCCTGATGAGTTGCAAGGAATTATCAGCAATTTCCAGTCCTTCAAAGCTAGGAATAAAATGGAATAAAAGTGTCTCATGATACTTTATCTTTATTTTATGTATTTTGTTTTCGACAAGTTACATGTTAAAGAAAATTTTGTACTTGCAAGTGTTTCTTTCACTTGCATTTTTGTAAAATGTAATTACATGTAAGGCAATTATAGGTTAAATTAGATTAGGACTGTAGTTGGAATAAGTCATGGTGGTTGAAAGAATTTCTCAAGTTAGTTGGGATCCTCCCACCTTTCTCTCATGACTCCTCTCCTATATATACTTGAGGGGGTCTATCGTGAAATCATCATTTTGGCAAGCAAGAAAATTCTGCAAAATTTTCTACTCATAAAGACTTTGAGCTTTATAGTTATCAATTGCTCTTATTCAAGTAATATCAAAGAGTTGGAATTTCAGACTTTGTGTTGAAGTCCTACTTTGTATCCATTGTGTTCTTATGTCATTTTGGAGCATTTCTTTGTGATTATTTGGAGATTGTGGAAGATTGCTCAAGAGAGTTTCACTCTAAACATCTGCAGACTTTGTGCTATAAATGTTGAAGATTGAATTCGTAATTTATAATTAGAAATTGAGAAGAATTGCAAGTCTTTGTGCTCGTAGTAATTCTCATTTGGAGTAATTCATAGGTGCATCATACTTGCAAACTTTGTGCTGTTATATGTTGTATATTTTTCTTAGGTAATCATTCTAAAAGGGTAGATAGGATTTCAGATATTCAAGACTTTGTGCTTGGTGGTTGTTTTCCCGTCCCGAAGGAGGTGACGGAAGTTTTAGTGCTTTCATGAAACTTCATTTCCTCTCTCTCAATTTCATTCCAAAATTGCTGTAATTGTTTTCTTAAAGGTTGTTGTTACTTTTTTGTGAAGAGAAAAGAATATAATCCTTCCTGAAAAAAGAGGAAAGATTGTTGTCCTACCCATATTAGTTTAAGTTAGTTAATAGGAAAGGGGGAGCCTTCCCTAAATTAGGAGAGTATCATACTCACACACTATGTGTTTGAAACCACAATTCTGCATATCCTCAAGATATACAAAATTTTCAACCAACAATTCTTACCCATAATATTAAGTGTGCCGATAAAATCTGCAGTGACCAAAACTCCTAAACTTTGATATGTAAAAACTGAAGGTGTTGAGGCAATCCAACTCAACCATTGCCGACAAAAAAACTGATGGTTCCCATGTTTCTTAGGCAGGGGATTTTTGATCAGCCTTTTCACACCCAACTTCTAGCTTCTCAAGGGTGTCATAATTATCTAGGTCTGACTCATTCAAATGAGCCTATCTGAGGGATGTAATTATAAATAGGTACTCTTGGCACTTAGTTTAAGAATGCATTATCATTCATTCAATAGAATTTAGTATGCCTATTTTCCTACTCAAATTGTTGTTGAAGTTTTATGGGTCATTATGTGTTACTATGCTTTTATGAGTTGAATATCTCTTAACAATTAATAGATGCTTTGTATTAAAGAAGTCATTCACTTGGTTTTTGCAACTTCAAGTGCATATCACTAGATTTAGCTCATATCATCTAATGCATGTGTAGATGGAATGAATTGAAGTTCTTTTTCTAATAACCATATACTTTGTATTGTGGGCCATAGTAAAGTAGGACTTGAAGCTTTATATGGCATTCCCCTCTTCTGATTTACTGAGTCTTTTGTCTTGTTTATTCCAATCTTAATTTTATGTGTACTTACATTGCTCAATTTCTACCTATAGCTGAACAATGTAACCATGCTAGTTGTCATAGGTTTACTTTTAGTCAAAAAGCATAAAAACCTCTATAGATCTAACCATTATGATCTAATTTTAAATAAGTCAATTTGTTAGGTTTGTTGTCTATTACTTGTAATCAGTTCTAATAATTCTCACCCTTCCCTTTCCTTCTAGATCTACCTTCCTTATATACCTTACCTTGCTTAAGGGAGACAACCTTTCATATGCTAGTTGACCATTCTTAACAACTTAATATGTATTTATTGTCAATTTGGTATAATATTAATTATCTTTATTGATTTAGCCAATAGTGGCATGGTGTGAGGGTTAAGATGTTACATTGTTGTTCTTTTCATCAAGGTTCAAACCCCATTGGGGTGTAATTGTTGAGTGTTTACGTTGGGTATGAGGTCCCCGGCTTGTGACCTCACCAGTTCATAGCTCTGGGTCACTCAATAAAAATAAAAAATTATCTTTATTGATTTCTTTTGAAGCATAGGCTGCAGACATTTAGGAACTAAACGCAACATTACATTTTTCATTTTTAAAACCAAATCAGAGGTCAAGGGGCAGCACCTTGGGCGGCACCTTGGGCACATTCCCTGTCTCAATGCAAGGCACCATCGAAGGGTGGAGCCTTCACCACAAAACCCAATGTAAGGCCTTCAAGACCATAAGAACCTTCATGGTTCATGACACTCTTCATGATTTTATCACTTTTAACCTCAACCCATTCTTCTTTGGTTAGTTGTGCATAATTCTTCAAAGTTTCTTAGATGTCTAGATTTCTTCATTCATAAAGGCCACTCTAATTTATACATCTACTTGGCTCCAACTTTCACTTCAGCTCCGAAAAATCACTAATGAATTTTTCTCAATAACCTTTCAAAGTCTCCTTAATTCTTGTTGTTTCACCATTCTAAGAGATCGTCTGATTTCCTAGTCTACCCCCTTACCACCTTGTGGCCTCCTCCTCTCTTTCCCTTATTTGGGCTTAATGGCATTAAATTTTGTGGAGCACAATGTCAATATTCACTTCTTTCCTCTTCCTCATGATGACATTTTTTGAAATGTGCCCCTTAATTTTTTCTTTGAAATTTCACCAACAAGAAGCACCTGTTAAGGATTAGCCAGGATCATAATCAGCTGAAAATAACCTTCCCCAAGAATGTTCACCAAAATCCTATTGAAGGCGAGGTGATAGCATATGGGAAGGGATCGTTAGCAACAACTGAATTGAATTACAATCTGGAAATAAAAGCAGGCGGAGAACCGACTATAAAGATTCCACGCTACCACTTATTCAATGGGGGGAAAGATAATACAATGAAGAACAATTCATCCGCTTTCCAACAAGCATCCACTCAAGCAGTGGGAATTCTCCACTTAATCAATGGGTAAAATATGAGAGATACAATGTTTATTCCTCCACACTGGCGGTAAACCATCCAAAGGTTACAGTGTTTGTATTAAAATCATAAAGTAATTGCAGAAGTATAAATGACTGAAATAGTACTACTATTCACAGCCTTACAATGCAAATTATCTGCCAATTACAAGTGTTGAAGAAGTACAATCAAAGCAAAGTGATGAGAGATGATTTCCCAAGCTTCTAACCTTCTCAACTTCAGTATTACAAGCCAAAATCTGAACTATTGGAATTCTGATATAAAGAACAGCAAACTGTAGTTTCATAACCAGTGACTATACTAACACCCAAAATGCATATTACTCTCACAAACTCCCACAGTGCACTTCAAAACTGAAACACAATGCTTCCTAAGGCAAGGCGACCAAATAACATGAATTAAGCAATGCAAAGCAGCCACAAATGAAAAATCTTGAATCCCAATGCAACTATGAAGATGGTACGACCCTAGGAAGAGGGTGACCTCCCTTAAAAATTGGAGACTCAAAGATAAAATCTGCAACTTCACCCAAAGGGTCGCCACTAGCATAGGAAATGATTAGCCAAATACCCACAACCAAATAAAAATCATTCGAGGAGCTGCAAATGAAAATCTACTTTAGCCATGACTGAACCAGTAGCTCAAAACTGGAAATTATTACCAAAATTCTCCAACATTGAAGCTCAATATGCACTTTTGTATGAGGCACACTCCCAATTGACCATCTAGGGAACCATAGTTTCAGGACCAAAGAATGGTGTAAATGCTAAGCTCCCCCTTAGCCAGGCTCTGAAATCAATCCAGCAGCATTTCGATAAGTTAAACAATAGATGATAAATGAATGAGCAATGGCCTGCTTTTATAAAATTGAAGGTAATTGTTGGCTTTCCATCTATCCTCCAAAAGGGACGCCCAAACCTCATGTGAGATAATTTAATTTTTAAAACATTTAATTCACCTTTTCTCCTCTTCAATTTGGCATCCAAGTTTCCTTAGGGAATAATAACCTTTGAGATATTAAATATTATCACCTCATGCGGCATCCACCCTCGAGGGCCCCATTTTAAAACAACTTAAAGTCATTGTGCTAGGCCAAGGGGGCAAAATAATATTAAAATATTAAACAAATTTAATAAATCATTTTACCAAAATGAAACTCAAAATTGTAACGACCCGACCCTTTGGTAAAATAAAAAATTTCCATAGTTACATCAAAAGAGTAAATAAACGTGCTAACAAGTCATTGCAATATAATTTTTCTTTCCTTTATTAAACGCATATGAACAAGATATCATATTCAATTACAACAAAGATTCCATGTCACTACAATAACTTCACAAGTACAAGTAATGAGGAAACGTACCTTAACTAACATAGCTCCAATGAGCTTTAGAACAAATAGTAGTAAAAAGGTCCAGGAATCCGCCTTTAAAATCTTGGTACTTCAGTAGCCTTCAAAGGAGGAGAAGCATCACTCGGGCGCTTTTCCACCAACCACGGACTTATAATGCAGTCCCCCGCACATCTATCATTTGATAAATGGCCCTCCCTTCGACGAAGAGATTGGTAGAGTAACCGATACTGCTAACCAACTGAGCATAGTGGTGTGTCCTACATAACTAGAACTTGTGCGATCCGGCAAACTCTCACTCTAGTATGTAATACGGGATCACGGTGAACTGACAATGTAATTATCGCCCAGTCTAAGAGGATGTAGGTATATTACACTACTTTGATCGAAGTGTTTCATACAATATTTCTACTGAGGGTCAACTGTCACATACATTATTCAGGGTCGATTTGACTTAGGGCTATCTTACACTACACATAGGTCTTTGTCTCCTAAAGGATAACCCGTATCACTAGACATCCTACATCACATTGTACTTTAAGAAATGAATCAGCATAATCAAGTAAATTCATATATCCCCTCCTTTACTGGAAATCTTTATCCTAGGAGTATCTCAACTTACCCAAGTTAACCCAATAACTAGAGCTGAAGAATTTACTTGACTCTTGTCCTCATCTCAATCCTAGTATGTAGTAACTAATGAAAACAATACTCTCCTTATATGGAGATCATACAATTAATACAGAATACAACTAGATGCAACCATTCACTTCATATGTACCAACGGTAAATACAAACATAAAACATCCTATGTCCCAACATCGCTAGTATAATTAAATACTTATGTTGTACCTTATGTAATATAGTTGAATTCCTCAATCAAGTACTTTCTCCTATCATGGAGTACTTAAAACACATTATAATAGTAGCTCCAAGGTTTCTATACCTCTTATCTGAAAGCCAACAAGTTCAACAAATAGTATTTGTGTAAACGGCATTCTCCTACTATGGAGAACATGCATTCTCGCAAGAATGTATCTTTCACAATAAGTATATGCCTATTTATACGTTTACAGTATGTATGCATCTATTAAATTGAACCTCTTTTAATGTGAAAACAGACAAATAACTCTTCTATCATACTAAACAGTGGTTCCATTTCCCTCAAACAATTCCCTATTTAGCAACACAAAATACCAAAACATATTTAAGATTTACTATTGCAAATAATAGTAGAAGAATATCTCATGCCTGGTCTCCAGTTTAATTCCGGATGATGAAGAATTGGTCTATCTTCTCAGCACTTCCAGTAAATGGCAATTTCCTTCCTAGTCTCAATTTCCTCTCTCAGAAATAATCTCACAGTTAATGATGATTCAGACCGATACTGGTTGTAGTCTGATTGGAATATAATTCACACAGATGAAATTGATACTCAGTCTCCATTTCCTATTTAAATTCAACTCACACAAAAGGGCGAATTTGCACTCTTCACTAAATATTTAAACAAAACAGAATAATGTGTCTAGTTTAGAATGATGAAGAATAATGAATAGCAATAGATGAATGAATGTTAGTCCAAAAATATGGCAGCTATATATAGAGCCCTCTTGCCCAACGTATTCCACTTTAAATGGCATGTTAAATGACAGGTCTCTTCTTTTGAATAATTCAAATGATAAGTGGTAGATTCTAAACCTCCTACTCAGCATTTCTGGAAGTGAATCGACTTCCATACTGACAGCAAATTGAGAATGTTTCAAACTTGCACATGTTCAATTAATGAAGAATCGACACCAACAGGTAATGGCGTGATTCAACAGGTAAAGGCAAATGTTGATAATTATAGGGAAAAGGTCCCTCTCTGTTTGCTCGCCACATTCCCTACTTCCAGGCTGCAATCGACACAAAACAAGTTGCGTCCCAATTCCTGAGACTTAGTCATGGTTGTGCACTTCCACAGGCACACATTTCCTCTCAGCAGAGTATTTCATATTCACGGCAAAGTTCCAATAGTTTGTATTTCGATTAAACTTTATGAAGAATGATGTATTGCTAAATACATTACTTTATTGCATTTGATTTTCCATGGTTAATAATTTAAAATAATTGGTTGGGTTTAGTTTTAACCCGATTCCTCATGGTAAAATAAGAAACAAATCAATTTCTTATGCGAGTATCAACATTAGAAAAATAGTTCGATTTTCCAAATGTGAGATGATAATTAAATCAATGATTTGATTTTCCAAATAAGAGAAATTAATATTAAATCAATTTAGGAAATAATTATATATTTTATTATATAAATATAATTATAGTTCTTAAATATATTAAACATATATATATATTTAAATATGCAAGTATTAATATATATATATATATATATATATATATTTTAATATAACTATAATATATTTATATAACCTTTAATATATAATTATGTATATATATATATATATTTAACAAATATATATTTATATCGTGAGCCAGTCAGCATATCCGATATGTATAATCACATATATTTATATATGTAAATTTGTCAAGTAATAATGATATAACATTATTAATATCCACACAATAAAGGACTTGTGCATATATACATACATCTACCAATATATTCCTCTATGTACATGTATACGTACGTATACCATATCGATACATCCGTATGGCATACCCATTAGCCAACTTACACTTGTATCGACATGTCTTATACCTATTGATACGTATATATACTATACACATGTATATATATACTCACTTCCAATACATGCATCCATTCATGTTACCATCGCAATGACCATAAACAAGCACAAGGGTGGACCTCGTATAAAACACACAGAAGCATCAAGCCCTCTACTTGCAAAACATACAAGCTATGGATGACTTACCTTAAACTTATACAAAACTGACTTGGTTTACTCAGTCTAAGGTGAAGTGTGTGTATGCTCAGATAGTCCACTTTACCGATTACCCGACCAAGCTCCTCTCCCGAGTGATACTTCCCCTCCGCCTGGAGGAATGGTTCACATACCTGCATCCACTGACATAAACTCACGGCAGTCACATGTTCATAATATTAGCAGTATACATAAACATCTTCAGGTTAAAATAACATGATTCATTAACCTCCTATTCACATATATGCAATATTTCACCGTGAATAACATCAAATGAAACAGCGTCAAATGAGATAACATACATTATTGATAACAAGGTATAAGCATCTCCAGATTTCACATTACATTCATATTTACCCTATATAGTAATAGTAAATAGTAACCTCACAATTTGGGATGTAACAAAAATGCTGAAAGCCAAATATACTCCAAACTGCACTGCCTAAAATGGAAACTAAACTGACTGTCAATGTTATTGCCCAAGATAGCACTACCAAAAATAGAGCTCTAAAAATAGTAAGCTCTGAAAAGTTACCCAATGCATCTGCATGTTATATCATTGCGAAACTCTCTGCAAACCCAGAAAGAATCCGCAATCCAAATCTTGAGACTCCAATGTGCAACAAGCTAAAAATAGCAAGTTTCGGGAAAGGTTGTCAAATGGAGATGCATGTTTCACCATTCCGAAGCTCTCCAAAAACCCAGAAAACTCCATCAAACATGCATCAAAAACTCTTATATGCGAACCTTCAAAAATGCTCAGAACTCCTATAAAATAGGAAACCCTAATTTTACCTCGTACAAGCCTATGGGCTTCTGGAAATAGGCTATCAGTCACAAAAGAGCGTATGGCTAAAATGGAGACATTACAGTCTGCCCTTCCCAAAAATGCTACCAACCACTACACTAAAAAACTGGCCTAGTAGTGAAGGCAGCTACCTAGGGTGTTAAGGGTGACGACTAGGGAGGAATCTTCCATCACCGAAGCCACCACCGGAGAATCTGGGGTCTTACACAAACTCCCACGGACACATGGCCCTGCCGGGACACACCCAACCACAAGTTACAGGGACATTACAGCTCACCATTCTTCTTTGGTTAGTTGTGTATAATTCCTCAAAGTTTCTTAGATGTCTAGATTTCTTCATTCATAAATGCGACTCTAATTTATACATCTACTTGGCTCCAACTTTCACTTCAGCTCTGAAAATGCACTAATGATTTTTTCTCAATAACCTTTCAAAGTCTCCTTAATTCTCGTTGTTTCACCAATCTAAGAGATCGTCTGATTTCCTAGTCTACCCTCTTACCACCTTGTGGCCTCCTCTCTTTCCCTTATTTGGGCTTAATGGCATTAAATTTTGTGGAGCACAATGTCAATATTCACTTCTTTCCTCTTCCTCATGAAGACACTTTTCCTCATACCACTGTATTATTTGTTTTTTGTGTACTTCGCAATCTCGTTCAGCATGAAGGCCTTGTGATATTAGGTAATGTCTTGCTAGGGGCTCGGGCAAGATATCCAATGACCTCTTTTCTTCTTTGGTTACTACCAAGTTACCTAGATGGAGTCTATGGGTGCTTGATTTATTCTTGATTCTTCTATAACATTCTCTTGAACCAAAAGTTTGCAAAATTACCTAAGGTTTTGGGTATGTTGATCTTCTCTTCTTTTTGTGCAAAAGAAAATTCTTTTATCAGCTGGCACATTTACTCCTACTCCATTTTATTGTGTCATCATTAATAGTTATGACCAATTTTGACTCCTTTTAAATCAAACCCAACTTCACAAAGGGAACAATGAATGGCTAAACAAGTATGAACAATGAAAACAAGTTTTGATTATGCTAACCACATTGAACATGGGTATAGGTGTGAAATACCCCATAACATATGCCTTATTTTATTGTGTGTTCAGGTATGCATCCCTCGTTTCTTGAGATGTAATATAAGGTACATTTCTTTGAAAAATGCTAAATCAAAAATCCAAACTGTAAACTGGCCCCTTGCAAAAAAGATTAGAATAATTCTCTCACCACTTGTAATTGCCTCATCTGCTAACTGTGGGCAGATGAAATGAATATGGCAATCTATTGCTCCAGCAGTGATTATCTTTCCCTCACATGCAATGACTTCTGTATTAACCTGCCAAAAAATAACTTTAGTCAAATAAAAGAAGCTTTTGGATAACTGAAAGAAAACACAAAGTTTTAAGTTGAAAGAGATTCATTGGCAATAGAAATCTTACACCAATAATCATTCCCTCGGAGACTCCATCCATGACATCAGGATTTCCTGCCTTCCCAATTCCTATAATAGTAGTACCTTTAATGCCAATATCTGCTTTATAAATTCCTGTATAATCTATGATTAATGCATTTGTAATTACAACATCCAGACAAGATGCAGATGGATATCCAGACGCCTGACCCATTCCTTCTCGTATTACTTTTCCACCACCAAATACACACTCATCTCCATAGACTGTGAAATCGTGCTCAACTTCTGCATACAAATCTGTATCCCCAAGCTTAATCTTGTCACCCTTGGTTGGCCCATATAAATTACTATACTTCTCCTTACTGATCTTACATGTAACATCATTATTTTCCCCAGTGATAAGTTCTCTGCAAAACAAAATTTTCAACATCAGCTTAGAAGATGCTGTTAAATTAAAACATATGCTCCTAATTTTGTGCTAAAAGCAAAGGAAAACAACCTAATGAATATGATTAAAAATGAAATTGAAATATTTTAAGCATGTTATGTACATGACATTTGTTTCTCTCTCATGGAGAAAACCTTGAGCATGGGCAGTCAACATAATCTGTGGAAGCCGTGAATAATCTACTGGACCACTTGCAATTCCATTTCCACCTTGTATGTTCCGATTCCCTCCAATACTAACAAGTGTTACTGGAATTTCTTCACCTGGCTGAGAAGTTAGAAATGCCTTTCAAAACCTTGAAAACCAAAATCTAGCTAACAGAGTGACATGGAAATATGTATATCTCAATGATACACAGTAGATCTTGCAGTTTGCAATCTAGAGAATCAGAATATGAAATGACTTGCGTGGTATTTTCTCAATAGAATGTTCTTAACCTGAATGTGTATAAGTCATAGCAGAAATTCCTTGCAAAAGTCTCACAACATTATAAAATCTGGATTCAAAGTATTTTACAAATATCACGGATGTCTAAGAATATTCTATAAAATTTGCTAACAAATTCCTCATTATATCCTGTGAAAACAGAATACTTTTGCCTGATGCATTAGCTTGGGTATGTCTTTTAGGAAGAAATGCTTGTTTCAAGATTTGTTATCTTCTTCTTGAAAATTTTCTGAAAATTAATAATCATTATGCCTACAACATCCATAATATAGTAAAATTCTTGCATCTATTTTCTTCAGAAAAATAATTTTATTACATGACTTGGAAAAAATAAAAGTTCCCGAGATACATTTTCCCATGACATACCCATGGAAGAACTGACCAGAGAAGAGATGACACTGCCACTCTATAATAACCCCCTCTGATCTGAAGTTTTGTTTTAAATGTTTTTTCTGAATTTTAGGAAATACAGGAAATGCAATGTTTTGCAAAAATAAATAGAACCAAACAAATACATAGAACAATTAAGCCAGATTTGATTAATGCTTTAGAAAATATGATGGAGTCATACCCGAATTACATAACACCAGATTGCAAGTCTGAATATGGAGTAATCAGCAATCTGGAAACCAACAAATAAAATGCCACACCTCTGTACCTGATAATCACACCTAGAAACTGCTGCAGGTCTCTCTCTATGCCCTAGACGCCACAATTTGGACTGTTTGCAGCCCACAATACAAGTCGACCTGCTCTAGAATCCTCACACCTAGCACAAAGTGGTATGGCCTGCTCAAGAAGATCCACGTGTGCCAGCTAGAGCTGAATAATCTGCTGCAAATCCCACGTGCCAGATTTCTGGAGGAACAACAGCAATAAAGATCAATAATTTAACTTCTGAACTGACAATTAAACCTCTGTAAATTCTAATGAAGCTCAGATAATAACCTCTAAATGAGACTATTCAATCTAGTGTCCTTGGGTGATCTTTCACACCTACAAACACTATTCTTTCCAAGGGATTTCATCCTAATAAAAGCTCAATCTCCGAAACCAGCAAACCCTTGCTCAGTTTCTCCAAATTTGCACGTTTCAATGAAATAATCTTTGTTACCGGGTTCTTCTATTTGGGTCCTGGTTCGGGTCCTAGTTCGCTCCTAGTTTGGGTACTGGTTCGGTTCGCCTGTGGGTTCAACTAGGGTCCTTCATTTTTGGGTCTGATTCGTCAAGGCAGAACCCAAGAGAACCTGGGCAGAACCCAGGCGAACCAAGACAGAACCCACATGCCTAGGCATCCAAAAAGTGTTTTTTTGAGCATTTTTTTAATATTTTATGGAGTTTGACTTTGACCCACACCCAAGGGAACCCTAAAAGTGACCTCTAAATCACTCTAAACGCTTTAACTACCTCATTATTATTCATTTGTTTTGCAAACAAGCATTTTCATTCCAAGAGGTTGAGCTTTCATTTTTGCTTGTTGGATTGAAAGCGGACTGTGACACAACTTTCTTTTTTCAAAAATTGTTCTCCATCATTGTGGAGCTATATTAAGCTACCACTCTCAAGACCAATGTAACAATGATACAAAATAATGTTTGAGACTGTAAGAAAACATCAAAATGGCTAGTGTACTAAACAAATTCTTATGATTTCTGAAGAATGCTGACAACTCTACTCAGTTGGCTTCTTTTTTCAAAATCATACAAATTGAACCCTTGCATCAATAGACTCTGTATATCAAGCTACCACAATTCAAGTTTCAACGATGAATATTACCCACCCCCCAAAAAATTTAGCCGAACCGGCGAACCGAACCCCCGAACCCGAACCCGAACCCGAACCCGAAACTTAGGAAATAATGAAAAAGCAAATCACTTTTTCTTTTTATACTCTCCCAAATTCCAACGCCCTCACTTGGCCAAATAGACTTTAAAATTAATATTTGCTTTTGTTGCTTTTTAATATATTTGCCTTTTAATATAATGTTTCATAAAGTATCATTTAAATATAATACTTTATTAATTGCCAATATCAATAGGATCCCCTATTAACTTCAACCATCCATCAATCGACTCGAAGGCCTCCAATGACAAGTCGGCTGGCAAGTCAACTGGAAGTGATGTAGAAGGAATATCACTAACTATAGAAATGGTCTCCAAAGTGGGAAGATCTTGTGCAACTAGAGAATGAGCCTCTACTGTGGCTTCGATGATTGTAGAAATAGCTTTGACTGAAGGAATGTCTCACAATGTGGTGCCCTAAGTGGATGTTGTCAATTCAATCTACGCATGCTCTTCCTCGCTACTATCTTCTGCTTCACCAGATGCATCCATATGCTTTCATTTATTATGTGCATACTTGACTTCCTCACATGACTGAGCCTATATACCCAATGTAGTCCATCTGAAGACGGTAGGCCTGGAGGAGTCATATTCAGAAATTTGGCTAGAACTCATCCATTTTTACTGAAGGAACTTGGGCGAGAATGCCACCAAGAAATAATGTGATGGCATGCTAAGCCATATAGAAGGCCTTATGTTTCAAGGACAAAAACTCCCATATGTGTTCAAGCAAGAGTATTTCCCAATTGTCAATTTTTCCTTCACTAAAATCGATCATACAATCGACCATCCAAATAGTGATATTTGATGCTCGATTGGCACCCATCAACCTACATTTAATTAAATCCATTATGCAGTGCTATTCAGCATTCCCCGACAGATGCTTTCGCAGCCCTCTATTTCCTGAATGCTAAATAGTATCATTCTCCTACTGCATCAAGTCTGTTCTGCACAACCTACGAATGGATGCTTCCTTTTGTCTCAATGTTATTTTTATAGCAGGTTTTGATATAGTTGCTCCTAAACATGGTATGTCAAGAACCCTCTAAAAGAGTATCAGTTGAAAGGAAATGGTTACTGAACAATTCATATATTCTATCACGATTTATTTTCTTATCATGTAATATGCACCCTAGTTTTTTTCTCTTTTTTTGTGTTTGTTTTCTGATTTGTTTGTCTCGGAGTATGATTTGCAAAGTAAATACAATAGAAAAATAACAATAACACAGCCAATGGAAACTATTGCAATATAAATAACAAAAACGGAGCTTTTGAAATGACAACAAACTGAAAATACTCCAAATTTATTATAGTCATGATATTTTGTTACAATAGAGGTTTAAACAACGTATTAATGACCATAAATCACTCGTAACAATTTTGGTGACATACCCATAAGCTACTGTTACAAAACTGGAATTTTTTTGGACTTGGATGAGCAACCTAGAAGTGCAATAAATCACTGATATCTCCCCAACACCTTGCTGATTCACTCTTCTAACAATTGTTGAGTGTTTCTCAGCCCTAGGTGATTCCAAAACACCCCAAAATCTGCTACTACACTAGGCGCTTCGCCTCAAAACCCTCACGCTCCCCCTAGGAGGTTGTACAGCCTGTCATAGAGGAGTATGGCCAGCAAAAGAAAATGATTTGGAACTGAAAATGGTGTCTCAAAATTGTTGTTCATCACTCTTCAATCTGCTCATAAAATGCTAATATGAAACCCCTTGATAACACGATAAAATTTGAAACAAAGAGCTCCAAATAACTCCCAATGATGTTGCCTGTAAACAAATCCACTAGGACTGATCTTTCACAATCAAAGTGGATGATCCTTGCAAGGATTTTTGTCCTTATAAAGTTGCTGGTAAAAAACCTGTGAGTTCTCCTCAAGAAAATATCCAAGCATAGTTTCAAATGGCAGATGGGGAGTCTACAATTTGGATCGCAGCTTGTTATTTCGCCTTTTATGGCTCTAAAATGTACAAGAAAAAGGAGCCTAGACAGAGAAGACCCATATGAAGCACTAAAAATAGACATAACAAAGTATTGTGCCATAGGCAAGATTATTTTACTTGGGGACTTTAATGCAAGAACAGCAAATAACCAAGCTTTGTGTTTTAGTAAGGAAGAGGGGTAGAATAGTAATCCATTGTGGTTAGAGGAAGAAGAAAATCAAAGGTGGAAAAGGGTATCTCAAGACTCAAAAGGTGGTGTTTCGTCTTTCGGTGCAAATTTGTTGGGGTTTTGCTGCCTCCATGATTTAATCATATGTAACAGCATAAATACATTGCCGAAGTCAGGGGCCTTCACATCTCATACTCATAATGGGCAAAGTGTGGTGGACTATGTCATTGGTTCACAAAGTATTATGCCAAGGATAATTGAGGTGGAAATAGGGTGCTGCCCAATAGAATTGAAATCTGACCATAGCCCTATTTACATAAAACTTGGAATGGAAAAAGATGTCCAGCAAAGAACTAGTCCGCAATGTTGTAAAAGAAGGGATCTTCAAGATAAAATTCTTCTAACCTGTGAGAATCAAGACATATTTAAAAAAATGTTGCAAAAACAGTTGAAAGAAATAACACTAGCAGCCACAGCAGAAACCAAAACATTATAAACAGTAGCAAGCTGATGGCAATCATTCACAAGGCTCTCATAGCTTGCAAAAGAGCTAAGGGTAGAAGAGATTCCAAAAGCAATTTTCTAGCAAATCCATGGTATGACGAAGAGTGTAAGGCAGCTAAAAGGGGTCTGAAAATTTCTGGAAATGAACATGCAAATAAAAAACTGTATGAGAAATTAGTAAGAGCAAAAAAAGGGGAATTCATGATAGTAAGAAGGAGAGAACTAATTTCTCTTGGAAGGCACAATTTGAAGGGTTTCTGGAGAGAATTGCAACAGGCTAGAGGTACCAACGAGAATAACATCACGGACATTCAATGGTTAGAATATGCAAAAATATTGTATGAAAGAGACCGAGATAAAACCTTACCTCCAACAATTAAAACTAATGATAAACTTTTCACCACAAAGGATATCAAGGTTGGTATTAAAGCTTTGGCGGTGGGGAAGGCTCGGGACATCGTTGGGTTATAGGTTGAATATTTGAAATGGGGTTTAGAGCTCTTGGCACCACATATCAAGAAGATTTTCAATAGGGTCATTCAACATGGCTTTCCAACAAATTGGACGACAAGCATTGTTATCCCTCTCCACAAGAGTGGTGATGTCAACAACCCGCAAAACTACCGCACCATAATGATTAATCCTCTTTTTGGGAAGCTCTTTGGGAGCATGGTGGAACGCAGAATCAGTTATTGGGCTAAGAAGGAAGGTAAAAAGGCGAAAGGGCAAGCAGGTTTCAGACCAAAGCATTCTACAATTGACAATTGCATCTCTCAAACACATGGTTGAAAAAGTTTGTGATAAACAAGGTAATGAGGTTTTTTGTTGTTTTGTTGACTTCAAAAAGGCTTTTGACACAATCACTAGAAGCAAACTTTGGGATAAAATGGAACAGCTTAATATTCTGGAAAAGTATAGGACTGTTGTCCATAGACTTTATGATCAGGTCTAGGCCAAAATCAGAACAAAGGCGGGTCTTTCGGAGTGTTTTGGGAGCGACATTGGGGTCAAGCAGGGCTGCCCTTTGTCTCCCACTTTGTTTGGGCTATACATAAACAAGTTAGAAGAGTGGTTAGACAAGCAAGAAGGCGATGGGGTGTTCTTGGCCACTTATGTAGTCAAGTTGCTGCTACATGCAAATGACCCTACCTTAATGGAAAATTCAGAAAATAGTCTTCAAGAACATCTAAAATCTCTAGAGTTATTTTGTCAGGATGTAGGGATGCAAATGAACATCAGCAAAACCAAGGTCATGATATTTATGTTGAAAAGAGCTACAAAGCAATTAAATTTTGAGTTTGAGGGAAACTCTTTGCAGGTGGTAAATGAATACAAGTATTTGGGTCTTGATTTTTGCAGCACTCTCAGTTGGGAGACTTGTAGGGCAAAAAGAATTCAAGGGGGTTGGAAAGCTCTCTACTTGCTTCAAAACAGATGTAGATCAGCTGAGCTATGGGATTGGAAAACAAAGAAGAAATTATTTGGGCTGCTTGTTATGCCTGTGGTCTTATATGGTTGTGAAGTTTGGGGCTGCAACACATCAGCATTAAAATGGAGGCAAATAGAAAGATTACAAAAGCACCTAATCACAAACAATTTCAAAATAAAAAGTACTGTTCCATATGAGATTGTTTTAGCTGAGGCGGGGACTTTTCCAATGTAAATGGAAGCATTAATTCGTTTATTAGGCTATTTGAAGAGAATTGAGAATATGGGAGAACATCAATGGCCCAAAACTGTGGTGGAAGAAAATTTAACTAGAAGGAAGAGAATGTGGATGAGGCAAAATGTTAAGTGGATGGAAAAATGGGAGATAAGCATGCAAGAGTGTCCAAACACAAATGTAGAAATTAAAAGGTATCTAAAAGAGAAAGTCAAACATATCATGTGGTCAAAACAACTTGGTCGAAAAAGAGAGCACTATGTTTTGCATTTTAACCCCACTTGTGATCATGGGCAAAAATATTATGTGGGGGCAGATATAAAGTGGAAGGCTAAAATGTTGATAGCCCAATTAAGAACTAGCTCTCACCGTTTGAGGTGTGAAACGGGAAGATGGAAAATACCCAAGGAGGCATGGGTAGATAGGATTTGTTGTTTCTGCTCTTCGGGTTTAGTGGAAACAGAGTGGCACTAAGTCATGTAGTGTAAGGCTTACGAGGACATCGGGTGCATACTCGGATCTATTTAAAGTCAAATCGTTAGAGGCCTTCTTCGAAGAGGAGAAGATTGCTGAAACAGCAAGTTACCTGATCAAAATACACAGCAGAAGAAACAAAATCAGCAAAGAGTTAGAGGGCTACGAGGAGTAGTTGGTGGGGTCGGTGATTACTCTGTTTGTTGCAAAAAGTGGTTTCAGTTTTGTTTCCTAGGTCCCATAGACTAGCTGGTCTCGTGGACATAATTAAAAGCATTCATTCAAATGAACTCAAAAAAAGCCTTTTGTATCCTTCCCAAAACCCTATGCCCCATCTTGGAGAAATAAAACACTTTATTTAATTTGTAAATTCTCCTTATGTCTCCCACTTGGGCATCCCATTTAATGAAGCAAAAC
Source organism: Sequoiadendron giganteum (assembly GCA_007115665.2). Taxonomy (NCBI): domain Eukaryota; kingdom Viridiplantae; phylum Streptophyta; class Pinopsida; order Cupressales; family Cupressaceae; genus Sequoiadendron; species Sequoiadendron giganteum. The sequence goes on along the minus strand of CM021100.1, from coordinate 688,847,477 downwards.
ATTTAACCTTTATAAAACTTTCCTTATGTCTCCCAAAAATTCACCTTTTTAAAATATTAAAATAACATAAAGTTAAATATTTAATTTACCTTTATAATATTAACGTTATTTTAAATTAAATCCCCAAGCCATAAAAATTCACCAAATCAACATCAAATACCGTAACCAAGCATCTCGAGGAAAGATCAACATAAAATTACAAGGTTGGTGCCTACGAGGTGACTTACTAAAAATAGTATTGAACCAAACACCCGAATATGCTCTAGAAAGTGTCAGAAAGATACTCCTAAAAAATCCGGACACGTTTGAGGAGTCCCCTAATCAACCATATTAGCCTACTGGAACCCCGAGGAATAGGCTAATCCAGATAATCACTGTCATAGCTTAGAAAGGGGACATTACATATCAACTATAGTTGGCGACCATAAGTTTCAAATATGGTCCAAAATCACGATAGTTGAAAAACTAAATTTGAACGGCCTTGTCTACTTGAGCATGTTGTAATGCAATCTTTATTGGATGATCAACTGGATTGTTAAGCCACAATTATAGTTGTCAGGATTCTCCATTATGGGAACATAGACAACGTACCAATGTCCGTACCCAAAATTTCCAATGAATCATTATCATATAAAATAGCCATCTCCCTATTCATTTAACTCACGTACCCTAATTTGATTGGCGTCCCTATCCCCGTACTAGTACCAGTACCCTGCGTCTCCCAGCAACTATGGCCACAATGTTCAGCATTCAATGGTTGTCAAGCTTTCTGTAATAACCCACCCTTAATTTTTTTTTCAATTTTGCACCCGTTGGCATTAGCCAAAATAACAATGGAAATCAATTGAGAAAAGCTACCTTCCACTTTCTAATCACCCAAATCCCGATGTGGGCAAGGTGAGAGCATGTTGTGGTAAGGTGTACATTGCATTAACTGAAAACATTTGCTTGTTCAATGGCATGGGTGATAATCAATAACCAATGGAAAGCAAATACCTTCCACTTTCTGATCACCTAGATCCCGATGTGGGCAAGGTGAGACCATATGGTGGTAAGGCTTACAATTATGTGCTTCTAAAGAAAACCACTTCTTCAGTGGGGTAGGTATGTAATCTTCAAAGCATGAAATGAAACCTCTGCTTATTCAATGGGAATAACGACTAACAAAGAAAGCGTTGGTGGCAAGCCGACCAAGCAAAGAAAGATCCTCCACTTATTCAACGGGCATAACATGAAAGTAAAGAAACTCCATCTGCTTATTAAGCGAGCATGACATGAAATGTAAAGAAAGTTCAACCACTTATTCAGCAAGAGCGCCACTTATTCAGTGGGGTGAGTAGCAATAAACAAAGAGCAAATCACCAATGGTACTACCAAATGGTGTTACAATGAGCTCATTACAATTAATTTTCAGAATGTCATATGCTGCTTCTACAATGTCAAAATACTAAGGAAATCTTGGCACAACACCCCAAAATGAAACCCCAGCACGAAATGGAGTATTCCCCAACAAAATATATCAAGTATACCTCAAAAGAATGACCTCCAAAGGACTGTGAGAGGTCTGAAACGCTGCTGCTACAGGTCTGATATGAAATTGCAGGTCTGATAAAGATGTGCAGCAGACTGAAAACACCAACCAGCAAGCTATCAATGTCCACAACTACCAACAAATCATCATAGAACTCCCCAAGGATGCCTGCAAGGGAGTGACAAGGTATAGGCGCCTCCAAATGAGAAGGAACAGCAAGCAAAGAGGCGGAAAAGATACACAACTCCCAAAACACCCCAAATCCCAAATGGTACAACTGGTATAGAGGGGCGACCAATGTTGGTGTTACAATTCACACCTCTGGAGTGCATATTGGCAACGGACAGCTATGCACAGTGTGTAATGACTGCTCTTCAGATAAGGAGGGGAAGCTCCCTCTTTTACTGATATGCGTGAAAAAGTAAATGATCTAAATACTATCTTTTTGACTCAGCCGGAAGAGGCACAAGGTTAAGAAAACCAAGAACATTGTAGCTAAGGTTTTTCTCTAGTTTTGCAGATCTTAACTACTACTAACTAAATGCTTTTAATCTATCCTATTTCCTCAAGAGAAACAGAGCATAAGGACTTAGGAGCAAGGAATATCTGGACAATAATCTTTCCGTCAGGATTCCCGAGGAAACGGCTCCTATCCAAGGTGTAGGCTAAAAGAAAGGTTATTGGCAACAACATCAAACGACAATCTCCACTTCTAAATTCCCAAGGAGGAGACAACTCCTATCCGAGGTGTAGATATGAAACAAAGATTATTAATCACAACAACACACGATAAACCTACTTCTAAATTCCCAAGGAGGAGACGACTCCTATCCGAGGTGTAGATATGAAACAAGCTTATTAGAAACAAATATAACCCAAGACAGCAAATTGTATGAAGGACCTATCACACAGATAAACGATCAACCAGCATTATATTGAACAAAGATGAACCATTACAAGTAACATTGCATAGCAAGGCAGCTCAGCAATTTGTTTATTGCTAATAAAAGCTCAAAGTGAACCAATACTGAGAATAGGAATATTGTCGACAACATAGCAACTCTCTATCACAATGAAAAGTTCATGAACAGATACAGAAATAGCAATACTATAGGCAAAAGTGGCTCAGCATGTATGCTATCACGCAAAAGTTAATTACAAATGAGCAAAGGTGCTCTTATTTATAGAACTCAAAAGGTGTAGGGAACCCTAAAATCCCCTTGAGTTTACACTCAGTCTTGCAAGCATGCAAGAATTTATTCTCTAAGTCTAGCTCAATGAAACTATATAGTTAACTGGAAAGGTACCATCAGTTAACTGAAACAAAACTAGATTAAATAGACATGTGCAACATGCACGTCCTTACTGAAATGAAAGTTAACTGATAACTAACATCAGTCAACTAGATCCTAACTGAAAGTCCATCCTCCTGCGAAGACATCCACGAAGATGAGATAGGCATGTATGAGATCAGCAATGAGAACTCAAGACTGATGTCAAGTTAACTGTTGCTTCGGACTCTATCCTCAAAAATAACTGCAGGATCTAACTGGGTGTCTACTATAAGCCCTCTTGGTCTATCACCTCATCCAGGAACTTGTCGATTGTCTCATCTTCTGGCATTTTGACACTATCCACGATGATTGACTGCCTGTTCAACTCCTTCTCTCCATCTTGGATCTTCCTCTGACATTATCTAACATCTTCAGTTGCCTTGTTCAAACTAGTTGTCATCACTGAGAAATGATCCAACTTGGATCCCACAGGATCTCCATTAAGGCTATCACGAACCAGCTTCTCGAACTCGGTCTGCACTGCATCAAGCTCAACATATGTGCCATCCTCACGAAGATAGTGGCATGGGATCTGAGTGATAAATCCACTGATAAGTTTGAGAGCTCTAGCAACATCCTCTTTGAGCGCAGCCACCTTTGTAGAGATTCTTTCATATGTTTCTACTTTGAAAAGATGTCGTTCTCTCCAAGTGAAAACCTTCTTTCTATCCTCCTCTACTACAATGGCATCATATGCAACTGCCAACTGAGATATGAGTATCAAGTCTTTCGGCTTGCTCTCTGCTATAGACACTTCAAGCTGCCGGATCCTCTAACGAAGATTATGTGCCTCATACCTCAACTGATATAACTCTGTCAAGAGGTATCTGCCTCCAACAATGAAATCTTCAAGCCAGTTGTCCAAGAATTTCCCACGATTGACTAACCAACCAAGTCTCTGTTGATTTGCAGGTGTCTCTCGAAGTTGTGGGAGCATAGGTGCTTGGCCTGAGGTTCCATGAAGATCCGAGATGTACTGTCAAAGCTACTTGATTACAGCCTTGAGGGCTGCCTTGTCTTCTTTGTCCTTCATGACACGCTCTTCAAGATTACTTGTGGCGACCTTGAAAAGGCTCGCATCCACGTGTCGGGTGCTCCTGCCAAGATTTGCTTTGACGAAGGTGAAATCACCAACTTCAACTTCATCCAAGCTCTTGCCTTCGGATGGTGTAGCAACTACAACGAAGATCTCTGCTTTAGGAGTCTTCTCAATATGCACCTACTTTTTGACCTTCTTGTTTGACCTATCCTAATAAGGATCGCCAAACTTAAATAAATCAAGCTGATATGAAGGCTTCCGCCTCCATCTTCCCAAAGACCTCTCAAGCCAACACAAATAATCAATGTTATCCTCTCGAGGAGAAACTGATCCTACTGTGTCAACCACTGGTGGATCAACTAGTATGAAAGTCTCATGAACTGGTGATTCTAGCTCTGAGTCAATATCAATAGGAGACGACCGTAGAGAAGATGGTGGACCAGGAGATGATAAATAGGCCTCAGCTTGTACCACTGATTCTACTAGAACTTCCAGTGCTTTCTCAATCTACTTCCACTTCCTGATGCTTTTCCTCTTCGAGTTCCCACTAACTTTGACACCTTTAGGCAGCTTCAAGATAACTTTAACTCGAGGCCTCAACCTAGAAGTAGAAGGTAGTGAAGAAAACCCTACTGGTGGCTCTGAAACTGGAACTGTCCTTTACCTTCTCTTGTTGTCCAAGAAGTGCATGCTTGTCTTAATAACTAATCTTGGCAAGTCCTCAATTGAAGTATTCTCCCTAGCGTACCAATCTGGTTGACGAAGTGGTTGGCAAGCAACTTGGTCTTTGACAAATGAACTAAGTAGTACCTCTTTGTCATCATTTGACAAACCCTCAACATCTTCTGATAGGAAATCAACAAGTTGTGTAAGAGTAAGTCTGCAGTAATGACGTCGGCACACTTCAAATTCATCTTTGCAGTTGACCCAAAAGTCCTCAAGCGCTGCCCTGTGTGAATTACTTCACTCCAACTGTGCTGAGTAATGACCCAAAGGATCATAAGAACGCATCTCAGTGAGATACTTGAGGTGGAGTTTTTCTAACTCGTTCGTCATTAACTTGCAATCAGCAGCAGTCTTACACATGTATATACCCAATCCACTGGAAAGGTGAATGCTGACTTGTGTCGATTGCGAAAAAAAGAGTGAACTTCTTGAGCTTGTCTCAGAAACTCCATAAATAGGACCTTGTCTGACGGGTACCTCGGTAGCATCAGAGGTTCTCTGGTGTAACCATACACTCGAATATATGTGAAAGTGGGAAACTGGATGAACCAATCCGCCCAACTCTCCATTGCTAACTTTGCCTCTGGTGAAATCCTGAAGTGCATCTCATTATCGAGGTCCCTAACTGTCTTCATGAGGAAGTGATCATTCACCACTTTGAAATCTTGTTCAGCCTTTGAGAACTCCAATTGTGAGTAATATTCATGAATATGTTGAACGCCAAGAGTCCCATTGGTCTTCAAGGTTCTAAAATTGCCTTCAAATGCAATTAAGTAGACCAGAAAAGAAACCATGTGAAACTCGTGGATTTTGAGGAATTCTGTGATTTGTTGCTGAAAACACTCACTAATCAACATCACCCAGTCAAAGCGTTCCTTAATCTCGATAATCCGAGAAATGACATAGAACATCCACAGTCAGAAAATATGAGCCTCCTCCTAACCTGTTATCCGGTTGAGCAAAGTAATTAAGATAGCAATTTCATCCTTGAACTCCCCACACCCAACCTTCTTCGGCATGTTGGTTTTTTGTACTTTTAACCACCTTTGAGCAACCTTTCTCTATGATCTTTCTTTGTCTTCTTCCCATATCTTGTCGCAATCCTCAATGGCTATGGTAAAATTGTCTGAGCGAGGAAGAATAGCAAAGCACTTTTCAACGTCCTTGGGCTTGAGACTGCAAATGACTCTCCCATCGGCTAATCTGATTTGTCTTGTGGATGAGTCGTAGTGCTTAATGCAAGCAATCACAAACTCGAGATCAAAAACCATGATAGGAATAGATGTTGCTTCCAACAACCCGAAACACTCAAGATTTCTGATTGTCGTGTTGCTAGTGCCTTCCAACGTGCTTAAATTGACGATTGGATGTACGTGACCCAAGTCTGTATCAGCAATTTTCAAAAAGTCATGTACTAAGACCGATTTGGCCTTGTAATCTATGGGGTTGAATTGCATTTTGAAAATCTGGATTTTTTATTGTAAAGTCGGGTATGTTTGGACAACTTTCAAAAAAAGCTGAAAATGGCTCTAGGATAGGCTAAAAATAGCTAGTTGAGGCAAAAAAAATTGGAAATTTTTTGAAACGTGGGTTTTGTAGAGAATTGAATTCTAAGCAAACCCATATTGTCAGAAATTCGAAAAGATGAGTTTTAGCAAGGCATGCAAAAGGTTTTTAATCGAGAACTGCAATAGCTGTAGGGGCTTTGGGGGCAATTTTTCCTCAAAAAAACTAAAACATGGGTTTTGTAGGCAATGGATTTCTAAGCCAGCCCAGATGATTCAATTTTGGAAAAATTGAGTTTTTGACCCACATGCAAAGGAATCTTCGGAAAAAGCACAGTGCTTCAAAATGTGAAGCAGTAGGGCAATTTTCTCGAAAAAAACTAAGACATGGGTTTTGCTGCTGATGCTGAAATATGTGAACCCAGATGATCTGATTCTGAAAATTCTGCCATTTACTTTGACATGCGACAGAAAACCTAAGACAAGAATAGAAGAATTTTAGAGATAGAAAAAGAAGTTTATTATTCTATCTCTGAAAAAATCACCTATGCTGGAATTGGATTTGATGAAATCTGCATGCACGCGAAAAAATGAAGTTTGGAAAATGTCTCTTCTGAACAATCTGGACCTGGCATTGCGAAGAACACTGAAATTTGTCACCTGTAGCACCTTCAAATCTTTATTTGCTCAAGAAAGACGTGTTTGCTCTCACCTATGATGAAAAATAATGGATGCCTATGCCTTAATAAATAAAATTTATCAAGAAAGGCATCATAAACGCATGCAATTGCTTTAAAATTGGCGCTAGCTTCTGATTGTACCTCAAAATAGTTAACTGATTGAGAAATAATCCCTAATTAGGGTGCCACCTCCATGCACTTTAGTTAACTTTACATGCAAAAATAAATCACCCAATTGCAAGGAAAAATCTAGTTGAAGTCAACTTGAGAACTTCAACTGAAGACTTAATTTCAGTTAACAACCTCCACCTTTATAGGGCGCCACTTTGCACTTGAGTTCAAAAAGTCAAAATTTGACTTTAGGCGTCACTTTCCAAACTCAGCCAATTTCTTGAAAATTTGAATTTGCAAACGTCACCAGAGCCCATGTCCGATCACTGATTCTAATTGACTGACATGTCGAATACACTAGCTAACAATTTCATTGAAGAGCGAGATCAAAACTGACAAGAAGCTCCTTGAGGCTGCAAACCCTAATTCTAACATCTGAGGCTTCAAAATTCAGGGCGCCCCTGGCTAGCAGGTGCACTTTTCTCTCCAGAGAATTTCAATGCATTTTCATCATTTTGAAGGTGAATTTGACCTTACTTCATCTTGCGTTTCCCAGCATTCGGCAAAACTTCAGAACTAGCTGACAGGCTCATTGCGAAGCTGGCTGAATTCTGAATAAGAGCTCTTGGAGAGCACTTTTCTTAAAAACATCATCTGGCAGCTGAAAAACATGGGCGCCCCTAGCCTCCAAGGGTACTTTTCTTCCCAAAGATAGCCATTTTTGCAACTGGCTAGAAATTCACTTAAACTCCGACTACAGGCTATTGTCAAGTCTTCTAAACCAGCTGAGGTATGCAACAAAAAGCTGGAAGCATCACGAACAAGATGGATATCTGAGATGACCCAAACAACTGCATTTGAGGCTTGAAAACCTTGGGCGCCCCTGGCCTCCAAGGGCGCTTTTTCTTTTTCCTTGACAATTTTGACCATGATTAAAACCTTATGTTTGACTCCTGATTTCGGCAATCTAGCAACTCAGATTCATCCGCTGACGGATTCGTTGTGAAGCCAAACCAAGTATGAGACAAACATCCTGGGTATCATTTGATCAGAAACCTTCATCTGGTGCTCCAAAAAAATGGGCACCCCTAGCTAGCAGGTGCGCTTTTTTGCCAGTATTAGTCATTTCTTCAATCTCTCATTTCGCGTTCATTCTCCAATTTCAAGTGCTAGACATATCTTTTAGACTGGCTAGTAGGCTCATCGCGAAGCTAACAGGATTCGGGAGAAGTCTTCTTGGAAGTGACAAATCTCAGAAAGTTGATCTAGGCCCCTGAAATCAAGGGGGGGCCTGGCTAGCAAGTGCACTTTTGTCTCCAGATTTAGAAAAAATTTCAACTTCTTTTCTTCAACGAAAATCACCTCTGAGACGAAGCATGATTTTGGACATATCTCGCCATAGAATCTTCACTGGAGCGTTTCAAGCTTAGATTTCGACACCTGGCACCTGGCCATCTGCCATTGTTGACCTTGGAGATCCTAACTTTTCACTTGAAAAAGAGAAAACTACCCACTAGACTTAAACTGAGTTTTAACTGAATCTGACTTCACCATTGTGATCATGAAGTAAAATAAGCCAATCAAAACAATTTTCAGTCAATTTTGACAAGTTTCAATTTTTAGGGTTTTTTGCCTAAAAAAAGGGGTCCAGAAAAACTAATTTTCAAAATTTTCAAATTTTACTAGTATCTTCTTGGCATCAAACTGGCTAAAAGCCCATACTTGATTTGCCCAAAAAACTATGTTTTGACATCATTTTACAAGATTTAAACCATTTTAAGCAAAATGCCTTAATGAAGCAAAAAAATTGTTTTGGGTACAACAACCAACAAGGAAAAATCAAAAACTCCTCCAAAAAATCTGCGAATTGACACAAGGGGGCGCCCAAGGTAGTGAAATCCTTTGCTTCAATACACACAAAATGATATGCCCTCCTTCGATCAGCACAATCAAAAATGTTGGTTTGGCCTATGTAGGAATGGAACAACCAACAAGCAATGAACTACTGAAAAGCACTCCAAAAACACTCCAAACATCTGCAAGAATAGTTATCATACCAAAACATAGGTAGAACTCATCATAAGTAACCAAAACTGAAAACAAACCATCACCGATAAGCTCCAATGGTGATTATTGAATGCAATCACACCCAACCAGCTAGGGATTGTCTTCCAAATCCGAAACCAGCAACCTAGAGAGGGTTTTTGTCCTTCAAAGATTTAGGAAAGAACTCTCACGTTCCAATCCAACAGCATAACATTATCATTTTCAGCCTAACCCAATGAACTACCCCATGCCTCCTTTTATAGTTTTTTCCTTGCTTTTTTGAACAAGCGTTTTTTGCGTTTTCGTTACTTTTTAGAAAAAAGTGTTTTTTGCTTTTTCTCTGCTTTTTCAAAAAACATGATTTTTTGCTTTTCTATTGCTTTTTTCCTAAAAAATACTTTTTTCTTTTTTTCTCAAAAAAACAATTTTTCTTCTTTTTTTTAAAATTAACTTTAATAGCCTTCTCACTTTATAATATTTAACACTAAAGTAATATTTAAACATTACTTTAGACTTTCATGTAAATATTAAAATATTTCCAACCAGTTAACAAAAAGCATCAACGAGGCATCCGAAACAAAAACTGATTGCACCAAGGAGCTTCTGATGGCGAGGAGAGATGCCACGTGCCCAAACGGGCACTTACTAAAAATTGTAGTGTTCTCCAAGAAATGTGGAGAACCACCCAGATGGCCAAAAAAGGTCATCACCACCATCCCGAGGACAAACAGAATGCCAACACATTTCCAAAACTAGAAACCTTGCATTGCATAGCTGCCAAGACCAAGTGCCCAAAATAGCACTTACTAAAAATAGAAAACTACTAAAAATAGTGTGTCCAAACTTTGTATTAGCCCAAACTAAGATGCAGCTACTCTTACTAAAAATAGTAAGTGCTAAAACTATTAGTTACTGCCCACCAAGGATCTCAAAAAACCCAGAAAACACTATGGCAACCCTCTGCAATTACCCCTTGAAAGTGCTGGCAAGAAACCTCCAAGAAACTTGGAATCCCCTAAACTCCTTCATTTAACCTACGGGACTGTGAAAATAGGCTAACAGTCATTGGAAAGCTTAGGACTAAAAAGGGGACATTACACTTTCCTAGGAGATAGAATCAACTATATTTTCTTCTTATGTTTATGGTTGCTTCTTTCCTTTTGCTCCATTCTTTCCTTTTGAAATCTTTGGCCTATAGCGATCCATTACTCTCTTTCTTTTCTTTCCTTCCATATTGTTTGCAAATGTTTGCTGAATTTTTTGAAAGCACAATTTAACACACGTTGCCCGATTTATTTTCACAAAATTGTTGTAACAACAAATCAATCATACATGCTCTTTACTTAGTCATGCAACCTTCACCAACCATACAACATAGGCAATTACAATCTACCATACACCAGTTGTAGAAAAATGTTGTACCCCAATTACCGAGAAATGTTGTACCTTATTCATAGAGAAATGTTGTACCTTATTGCCTAATGCACATATCTCATCTCACTGTATGCTCTGAAGTTTTGTTGGTCGTACGAAATGGGAATGATATAGCCATATGACTGAGTGATGATTGAGAGACTATGCCATGCAAAAAATTAATTGAGCAAGCAACACGATGTAGACTAATGTTGAGTGTCATATGAAGCAAACTGGTGGTGAGTGTTATATATAGTAGATTGATGGCGAATGCCCTAAGTAGACTGGTGCTGAATGTCATACGATGCCACCAAGGAATAGTCGTACCCTGCAAGACAATGGATACCGTACGATACAGAGAAGGGATGAATCACCTGAGATGAATTGTCATACAGTGTACTCAAAGAATGGTTGTACATTACAAAGAGGCAATAAGTCGCCTGAAGGGAACTATTGTACAACGCAAGCATAAGTCTTTGTTGGTCGTACAATGCAAATTGTGAGTCTCACCTTAGATTGTACTATTAAGGGTCATACGATAAAAATATTTGATGTTGCTCTCAATCGTACAGTAGGGAAAGCATGCATGAGTCATACAATGTGAAAAGGAGACTTGTCGTACGATGTGAAATTGACTCTCTTCTTTTCGTACGATATGATTTACTCCCTTTGCCAAGAGATGTATGTTATGGTGTCGCCATACAATGTCAATTTTTTGTAATGATGTGAGTAAATGTTGGTTGTACATTATATCTGGCCTTTTTTATTTTTTTCAATTACTGCATTTGAATTTTAATATCATACTTTTCTTTTTCCAATCTGATTTTTCTTTATTTTCTAGTGTCCTTTTCTCATCCTTTAACTTTACTTCTCTTGATCTGATTTCAATTTTGTGCCTTAACATACAAGAATCGTATGGTCATTTATAGCATTCAATTGTACAACTTCCGATGTATTCCAATTCAAAAATCTTGTCAACCATAGGAGTTGTTTCCATGCCTTCATTAATGTTTTAGCAAGTGTCAATAAAGCTTCCTTCTCATTGTTTGCACCACATGACTTCATCTCCTGCATTGATGAGTTGACTACAGGATTGTGTAGTATTTGCCAAAGTCTATTTGTGCATAGTGTTGCTATTTGCAGTAAATATGCATCACTGTGTATTCTCTTATGGTGTCATCATACGCTAATCGCTTTGCTTCCATCTGATATTCGGCCATCATTATTAGTTCTAAACTCAAGCCTTGTTCATCCTCTGGATCTAAATATTCTTCCATTGGTTGGTGACAATCTTTCATCTTTATCTTGTCATATTGCTTTCGGTATGCATCATTTGTGTTTAATCCATAGATGATGTATCCCATTCTTTCTCCAGAATATGGTGTGTGTAATCTCCATGTGTCGTATAGCCTTATCCGTTTGGCTGGTGCGCAAACAAACAATTTGGTGGATGTATTCAGGCTATGTCGACCCATCCAACTTCTTGATGACATTTTTTTCCTCTAGACCTACTGCATTCTTGTTAACTGCTTCACTCTCGTTAGTCATCCAATCTAACATATTGATTGCAAGGGTGGCCTCTTTTCTTTCTTTGTGCAGCTTCAATTTAGACCTATTGATGCTATCCTTGATCAAGGTACCATCCAAGTTTTCCAGTTTGATGAATCCATTCTTCGACACTTCTCTTATTTTAAAGGGTCCCAACCACCTTACCTTGATCTTACAATGTTTGATTTCATTATGATCATTATACTTTAAAACTAATTGATCAAGTCGAAAATTTATTCTCCCAAGGTACTTGTCATGCCAATACTTCCATCATTTTTCCATCACTTCCATTGCCCATTGTGGTAACACTTTTTTTTCATCAAGCTTGTTTAATTGAAAGAGTCTTTATTTTAGACTTTCGGTATCACCTAGTTGGTTCTCTACTACAATTCCAAAAATGTGGTACCATGTACTCAGCAAGAACCACCACTTCCTAGCCATACATCAATTGAAAAGGCATGTGCCTTGTGGTTACTTTATATGTTGTTTGATAGGCCCATAGCACAACTAGTAAACTTTACTCCCTGTCATTTTTTTCAATACCATGAGATTTGTGGATAACAAAAATGAGTACTTTCTTTGTTGACTTTGCATATCCATTTTCTCTTGGATAGTACGGGCTTGAGAGGGTGCGAAATATTCGAAACTTAGTCATCATCAATTGAATGACATGATTCACAAAGTGGCCTCATCTGTCACTAGTGATTTGAATAGGGATAGCATACCTGGTGACAATTTGTTCATAGATGAATCTCGTCATGTTGAGTGTTCTATTGTCTAGTAGTGCTTTGGCTTTTGCCCATTTGGTTAAGTACTTTGTGGCCACAACAATATATCTACACCTATGCAATTGTCTAACCTTGAGTGGGCCGATAAAATCCAATCCCCACCTCTCAAAAAGCTCCTACGGATGTGATGGCGAGAGTGGCATATAATCTCCTTTCAATGGTTTTCCTATCCTCTTATAGGTGTCACATCCAAAATATCCTTCATATGCTTCTTCTAGTATGCCTTTTATTTCTTCTTGCATGACACCTTGTCTAAGAACATGATCGGATCCCACTTTTTACAGCAGTCCATTGATGAGTTGGAATGTTTTTCTTTTTAGGGCTAACTTTATCCTTTCCCTTGGTGGCATCTCCTTCGAGAATGTTGACATAAACAGGTATTCTCCAATGGACTCATACCAAGGAGGTAGAGCAGCTATTTGAAACAAGTGGGCATCTAAGAAATCTTCATTAACACCTTCCAATGGTTCACCCAACTTTATTCTTGACAAATTGCCTACTATGACATGACTCTTCCCTGGTCATACGATGATAGTGAAAGTGAATTATTGTAGTAATAGTAACCATTTGCTTACTCGTCCTTGAATGATTGGTTTATTAACTAAGTACATTACTACCAAGTGATCCACATAAAATATAAAGAGTGTTGCTAGGTGATAATGTCAAAACTTTTGTATGGAGTATACCATAACTAATGCTTCTCTTTTCGTTGTACTATAGTTGCATTCCACCCTTGATAATAGTTGATTGGCAATGAAAATCAGATGGTCAAATCCTTGTAGTCCAACTTGTGCTAATGTTGCTCCAATCACAAAGTTTGATGCATTGACATGTGTATGAAAACTTCATACTCCAGTTTGGGTATGCTAGGATGAGAGAACTGATCAGGCATACCTTTAGTTCATTAAATGTGTTCTCCTGATCATCTATCCATGTGAATATTTGGCCCTTCCTCATGAGCATATCTAGTGGGTAGGATATTTGAGCAAAGTTCCTTATAAATCTCTGATCATAGTCGACATGGCCCAGGAATGATTTAATTCTCGTGACATTCTTTGAAGCTTCCATCTATACAATTACCCTTATTTTATCTAGGTCAGTCTTTAATCCCGCTTTACAGACTACGTGTCCAAGTAATTTACCTTGCAGTATCATGAATTGGCATTTCTTTGGATTCAAGGCCAATCGTGCAGATCTACATTGTTCCATACATTTAGCGAGACCTAGGACTAGGGCAAGGGCAAGATGGGTTTCTTGGTCACTATATATTGACCAATCATCGAGGAATGCTTTACAATTCCCCACCGACATCTTGTCAAATGGGTGGAGAATTATCCTTTGGAAGGTAGCTAGACCATTAGATAGTCCAAATAGCATCTAATTGTTTGCATAGAATCCATCCTCCACCACAAATGTGGTTTTCAACTTGTATTCCAATGCTATACTCACTTGATTATACCTCAAGAAGTCATCCATAAAGGAGTGTATTTCACAACCCACAACTTACTCAAGGATTGAATCAATGAAAGGGATTGGGAACGAATATTTGATAGTAACTGCACTGAAGCTTTTGAAGTCTACGCATATCCAGATTTGCTCAAAATCAGATTCTTTTTCAGAGATATGGCTATCGGGGAAACCCAATCACTGGTCTCTACTTTGAAGATTATACCCGCTTCCAACATCTTTTGTATTTCCTTCTAGACTTTTGTTGCATAATTCTTGTTCATTCTATACGGTTGTTTCCATACGACTTGTGCTCCTCGTATTAAGGGAATTCTATGTACACAAAGTTCCAATAGTATTCCCTTTAGGTCTTTGTATGTCCATGCAAAGGTATCTTTGTACTCCATAAAAATTTTGAATGTGATAGCTTTGTGCACTAGGTCCCAGTCATCTCCAACCATGATCATATGGGGGCTACCTTCCTTTCCTAGGTTTAATTTCCTTGTCATCAATTCGTCATACTTTATTATCTTGTCTCATTCCAAGTTATGGGCTAATGTATCGTCTAGTTTGGCAACTCCCTCTCTGTACTTCTCATACTCAAAAGGGAACATATGACTTATTGTCGCCCAATCATTTTCTTCCTCTTCAATTTCTCCAACCTATGTCATATTGCAATCCTGCTAGAATATTTCATATTCTTATAGTTGCTAATGAAAAATTCCGTTTAAGGAACTTATTTTGTCTTCTTAACAGTTTTGGCGATCAAGTACCCCTTCATTTGTAATATCCTACTTAGAAATTTTTAACAAAAACTTGCAATTTTCCACAATTTTATTATGCAAGCATTTCGTCAAACAGTTGCATGCAACTGGTTCTGAGTGTATGATGCAATGTTTCTTGACAGATATTTTTTGTCATCTACTGATAGCTAAATTTCCCAATGTCTAGATTCAACAACAATATATCTATATAAAGTAAATTTTCAAAATAAATAGATACCAAATACTTGTCAAACAAGAGAATTGTTGTGGCAGATTTATGCATTTATATATATTCATAAATTCATAAATCAAATATTATATTCATAAATCATAACTCATTGCTGACCTGTGCCAATCAGCATCTTGCTTGCATTCTATTCTCTTTATCAGAGTTGTACAGTACCCATCATAGTGTTACCGCCCTTTCTAACAATGGTACGGCAGTATATATTATAGCTGCTACTCCACTTTAGGAGGCTGTGGCAGTATTAAATCAGCCAATATAGGCTGCGTTGAACATGAAGGATTTTTAAGCCTTTCAACAGCTAAATAAATCCTCCCTTAATTACGTTTGGATGGTGGTGCAGCCTCCTTAGGGATTTAGAAGGGGTACGGTTGAGTATAACTCAGCTACAATAAAATATAAATTTCAATTCATCTATTCACTGCACACACTTCACTTGTAATTTCTTCTCTTTTCACCCTTTGTACACACCACAATGACAAATTTATTATTTGCTAGCAAATCTCAATAAATTTGTACCTAGAGTTTTGATGCCTACAACTATCAACAATTTATCTATTCCGTCTGTTTAAATGCAACTATGAATCCTGTGTGAATCCACCATTAATTTGACTAGGATGAAATCTTTCATCTCCAAAGCCAAATACCCATAGGGTTTTCATTCTATAGTTTAAGTGGAACATGCAATCCAAACTTCACAATGAGGAAATATAAAATGACAAAGATGTCCAAATGAACTCCATCCTCTTTTTATAACCTTTGATGGAACTTTCCAAAAGTTATATATAAAATTCACCTTTTATTAAAATAATAATCCTCTCAACCCTAATAAAGTGACTTTAAATTAGTTTTGCTCTTTGGACCTGACCTAAATAACGTTCTAAAAGGAAAAAGATATCATCTCAAAACCTAGTTAATTTAATAATAAAATATTAGTTGCACTTTATTAATAAAACAAAGTTATTTTGGGCAACCAAATATTAAATTGTTAATTAATTTGGTTACTCAAAAAGCGGACATGACATCATCATTCGGCTCCATAAAACCTCTTTCTTCTTTTGCCCATGTTTCTCCTCCCTCCAACTTTGAACCAAAGGAAGCAACCTCCTTGCTCACTACCTAATTTCTCAAGTCAATGATGTACTTTCTTCCTCAATTCTCTATTGACAGGATGTTCTTCTAGTTGTGATCTGCCTTGGCTCCTACCAGCCATCCTCTCCCCAAATCGTGCATCATAAGCATTCTTCTCTAAGGGAATAAATACAAATTTTAGGAAGAATTGTTGAGTCCCAATTGTTATGTTTTGCGCCATTAATATTCCTAATGGTTTAATTTTGTGTTCGTCTACTCCTACCAATTGGAAGGTCAATGGCTAGAAGGTTAGTTTCCCTAGGCATTTCCATGTATCTTCTAGCAATACATTTACTCTTGATCCTCCATCAACAATTGTATTTGTCAAGGTTTTTTCCAAGATCTCCATATGTACAATGGTCGGTTTCTTCCCTATGTTTATTGCCAATAGCATCTCTCTCTGTGCAGTGGTGTTTCTATTATTATGTATGCACTTGTACATTCTTGTTTTTAATTTTGGTCGTTCCCTACCGTATTGGTGATTGCCACTCTTAGTTGTCACCTACTCTGTAGGAGATCCTTCATTCTTATAGGTATAGTGGTTTGTAACACCTATCTTACAATATTTTTATCAAATTCTAACCATGTAGAGGTACTTGTTTCATTGGAACTCCTTTGTTCCTTTGCCATGGCTTGCTCCACTTCTGCTTTTGCTTCTTGGAGCCTTTCATTCTTTGTACGAGGGTTTGGATATGTAGCATTCTTTGTTTGCACTCGAGTGACAACCAAAACTGCCTCATCTTGTCCTTCCACACCTATCATGTTAATGTTTCCTTTTTGCTTTGGACAATTTATTTTTTCCTAATTACCTAGTCCGCACTTGCATAGCATTCCTGCCTTGTTCTAATCATTTTGACATTCTCTGGCAAAATGTTCCTATCATTGCATTTGTGACATTGTATCATGGGTCATCCTTTGGTATTATACTGGATAGTCTTAGATTCGTTATCACTGCTTTCATCTAAACTCTCATCTTCTTGTCTTTCTTTCTCCCATAGAATATGTTTTATCCTCAATCTCTATATCCATTTCTCGATTATAAGCATCGACATAGGAGGGTGGCACAACTTTCATCTTTTTCCTTAGTGAAGCAATTTTCAATGAACCACCTCTTTTTCAATTTGTTTGCATGTTGGTTTTCTAGTTTCACCAAAAGTTCCTTAAGCCTACGATTGTAAGCTCTCACATTTTTAGGTTTTCCTTGTTTTGTCTTGTAGATTTCTGCTACAATTTCATTGTCGTCTCGAAAAAGTTTTGAATTCTTCTTCAAATGTTTTTTTCAATAAATCCCATGTAGCTTTAGAAGTTGTTTGAAGCTCACTGTACCAATCTATTTCTATACTCCTTAGGGTTGTTGGGAATGCTTTTAGCTACTATCATATTGGCTATTGGGTACCCATATTGTTTTAAAAGATTTGTGGTGTCGTACAAGATCCTCCGATCCATTTTTAGTGAACTTCGGAAGTTTTTGCCTCTCAACATTTGGACTTGCTGGGGAAGTCACCATCCTTCTTCCCTGATGCATCCTTTGTGATTGGTACCTAGTTAGATAACTTTGAATTGTATGCTCCAATGCTTCTCTCACACTCCCAATCACATAGGAATCTCTACTCATCCTTCCTCAACATTCCTTACACTCTGGTTACCCTCAGAATCTTTTCTATGCTCCCTTTTTCTTGGGGTTTTAAGCTCAAGTCCTCTAAGTCTTGGCTCTTCGATAAGTAATAAATCTTCAATATAGTGTATATTGTTCTTGTACGTTTATATCAATAAGTTTGTAAGCTCTCCTTCCCCCTCCTCTTCATCTGATGTATGGTATGAATGGTTTTTCAGCTTGGTCACCAAGATCCACGTATGCTTCATCAAGGAGTGGTACATGCCTTCCTATTTCCTTCCACTGTCCCTTTGTGTATTCTTTTGTAATGAAAGTCTTTTTCTCTTTCCAACTATGACTTCAACTTACACTTCATCTTTTACTCCTGGACAGACTCAGGATTTTGGTCGAAAACCCTTCAATTTCTTTGACTATTCCCTTCAATCTTTTCCTTCATTCCCTTTCTTCCCTTATTCTCAAGGACCTTCTAATTTTCTGCTCTAAAGGTTCCTGACCGCTTTGTGATCTTTTTCCATCCTTATTCAGATACAAAGGCATTTATTCTTGGGAGTGTGTCATCAGTCAGTGTCATGTTCCTCATCTTTCCTTCAATTCCTTTCCTTGTATGGTTGTAGTATATGTTGATGACATCATTCTTGTTCTTTCTTTGCGTGGAGGTCTTGTAGAATGATGAAGTGTTGTGAAAGGAATCTTGGTAGTCAATTTAAGAGATAGTCTACTTCGTCATTTACTTGTAAGTTGTTCCAAATCACATCCTAAGGGATCTATCTACTGACAACTTCCCTCCAAACATCCTCCTTGACAGATGTGTCCAACATGTTTACAAGATCTTGTGTGAGATCATCTTCTCTTTCTTTGTTAGATTTTACTAGTGCTTCTATTGGTTGCCCCATTTATATCGCCATTTTTCCCAACCTTACTTTGTACTCTACCAGGATTCTTAGAGGCAACAATGCCAAATGTTTACTACCTAATTCTACTTGATTGAATATCACATCGTAAACAATATAATGAATGCCAGAGGCAGAAACTATAAGAATTCATAACAGGAATTACACGAAGATTTCTCGATATATTTCTTTCACGAGTTTATACATAATTAGTTCAAGGAAATTCCATACATGCAGTCCCTTGTTCTCATTTACAACATAAGTAAATAAAATGGTCAACAGTTGCTGAGAACTACCAACCGTCAACAACTTCCAACAGTTTACATCTGAGAACTAATTATGCCGACTACAATTAAAACTAAAAGAATAACTTTGCTAACTACATGGGCCTCAACATGGGTGATTGAAGGTGATCCTCTAGAGAATGCACAATTGCATGTGAGGGTAACAACATTTATGCTAGGCATCTTGTGAGGAAAAAGACAAAAATCTAAAATCGAGAAATGTGTAACTCTCACTCTAGGGGGGTCGAGAAAGACAACTTGTGCTAATCCTAACATGCTAATGATGGGTGGGGTGTTGCAGAAAGGAGATTTATTGCTCTTTTTCTTCAAAACATAAAAAATCACTTTCAAATATCCAGGTGGGACTTTTTCAAGAGCCTTTTCCTAAGACTAAAGTTATAATTTATCATTTTTTTTAATTTTTGCCTTGCCCTGACACTACACCTCATTGAAGATGCAGATTAAGTACAGAACTTCTTGGGAGTTGCAACAGAATCTGTTGATCATTTGTTTATGTGTTGACTAAAGCATCCATTTTCCATTTGGTAGAATGTTTGGCCTACTGACCAATTGAAAGTAGATGAATGATTAATGCTGGAAACTCCTTCAATAATATTGGCTACTCGAATTTCCTTTGCTATAAGAAGACCATAGTTCCAAGCCCGAAATCTGACCATATTGTTTGTTTGTTTTCAAATAAGACATTGGTATGCGGCTATCAAATTACCTTCATGAGTTAGAAGGATTCTTAGGATACCTGCTATCCCTGAATTCCCTGAAGCTTCCCATCAAAGTTCAGCTTATGCCATACTTCTGGAGCAAGGAAGATGTTACTTATAAACAAGTTAAGAGGGAAAAAGAACAAACTGACCTATACTTGCAAGTAAAAAGGTTCCCAGGATACCTGCTATATGTGGATTACCTGCAGCTTCCCATCAAAATTCAGTTTGTACCATACTTTTGGAGGAAGAAAGATGTACTTATAAACAAGTTAACAAGAAGAAAACACATAATGAACTGTAATTGCAAGCAGATTCAAATTTCATGTACTAAAATCTAAGTTACTGAATCGGCTGGACATAGCAGTGTTTCCAGGTACAATTCATACAGGAATTGGGTACAGATCTGAATTTGCCTATGGAATCAGGCAAGGTTTGCATTTTATCAGTCTGAATTGTGTAGAAACAGCACAATGTATACCCAAGCAATTCCAGGGTGGATGTGGCCATGCCAACTTGATTCCAAATCAATTACAATATCGGACAAATTTTTCAAGGCATTTTATTTTACTTTTTGACCTCCGAAACCCTAAACGACCATCACAAAACACTAAATGACAGATATTATAATGCATTTCATCTGTGAAGTTTCACAGCAAACAGCCAACAGCCAACAGGGAAAGAAGAGGAGGTTTTTGTGTGTTGATAGGGGAGCCCAGAACAAACATCCAACTACCCGACAACAACAAAACACTAACAGCCAATGAAACCAGCTATTTATATGTGCTCACAATTGAACTCAAGAAATGTACTAATATAAATGATAAACAGTATAACTGTATAGCTATATATTATTATCAATATTTAGTATATGACAAACAGTATAAAAATATAAATATATTATATATTATTTGTTATATAGAAAGTTTAGATATTATTATTATGGGAATAGAGGAGCTGTTCAAGAAATTAATATAGCATTTTTTAATATTTTATCATACACAAATTATATATTGTTTTAAAGCTTTTATCCTAATGCAAATTTAATATCAAAATTTTAAAATTTAATATTACAATTTTACAATTTTAAAATTTTAAATTATAAACTGTTTCACTTTCCGAACAAGGATAGCAATGAATATCTATCATGACATTCAAGTTTGATGAACCAGTAATTTGATATTGAATTAGCATATTATATTTCAAATTTGTAATATTTATGGTAGTTTTGTTATTAACATGCACAATATGTAATATTCTAAACTTGATTCCTGTTTTGAGGCTGCAAATATGTACATAATTATAATTTTTATATGTTTTTGTACAGACATACCCAGAACATGCCCAAACCCCAAATAAAAAATTGTCATACTAGAGTACCATACTGACATAACCCTACCTGCACCTGACTCCAATTTGGTAACTTAGATTAAAATTGCTTGCAACCACGGCATTGAGAATATTGGATGATCATTTTGAACATGAGAAGGATTACATTACAATTGTTGTTAGGAGAAATAGCTAGAAAAATCTTTCAAAATGCTAGAAAAGAATCTTGACCTTGAAATAAAATTGAACAAATAGATCAAGGTCAAAATATATTTCTTCCTTGTATCAAGAGCACAATAAGAAAAATATCCAAGGGTCAAAACAGAAAAATAATTTAAATAACTTTCTTAAACATCAATGTCTTGTAGAACAAATTCAATCAAAGGCTCATTAAATACTAAACAAAAAAATGTGTACATTGATGAAACTGGAAGGTCTATTAAAACAAGGATCAAGAATATTGAGGGGATCTAAGGTGTAATAAGGTTGAGAAATAGGCAATAATAGAACATTCACTCACAATTGAACGTGATTTTTGCGTTAATAAGGCAAAGGTATTGGCCAATGTGGATCACTACACAAAATATCATTTATGGGAGGAAGTGTTTCTCCAAGTTTCTAAGAAGGGCGGATGTGGTTTTTAAGGCAAGTTTCTTATTGCTTTATGTTAATCCTAAGACATCAATGTAATAAAGTCTTATCTTTAAATGCATAATCTCTAGCTTCCTCAAGGGAGCAACTTTTCAAATTGAACAGCTGACTAGAACTACTATAAACCATAAAATCAAATCAGAGATGTCAGAAAATAACCAGATGACCATTCATTATTGGTTGCAATGAAGGATGATAAGATAAAAAAACATTAAAATGTACACATGCTACCTCAAATCTCACAGCTGTGCCAGCAGGTATATTAAGACGCATCCCATAAGCCTTTTCTCGATCAAGACGCAGGAACGGATTCACCTCGATAAAGTGATAGTGGCTGCCAACCTATTAATTAATATAGAAAAACATTCTTTAATAACTTACAATGTAAGATATGACAGTTATATTAATCAATTTATAAACATGCTTTTGATGTCAGTTATATAATGATATGACAATGTAAGATATGTTGTAATTTAGTTATCTCTATTGGGAGGTAACAGGGCTAATTTGTTCCCAAGACTAACTAATGAAACAGTAAACAAATACTTTTCCCTAGAACAACCTTGTTTCTGAGGATCTTGGGCTTCTAGTAAGAAAAAAAATTAAATATTCATAAATACAATAAAATTGTGTGTCGTCATTGCCTGTTCAAGAATCAAAATCCAGCACTGAAATTTATAACTAAAAAACATATACCAAAAGAATAGTACAAATCGTAGATTCTAAGATATCCATTGTGCTAAGTGCAACCCCAATATCTCATAGTTTCATTATTTTCAAGAGTCATCCCAGTGCCAATATTCTTACTTTCAAGTAATCAAATGCCATGCATATATTGACCATCGAAGAGTGTTGAAATTTACACCTCAAACATGCCAATTCTTACCAAGAACACCCATGTCTAACTAATTTTCCAAAAATAGCTCGGATTGGAAAAGAAGATGATGATGCAATTATAGAGATAACAATTCTATTATGCTAATAATAACATCCTAAATCAATTTAAGAGGATCTTGATTCAAGCCATTCCATGTTCTACAAGGCCTATTGGAGTGAAATGAGTAGTTATTAGGACAACGTGAACACAAAAGTTGCAAAGCGAATTGCCATGTTCAATATCCAAACGAATTGCAAAGTAAATAGTGACTTGGCATGTGCACACCTACCAAATTACCATATGCATGGCTACCAAACTGATCTAAACCTTAGGTTCAAAACCTGGGTTGAGTTGAGTTACCCAAGTTAAGCTTATTTAGTTTAAGCTTAAATTTATGTTTACACTTACATCCCTTCATATTAACCTTTCTAGATGAACAAACCATATATTAAACCAAGAGTTAAAGCATACAACCAAGTCCTCATAAAAATAAACGATGCAAGGGATCACGTCCCAAAGTCAAACATGCAAAGATTGGAGCAAACTAAACACGTGGCCCCAAAAATGAATGAATAATGTGCTTTTCTGAATGCTTTTATACTTCCTCACAAAACCCACGACCTCCTTCACCTTTTTAATTCATATAATGTTTGGTGTTATTTTCTTTTGTTGCTTCAATAAAATAATTTCCAAATGTGGCGCCCTCATTATGATTTTTAATAATGACTTCATGATTAATTAAAATCATATAATATATAAAGCCATTAATCATCGTTATTAATATTCACTTTAATATTTAATTATTCTTAAAGTAAAAACGTTAATAATAATCAATTAATCATAACTCCACAAATACTCATCAATAATTGATTCTGCCAACACCATGGGATAATTCACTACTTCCTCTGCTCGCTAGACTGACTTACTATAAATAGTAAGGTTGGACTCAAACATCCAAGGTACTTACTAAAAATAGTAAATATGTGTAAATGGAGCCTGAAACACCACAAGAAGGTTGTCTCTGAACATCGCTTAGCACTGGAGAAGGGAACACTGTAAACTACCATTTGAAGAACCCATAAAATCCCACCAAAAGCCCTCTAAACGCCAACATTAGCCTACGAGGACCCGATGATAGGCTAATCCACCAAACTTAGACACTGGCTAAAAGGGGATATTACGCATTCATGTAGACTAGCTGTGAGAATGAGTTTACTAGCCTCTTCATTTTCAGAGGTGGCTAGAGATTGAGACCAGAAAAATGATGGCAGCATGGTACCCCGCCAAGCCTATCTTTCAAGGGAGAGATGGGAAGTTAATGTCAACTATTTTTGGAATGGAGACAGCATAGAGGGAATTGTTTTACAAGCTAAAGCGTCAAGAAGTATTTAATGTTCAACTTACCAACAAAATTGATGAGGACATATCTATCTCCCAGAAGGTACTTGTTGAGGCGCAAAAAATGCACCTCACCAAGGCCGAATAAGCAAAAGTGGCTGCCAAAGACATTGAATTGATAGAAAGGAACAACCAGATCAAGGCCAAAGACATTGAATTGATAGAAAGGAACAATCAGATCGAGGCCAAAGACAAGGAAAGTGAAAGGGTCAAGCATCAATTGAAAGAGGTTGCACACATGGTGAAGGTGGCTAGGGAGAGGGAATTGATAGCAGCACATCACCTCAAGCTGTAGATAGATGAAGTCTATCGGCTTCACACACTTAGTGCTCAAACATCTACTTTGACCTCCTTTGTCCATCTAGCTCCAAGGACGTCTACTCATTCATCCTTTCACTAGCTAGTATTTTTTATTGTTGTCTTCCAAATTTTGTTTGCCAGTCATCTGAAAGACGGCTTTCTTTTTGGGGAGGTTGATGTAGTCATCCAGATCCACTAAGTAAATAATTGTTAGATGTTGTAATCAAGAAATAGTTCCCGACAGTTGGATGTGATGTCCCCTTCCTAGGCAGGATAGATGATTCAAAGGTTAGCCTATCATTCAGATCCTCGTAGGCTGGCAAACGTGTTTAGAGGATCACTTGAGGCAGTTATCCAGTGTTTGGGAACATTACTCCATCAGTTGTTTCAAGTTTGGGCCCTGGCAGGCGTTTTCAGAGTGATTTACGAATACTTACTATTTATAGTAAGTCAGGCAGGCAGAAGTTGCTATTTATAGCAAGGCACCTGGTTCAGTTGGTCAACTCAGTTTCGACCCAGTTTGATGATTTGATGAGCAAACAGTGTTTACTTGGGCATTTAAGGATTATTAAAAGATTATTAATTTGACTTTATAATATAAAGTCACTTTAATGAAATATTAAAGAAATTATTAAATGGCAAATTATAAAGTATTTAATACTTTATAATAAGGGAGTTAAATAATAATTAAATGAATATTTAATTATTCATCAAAAGGGACGCCATTTATTAATAATTTGCCTAAGTCTCTAAAAGGGCGAATTATTATATTATTAAATGCATTTAAGTGATTTTTGGAAAAGGGTCGAATTTTTGAAGAGAAGATATATATTTCTCTTGAAGGCAAATCAAATTCATTATTGATGATCATTTTAATTTGTCTTTATTCTCTCTGAGAGCATTGGGGTTTGTGAAACAAGGGTTTTTGCAGATCAACGGGTTTTGAAGAACATTCCCTCTTCAAAATCAAGCATACTGAGATTGTGCAATATCAGTTGAAGCTTGTCAACAGAGTGACTTCATTCAAAGGTTGCATTTGTGCTTACTGTGATAGTTTCAGAATAAGTTTGAGAAGAGATTACTTCCAAATACCAGAGGCGACTTGACTGGGAATCATTTTCAGTTGTTTGTGAGCTTATTTATCCCAGCCGTACTTTCTTTATTGCTGGTACCGGCCGTACTTTGCTGCAGCAAGGGTCGTACTTCTCCTGTGGGCAAATACAACTTGCCTTTGTGACTTCTGCTTTCAACAGCTGGGGCGCCTAGTTCTCTGGAGTGTTTGGCAACGATTTCGTGGCTGGAGAAGTCATTATCTGAGCTTGGCCGTACTTTCCTTCATCAGAATGGCGGCTGCAATAACCAGGTTTTCTTTGTAATAAAAATGTTGCCTTTTCCTTATATGTTCGCAGTTCATTATTGTATGAGTTCTGAAGTTTAATAAATAAAGGCGCCATCATTTGAGGAGTGATTTTGAGGCTTGCTTTCCATCTGTGAATTTATTATGAATTTTTATAACTATCTTGAGCAAAATCACAATTTATCTTTATTTGCAAAAAACCACAAAAACATCAAAAATACAAAAAACAAACAAAAACATAGCAGTATCAGCCAGCGATTGGGTTGAGAGACACTTGGTCTACATTGGAGTAGAGTTGTCAATAGTTGGTAGTTCTCAACAACCGTCAGCTATTTTATATATACTATATTTTGCATACTCCATGGGGGATTGCATGCATATGTATCATGTGATTATTGTATATCTGATGAATAAATGAATACACAACATATCTTCTAAGCATTGTTATGAGTAATTGATATATTCAGTTATTGTTGTTATTTATTTCCGTTTACTCTGTTAATCGTTCAAATAGCATTACTGAGTAAACATGGCTGGTTATAAGAGTTAGTTGAAGGTTATGTTCCTCTTAGCAACTGTCAAGTCCTTTAAATAGATTTTGTATCATCATGGAAAGCAATATGATCTAGTTGGATCAATTCTAATCCTTGGCTGACCATCTCGGGTCTACATTTATAATAAATTCATCTACGAAAAAAGATATACTTTTACTCCTTTATATGGCATGCATTATTAATTATGTTCATTATTTCAAGTATTTATTTTATCAGATAAGAGAGTAAACAATCCTTCCTTCCATCAACACTTCATACAAACTACACAACTAGACAAAAACAGTGATCCCAAGGGAAAGAGTTTAAACTTTAATTTGCTTGACATTAATAGTATTACTATTATCCACCAAATCATAAGGAAAATCCATTCCAAGATTTGTTCAATTCAATGGGATCACAATATTAATGGCATAAAAAGGGGTGTCATGTGATAAATTAAATGTGACTACAATAGGCACAGATAAATACTTTCCAGAACAGAGTGGGAGCTGTCACATGAATAAAACGGCATTTTAAATTCCAAGCCAAGCAATAACACTTAATAAATCAACTCTTAGCATAACACCACTTACCATACGTCCTATCACTTCAAGCCATCACTTCATTGCCCAAGTTCCTCTTGAAATGTCCCCTTTTTGGCGAGCATCAAAGTTTGACATGTTAGCCTATCATCAAGTCCTTGTAGGCTGATGATGGTGATTAGAGGGCCATTTGTGGGTGTTAATGAGTTCTTCAAATGGCAGTTTGCAGTATTTGTCAGCTCCAGACCCTTGGCATATTCAGAGGCGATGTTATTCAGAGGTTTCTAGCTCCATTTTGATGCACTTACTATTTATAGTAAGTCAGTTGAGTGATAGAGGCCAACCTTACTATTTATAGTAAGGCACCCGGAAGAGCTGGGGATTCAATGGATTACCTCCTGGCGCTGATAGAATCAGTAATGATGAGTATTGTGGGAGTTGTGATATTATTATTATTATTAAAGTTATCCTTTAATAATAATTAATTATAAAGTGAATATAATAAAAATTATTTGACTTTATTATTAAGGGGTCATTAAATGATATTAAAAGTCAAATAATAAAGTAATGGTTTAAAGCGCCCAAGTGAGAGAAATATAATAAAGTCACATCAAAAGCAAATGTTTATTATATTTTAATGATTTTATTTCACATGGGAAATCGTGCCTCTTGGAAAAGGAGTATAAAAGGCATCAAAAGCAAATGAAAATTATTATTGATGGTTATTAAACACTTGGCTTTGTTGCTTGGTGTTTGGAGGTGAAACCAGGGGTTTGCTGCAATTTTCAGTCTTGGAGAACGTGGTATCTCGAGGATTGTGGAACCTACAGGTGTGAGATAGCATCCAAGGGTTACAGTTGTCTGGTGGCTTTAATTCTAAAGTCACATTGTGCTCAAATTGGAGAATTTACATCAGTCTTCACAAGGGGTTTGATAGCAGATCAGAAGTTAACCAGAACTCATTTGTATTTGCTGATCATTCCTTCATATTTATTGCTGCTGTGCATTTGCTGGGCCGTACCAGTCACTGGTAGCTGGGTCCTACAGCTTCCTTGGCTAGGCGTGGGGTTACTTTGGCTGAAAACGCCTATGTCCCGAGCTTCAATCTTCATCCATCAGGGGCGGCCAGGTCTTAGCTATATATCTGATGCATAATTATTGTGGAGAACATATTTGCTGATAGGCATCCAAACAGGGGTTTGCCAGTTGCTGAAACAATTTCCAGATTTGCATTCTATGTTGCAATGGCTATCTGGGTATGTGTTAATTGAAAAAGCACTCAAAGATAAATCTGAAAAGAAAGCCATTAGTTGATTTCTCAAGCATCGTATAAAAATCTGATTTGAATACATTGTATTTGCATAGCAATTGTAAATCAGATTTGATTATAAATATATTAAGGGGCTTGCTCAGCAGTTGATAAATTTGCAATAGTTTGTCAATTACCTTCATTGCATTTATGTCTATATGTCATTGGCACTTCTTGGCATAAACCTTTAAAAATTCAAATCAAACAAAAAAAAATGAAAGATCAAACAAATCAAACAAGGCAGAAATCCGGTTAGTAAGTGTCCACCTGGGATGGGACATTTCACCTCTCCATCAAGCAAATGCAGTGGCTATTCAACTCCAATAAATCTATCTGAGAGATTTGTGGTCGACTTCTTAGTCTTTTGCAATCACATTAGGGCCAGAAGACTCAATTACAGCTGAAACTCTTAGTTGTGACTACATTTGGAAGGAAAGGTAGACACAAAAAAAAATTATAAATAAATGAAAGGGCTCTTTCAAAACCAGTAACTCCAAATCACAGGGATGCCTGGAGGCATACAAGAGAAGAAAAAATAGGAAAAAGCCCCAAATTTCACAAGGAAAATTGGAAGGCAGAAATGAAAGAAAAACCTGGAGAACCGATCAATCTTGAGGAAAATGAATCAATCATCCTCCCTGGCACCAATACCATTATCTCTTTCAACCAACAAAAGTCTGCTCCTCGTGAACTAAATCTTACCCACATAATGGAAACAACTACTAAAAACCCCAAGGAAAGTCTATTCCATTCTCAAACCAGTCTAGGTCTCAAGACTCTGTCTATCTCAAAACAGCATTCATCTTGGCCTCAAAGGTAGAAAAATTCCCCCTTCCCTCACTCCAACTTTGACAAGGTTTGGAGTTAATCCCATTCAACTCAATATTCCAACACAATCCTATTTTGCCTCTTTAACACATGACCTTTCCCCTTAATTCATTTCAGTGTTCCCTAACACCTCAACTGGTCCAATCCTCGTCAACATGAACACCATTATGGAGCCCTATCCCCCACTCTTGTAAGATTCTCATGCCTAACCCTTGCCCAACATAGCTGCAAACAACCTTCAACAGTTTCTCCTCTCAGCAATTATGGAGATAATCCAAGATATCAATAAGCTTCACACAAGTATTGAGAAAAAGGAGGTTCATAACCCTTATGTAGAGAGTGTTCTCTCTAGACTCATCAGTGTAATAAAAAAAAAAATTGAAAAGATGGTAGCTATTAATGAATGGGTTGACATTTTGAGAAAAGTTGACCAACACAAAAATATTTAAAAGTAGTAAATGGCAATGCTGCTCCCAGAGGACGGGTCACAGACAAATTGTTGAGATAATCAAGGACCATGTAGAAATGATCCCTCCAGCCAGACACCAAAAACTCAATACAAAATCTCAACCAATGCCAGCATTCATGGAGATTGGCTGTGCACATTGCACAAGCCTCAAGCTTCTTCCTCATCCACAGCAGCTTTGCTATGGGAAGTGGCCCTTACCCTCCCAGTCATAATTAATGTTGAATTGATGCTTATATCTGCAATGGCTGTACATGAAAGATCGGTGACATATGTTTTGATATTTTGAATAGGGAAATACCACAAGGATGCAACCTGTTTGAATATATTTCCATGAAAGTATGAATTAATGCTATTTCCATCAATTTAATATCCTTCCATATCTAAGTTTTTTCTTTTCTGTAATGATATGTAAGGATACCCTATTTTGTTCAAGGCTCCACTTGTAATCACCACTTACATACATAATATATTTACCATTTTTCAAATAACAATCAAAAATTGTTTTGAAATCATCCTCATTAGTCATTAGAACTATTCTCAGTAAGAAAGATCAGTTAAAACAATAGATAAATTGTGTGCTAGCTATCTGTGCATGTGCAAGTACATCAAGAGGTAACAGTGAATGCGCATGAGAAGAAATGAGCATCCCGATGAGTGCACATGAATGTTTTATATTCACACATAAGGGTGTCTTTGTTTTTACCTCTATTTAATGTGTTTTGCTGCATGAATGATTGACTAAAAGAAAGAAACTACCTGAATAGGTCGATCTGCTGTATTAGTTACAGTAATTTTAATTGCTTTCCGGCCTGCATTCAAAATAATATTTCCTTCTTCTGGATAAACCTTTCCAGGCCAGCATTCATCTTCCATACAAGTAAATTTATCCAAGCTAGGAACTGCACACACAGACAGCGTATTATTGGAAAATTTGGGAAGTTTCTCCATCAACTTGTACATCTCTGTTTTTATTCTAATTAGCTACTTGAAGCCAGTTATCAAATACAAGGAGCTATGCTCTTGCATCATGCCAAAGCATTCATCAAATAAAGAAGCATAGGCAATGCCTAAAAAAGTGCAATTCCAATAGTATAATTATGCAAGATGAATATCACAAAATGAAGTTTAACACATTCCATTTAATAACTAAAAAGTGGCAAGTGGATTTCTCTTACAACCATCCAGGATCAATTACAAATAAGAACAAGGATTCAGTGGTAAACCGTCCAGTATCTTAAAAAATGATATTTAGAACTACTAGGGGTAAACCATCTACTTTACAATAATGCCTCAATTAGAGCTCAAGTACAAATAATTGAAATGGTTACATCAACTGAAGGTAATAGCTTTAAATTCACTCATTTAGAAATATGAATTTCAAACATTAAAGGAGTATTTCAAAATTATTAGATGATACTTGCAAAAAATGAAACTGACTAGAACTAATAGAGGTTGATTAGAACGTCATGCATTCCAAAAACCTATGATTTTTGATAGATATTAAAGATCCTAGATGATTCAACTTTCAGCTGGAAACGGTTCATCTTGTCTAAGGTGTACAGCCTACAATTTTAAATAGCGGTACGGCCAGCAGAGGTTGATATAGGTGCAGCAATACCATTTTCTTCAATCATAACCTAAAAGCTGATATTATTTCCCTTCACGACAAGCCCAAATCACACAATTTGAGTACCAATACTTATAAATAACTTCACGTAGGGAGTACAGACTGCTATAAGAATGTACAGCCTCCAAGACCAAGCATGCAGCAACTGATATAAAATATTAAACAGGACTGCTAACAAATGACAATAAAGTGACTACAAATAGATTTGGTATTCCAACGCCCTCTTTCAAAAGTCTACAGCTGAGATATTACCTTGTATGGCCCAGTTTTGACAGTGTACGATCTACTGAAGACAAAGAAACTATGTGTAAAATCCCTTCTAATTTTTCACCAAATTTGCACTCTTTCCCCAATGAGAATTTGTCAAACAGTTCATGTACACACTGGATATTTAGTTTTAGCTGCAATGTTTGATACTTTATACAATGGTTTCTGATATTCTGGTTTCAGATTACTTACATTGGAGAATATTTAAATGTTCATATTTATCAAAGAGATATGTAAAATACCCGCTCATTTTTTTCCAGAAATTACACAACTTGCACCGTTAGCGTTAGCCCAAAATTCAATGAAAGTCAACTGGAAGCAACCCTTCACTTTCTTATCACCCAAATCCCAAAGAGGGCAAGGTGAGAGCATACGGTGCAAGGGGATCTGATTGTAATGATAAAGCTGGAAGTAAACAAGTAAGCTATTGGCGACAAGCCAGCCAATAGAGAAAGTAAATACTTAAGTGGCAAAGCCAGCCACTTCCACTTTTCAATGGGCTACAAGAAGTGAATCAAAGTAAAGCACTTGGCAGCATAGCCAGCCACTTCCACTTTTCAGCAGGCTACAAGAAAAATGAAAGGAAACTCAACCACTTATTCAACGGGAGTGAAGTAAAATAATCAAAGGCTCAACCACCTTTTAGTGGGAGCAACCACTTGTTCAGTGGGGTCAATAATAAGCATATACAAGAGCATTCACCAATGGTAGTACCAATGGTGTTACAATGAGCTCAACATAAACAAATCAGATCATTACATACTACTGCTATGAGAGATAAATGACAGAAATGAGAAGTAAACACCCTCCCAAGATGATAGAATTTAAGTATGTGAACACCCCAATAGAATAAAACAAGTATACCTCAAGATAGGTCTATTTGAGATCATTAGAAGGACAAACTGGAGGCTGAAATAGGTCTGATAATCAAAACAAAGGTCTAATATGCATGAACAGCAGGTTTGAAGCTCAAATCAGCTACCTTAAAAACAGCATAACTCCTCCAATACTCATCCAAATAAAGTCAAATGACTTTCAAATAATTCCTCTCAGCTAGGCGACCCAAAACAAGTAGCAAGCCGCCACCAACAAGCCTGAAACACACTAGCACGGAACCCAAGACACCTTCAGCCACGAGTACGGCCTCCTAGGATGGACGACCAGCAAATAAAAATCCCACACTCTCAAAAATTCCCAAATGAACCGACACTCACAAAATGATATTCAATCCTTTGATCAGCATGAGTAAAACAATGGTACAACCAAGGGTTTGGAAATAGCAACCAGCAATCTGAAACTCCAAGAAATCACTTCTAAAATGCACACAAATAGTTATCATACCAAAACATAGCTAGAATTCATCATAAGTTTAAAGTAACCAAAACTGAAAACAAACTATCACTGTTAAGCTCTAATGGTGATTATTGAATGCAATTACACTCCACCAGCTAGGCATTGTCTTTCAAATCCGAAACCAACAACCTAAAGAGGGTTTTCATCCTCCAAAGATTCAAGAAAGAACACTCTAGTTTCAATCCAGCAGCATAACTTTATCTCCAAAATGCATAACCAA
Source organism: Sequoiadendron giganteum (assembly GCA_007115665.2). Taxonomy (NCBI): domain Eukaryota; kingdom Viridiplantae; phylum Streptophyta; class Pinopsida; order Cupressales; family Cupressaceae; genus Sequoiadendron; species Sequoiadendron giganteum. Next base: position 688,814,603 of record CM021100.1, on the reverse strand, counting down.
ATGAGAGCAAGAGAGGGAATATAAATAGCTTCTGAGACCCAAGAATTTGAATTCCTTTTCCCTCCAAAAGCGGACGCCACACATGAGAAAATATAATATTCAATTTAATTTTCATTTATCTCTCCATTTGGGTGTCCAACTTAGGAAATATAATTTCCCCTTTTTAAAAACAACTTAAAGTTGTTGAGTCTAGGCATGGGGTACAAAGGGGCCAATAATAACTTAAGTTATATCTTATATTTTATCCTTTTGAACTTTATGACTTAATAACTTAAGTTGCAATATTTCCAATTCTGAACTCCAAGGATGGTGGAGAGGTCCATTGCTAAAAATATCAAGATGCCAACCATTGCAACTGCCACCATTGCTAGAAAATGTCACCCAGTGTTGAACTGCTGCTAGAACCCATTGCCGAAAATAGCACTTACTAAAAATAGAATACTACTAAAAATAGTAAGTGACTCCAAACTCAAAGTGAGCACATTCTAGTTAGCCATCATAACTTACTAAAAATAGTAAGTCTAAAAATAGCAATGACTGCCCACCAAAGCTCTCAGAAAACCCAGAAACCCTTCTGACAAGCTCCTACAACCAGCCCTTGAAAAGCTGACAAGAAACCTCCAAGAATTTAGGAAACCCTAAAAAATGCCTCCGAGTAGCCCACGGGACTCCAAAAATGGGCTATCGACCACTGAAAAGCATAGGGCTAGAAAGGGGACATTACAAGATATAAACATTTTAATATATATATTGTTGTGAGACTGTGTACAGTAAATTCCCAAACACAAATTTGCATCAAATAACAATGGAATATAACACGCTAACCTGCTGAGTAATGCCAAAATTCCTATCAGCACCTTCAACTTCTTTAATTTATAACCCACTTCCCAAGTAATATTATGGCACCTAAAATGATACGGAGGATGTGAATAGTGTATGGTGGCCTTTGAAGAATTTGTGGCAGCACTTGGGGTCACAATTCCTTCCCAAATCATGTGATGGTTCCTTGATTATTTCTATGACCCTTTGACCACGCCCTCTTAATAATATTGGCACCTTAATATGGTGCAACGGCTCCGAAGGAAAAAATAAATACTTTTGGCTCCGTGGCAACTCAACTTAGTGATATCATTCCCCACATCACATTCTTTTCTCCATAAGCATTTGACATCCTTCCTTAAATAATGCGCAGGGTTTAGAAGGCCATGCAACAATGGAAAGTGATGCCTAAATATATTAAAGCATTGATTCCTCTCCTCAATCCCTGATGGTATGAATAATATATAAATTGGCCCTCACAATTATGAAATGGTACAGCTAGGTCAGGGACATCAAATATAATATTAATTTTATTCAGCTCTGTAAATCTGTAACTTTACCACTCTGAAATTCGTCTTGCAACAAGACTTCACTAATTTTGAAAATTCCACCTCTAAGTCCAATGCGAGAAATCTGAATGATCTCTTCAGCAACCAACTAGGGTAGAATCTTGCACTGCCGAAACCGGCATCCCTCAAGGTTTCGTCCAAGGGTTTGTTTCTCCAAAAACTCTCTAGTTTCATCAAGCAAAAATCAAGCATGAGAAAATAAGCTTCCAAATGTACTTTTGTATTAATTCTCGAAGCCACTAGAAGACTTTTCAAATTCCTGCACTTTTAATATTTCTTTTAAAGATAGGTAATAAAGTGACTTTATAAAACTTCATTAAATATTCCACTTAAGTCACTTTATGAAACTTTATTAAATTGATTAAACCATAAAATGTGCTTGTGCGGATAATATTAAATAATTAAACTAAATTATTCCCTTTTGCCTGACTTTAGCCTAGAAGAATAAAATAGGCTAATTAGTCACTCCACATCACTCCTCGGAAGGGACATTACACTATGATTTATATTAGGAATCAGATATTCACCTTCTAGCATAGTATTGTCAAGCGAAGCAAGTACTATCTATCCTTGGAAAAAGCCATAACTACAATTTCTTATACTTGGTACGAATCACAACCTCTTGTAGAAGATGGTACAGCTAGAACTACTATGGCTAGCAATTAAAACTCCACAGTAACATTAGATAACAATATCACCAACATCGCAAACTTAAAATAATACTAATATAATATTCTCCATAAGATCCACAAAGATATCACATCAAATCAGGAATAAATGAGAGCAAACACTAAATAACTCACTCCCAAAACTGAAGCACATAAACCAAGAATCCATTGAGGCCTTTGTTAATCCCTGAATGAGATTGTACTAAATATTATGAGGAATTTCATCCTCAACGCTTTAAAAAATCTAAGGGTTTTCATTATCAGGCACAAAAGAAGAATGCACATTCATTCTTGCAAAAGAAATTGTTTCAAAAAGCATGTAGAGTCTTTTTTTAAGACACTCATATTTATAACTTTATTTTGAGGAAATTAAATAACTTTTATTTATTTTTAGGTTAATATTCTTCAAAGTTATAAAATTACAATTTAACTATCCTTTTCATCACCTTCTTGTGCCATGAACCTAGTGACACTTCAACTAATCAGTTATAACACCTTTTTAATAATTAAATATAAGTCATCTTTTAATTTTTTACTTTTTTGACAACTTTAATATTTAATTAGTTATCAAATTTTCCATTTAACCATCCCATTAGCTTGCTGGAAAAATACGGAAATTAGGATAAGCGTTACTTGTGGTTGTGACTTATGTTCGAGAAGGGGACATGAGACATGTTTTGGAAACATTCCCATCCAGACTTCCATTCCAAAGGAAATCTGGTGATGACCTACATAGATGTTACAATATGAATGATAAGCACTTAAATACTCTTCTATGTTAATTACATGAATTATAACAAACAAGTGTCCAACAATCTAGAAAAATGTGTTTTGTCAAACAGTTAAAAAGAAAACTGCAAACTACATAAATATAAAATACTCCGAATACGTAGGAAGCCCTGATTAAGGATGGAGTGGCTGATATAAAACTTCAAAACTATACTCAATTGTTAATAAACTGTTGTAACAAGAGTTACTTGTAATGTCCCCTTCGCAAGCGTAAGTGCCAATCAGGTACCCTTACCCTATTTTTATTCTTGTAGGCTAATGGAGAGTAAAAAGGGAATAATTAATTAAATTAAGTTGTCTAAGTTTGAGCGACTTCTATTTAATTAATTATTTTATTTTTATAAAGTGAACAATTAAGTGGAAATGGTGACTTTTCAATGTTCTAAAATATTTAATAAAGTCACTTGGCAAAAAATTGAATGTTATTTTATTATTTTGGGGAAAAGCAGTGTTCCACGGGGACACGTTTCCCCCCTTTTTGGGCAAGTTTCCAAAACGGGGACGTTTCGGGGACGGGGAAACAGGTACTTGGCGTTTCCCACCGTCCCGCCACCGCCACCGGTACTCCGCCAGAGACGAGGAAACGTCTCCTGGGGAAACGCCTAGCCGTTTCTTGGGAGACGGGGAGACGCCTAACCGTTTCCCGTCAAGCCCACGTCCATGGAGGCGTAAAAGTTGAAAAATAATAATAAAATTGAATTTTTAAGTGCTTTGGGGTTACCCTAATTTGGCATGGGCCCCACCCCTTCCTCCAAAACAACACAAAACAATCTTCCTTTATCATTTCACTCACATTTTTATTGACTGATTTTTTTTGCAGCCAGCTGAAGAGAAGGAAAAACAGTTCAAAAACTTGAAGAAGTCTGATTGAAGGAGTGAAAAGAGTGATTGCAAGTGTTATAGAAGTGAGAAGGAGCAAGAAGAAGTGGAGGAAGAGGATTCTACTGCATTTTGAAGAGATTTATCAAGCACAAGGTAGGGTTTTTGAAGTTTTTTTCAGATTTCTTGTTGTTTTTGTTTTATTTTCTGAGTTTAAACTTCTTTTTTTCTTATTCATCTCAAAGACTCAAAACCAGATTTGATGTTGAATCTTGAGGGCAAAATGATGAAGATGATTAAATCATTCATCATTTTGCCCTCAAGATTCAACATCAAGTTTTTTATTTTAAAAATTTAATAATAAACTTGTTTTTAAAAAGAAAAATTTCTTATTCATCTCAAAATCAGATTTGATGTTGAATCTTGAGGGCAAAATGATGAAGATGATTGAATCATTCATCATTTTGCCCTCAAGATTCAACATCAAGTTTTTTATTTTAAAAATTTAATACTAAACTTGTTTTTAAAAAAAAAAATTCTTATTCATCTCAAAATCAGATTTGATGTTGAATCTTGAGGGCAAAATGATGAATGATTCATTCATCTTCATCATTTTTCCCTCAAGATTCAACATCAAATTTTATAAAATATAAATTGTAAATTTTGTTTTCAAAATTAAAATTTTAAATTTGTATTTCAATTTGTTAAACTAGGCTGATTTTATTTTAATTTTGTGAAATGCAGTGTCACTTTCACAATGAGAAGTAGCATGAGTGGTGATGACATGGAAATTCATTCCCATAGTGAACATGATTCAGATTTTGAACCTGAGAATGAGGGGGATGACCATGGGGTTGATCCTACAGCCCATTCTAGTTCCATGGCGAGTGCACCAGCTAGTACAGGTTGCCCTTCAGAGTTGTTGGCAGAGTATGCTAGGGGTCCTTTTGATCCTAAGTCTCCTCTCAAACAGTTTGCTTCAAAAATACAAGGCACATCACCTACAGGTGGGGGAACAAGGAAGTGGAAGTGCCACATTTGTCAGGCTGAATGGTTTGGTAGCATCACTAGAGTGAATGCACACTTTCTTTTTTGGACAAGAAAAGGTGTGGAGCCTTGTAATTTTCTGAAGGAAACTAAAAATATACGTTATAGAATTGAGTTTAACAGGCTTTGGGGCGTTCCAGATGACACAAATATTACAGCCCCTACTACTTTGTCTGTTAGGGCAGCCCTTCAACGCATCCATGATCCGCCACATACTTCTCCTCATGCTTCACAGATGGGAGGAATGATGTTTGGATCTCCATCCTCTTCCACTACTAGTGCCGCTAAGGGGATAGCTGCAAGGAAACGCAAGTTGCAGACACCGCAGAGTAGCCCCATTGCTGATATGTTTAATGTGCACCTGAGAGATGAGATAGATGAATCCATTGGCAAGTTCTTTTTTGCCAATGGCATTCCATTTCATGTTACACGGTCTCCTTATTATAGGGAGATGATGGCTATGGTGGCGAAGGGAGGAACATCATATGTGCCACCAGGTGACGAAAATGAGGACTTCGATCTTGGATAAGTGCTATTTCAAGATCAATATTTTGATGGAGAAGATGAAGGCATGTTGGGTGGCATATGGGTGCAGCATAGTTATGGATGGGTGGACGGGCATTAGCCATCATCCACTCATCAACATCATGGTCACATGTGCAGAGGACCCATACTTCCTTAGAGCAGTTGATTGTACAGGGCATCGCAAAGATGCTGATTTTCAGTTTCAGGTCCTCAGGGAGGCTATTGAGGAGGTTGGGCCACAAAATGTGGTCCAAGTAGTCACAGATGCAACCCATGTGTGTAGAGCAACAGGGAAACTCATTGAGGCAGCCTATAGTCATATTTGGTGGACCCCATGTTGTGTGCATCCCATGAACAATGCACTCAAGGACATGGGTAAGATTGATTGGATTAGAGGAGTGGTCACCGATGCGAGAGATGTGCAGATGTTTATCTGCAACCACCACACTTCACATGCACTCTTCAGGACCTTCGCGAAGAAGGAGTTACTGAAACCGGTGGAGACCCGATATGCATCATATTTCATTCTCTTGGAGAGAATGATTGAGTTGCAAGAGGCATTGCAACTCATGGTTATGACTAATGATTGGAATAGGTGGGTCGAGGCAAGACAACGCAGGGGAGAAGGGTGAAGGAGATAGTGAAGAGTGATGTGTTTTGGACTGATGCGAAATACATTGTCTCCATCATTTCTCCAGTATTCCAGGTTATTAGATATGGGGATGGGGATGCACCTAACCTTGGAGAGGTGTATGAGTGCATCGACTCTATGCTTGACCAGATGAGGGTTGCTGTGCGAGTGAAGGACCCCTCTCTAGCATTCTACAATGAGCACATCCAGCCAATCATTCAACGCACATGGGACAAGTTGAACACTCCTTTGCATATGGCTGCCTTTGCCTTGAATCCTGAGTGGTACAAGGTTAGATCGGGTAGAGTGACACCGATTCAAGATGATGAGGGGAAGGCGGGTTTCTTTAGGTGCATAGAGAAGATGTATGATTCTAGAGATGCCAGCACAATTCGCACTGAGTGGACCAAATTTGCCATTCTTAGAGGCTATTCAGATGCGGCAAAGATGGATATAGAATCTATGGCACAGGAGGACCCACTTTTGTGGTGGAATTGTCATGGTACAAAATCTTTGACCACCACTCTAGCTATCCGTCTGCTATCCCAGATTTCCAGCTCTTCAACTGCTGAGAGGAACTGGTCTACACATAGCTTCATCCACTCTCTTAAGAGGAATAGACTTACCTCTAAGAGAGAAGAGAAGCTTGTGGCTGTACACAGTGCTTTGCGTCTCATAGACCGCAAGACACTTGGGTACAAGGAGAGTCCAACGGCACGATGGGATGTGGAGCCACAGGAGCCTTCACAGATTGATGAGGATGATCCTACCACTTCAGATGCAGGGTTGGTTGGTGTGAGCTTGAGGGATCTTGACCTTGTGGAGTCCAGCAGTTCCAGTGATGAGGAGTTTGCACTTGCAAATGATTAGAGGCCTCCCTTCACTACATTTTGAGTTTTGACATTTTGGCATTTTGTCTTTTGTAATGCTATTGCTATTAGTATCTGTATTTACTATTTGGCATTTGCTACTCATTGTAATGATGAATCATGTAATCATCTTTATAGACTTTGTGATATAAATTATAATAGAAATCTCCAATTTGACAATTTCATTTGCCAAATTTTATTTAGCAATTAGCATTCAAGAAATCATCGTATTTAGATTTAGTAATTCAAATTTTACTATGTTATAATTTTACTAATTTCCTATAATTTCATTTGAAATGTAATTCGTACACTGTTATAGTGTTATACATCTTTTCAAAACTAGTTTTTCAAGTACTATAAGTATATGTATAACTATATCAGGACCACCACCCCGCTACCACCCCCTCCCCCAACCCCCCGCCATCCCCAAACTTAGGCCCTTTGTCCCCCCATCCCAGAAACCCATCCCGCACATTGCCCCGTCCCCAACACCTGTGGAACACTGGGGAAAAGTGAATAAAAGGTGGAAATGGAAAGGAAAAAGTCGTTCTTAGCATTTCATTTTTACAAAACCACAATTTGGAGAAGAGAACAACTGTTCATCTTCAGCCTAGGATGGAACCCCGACAGCAAAATTGATTTCAAGAACGAAAATTCACCTAACCAATTTATTGGTGGATTCACATAAGAGTCATAGGCATGCGTAATTACTAATTTTGGAGATCGCCATTTCTGGAGAGATTGTATTAACAGGGAAGTCACCAAAATTTATGAGCTAACTGCATCAAAGAGGACAGCTAGAAATGAATATTAAGGGAGTTATGTAGGTTTATTTCCAGCTGCCACTCTAAAAAGTTGTCGAAGAACAAGAAAATTATTCACTCAAGGTTAAAGAAGATCGTGGCATTAAGAAAATTAAGACCAGCAACTATTTGGAACTTTGGCTTCCTAAGAAAGGAGGACCGAGGAGATAAATAGGGGTGTGGGACCCTCCAACATCTAGCTGCCAGCTTGAATTAATTCTGAAACATGGGAAAAAAGGAGGAAATTGCAGCAAAGGCTCAGCACCTATTTTGAAGGGATTAAATCCCTCACAACCCACCACCACCCTTTTTTTTTGGGTGTTACACGCTTGAAACCCGGTTTCTATTCATATATATATCTTGGCATTCAACAGGGATGTGAGGATGACCAGCAATCATAAAGAAGGTCGCAGTTGATGGTAGTGCAGTCGTTTATCTTCACAACAGCATTTAAAATAGTCTGGAGTAATAATACCATTGGAATACAGATCTTGGAAAGGAGACAATTCAGTATAGCTGATGATAAAAGCAACCAGCATGGACTCAATGAATCAATTGACCAACTAGAGGTCTAAGCACTATTTGTGTATTAGCAAATGTAATGAAATTTATCCTATTACATATGCCATTTGTGTTATTTAAAATTGAGTAGATCATATATATGTCATTACGTCAATTGTACAACTCATGCATTTTGCTGTACACATAAAAATTTCAACTCAAAGAAAGAAAGTTTTGATCTGACATTTTGTCAAACATTTGTATAAAAAAAAATATATATATATAGACCAGCATATTACATTACCTCCAATAACCCCACATCCCAACCAAGGAAAGTAGCTATCCCAAAACTGAAAATCTATATGGTTTGAAGGAAAACGGCCAGCAAGAGCATATACAGCCAGATATTGAGGTGTGGCCTGATATCAGTCTGTAGGTCTGAAGTGGCAAAAACGGCCCAATCTAGGCATAGCAATTTGTGACCAGCTGGTGGTTGATAGGGCACTTCAACTGCTCAATTGCCCTCCCAAAAATGATTGCACTATGGACTGTTGTGGTAGAAATGAAAATATAGACTCCAGCTGGTAATAATATCGTATTAATCTTCCTTTAAGGTGTCCATAATCCTATTTTGATCAGCAGCAAAAGTTTCATTGTTCTTCATTAAATCGCCCTCCTAGAATGGCTCGATTTCTCCATCAATAAACCATAGAAATCTCATGCAATAGCAACCAGATATTATAATAGAATTGTAGCAACTTCAATACTAACTCATTTAAAAAAACTTCAATCAAAATGATATGTAGAAATTAACCCAAACTACAATACTTAGCTCAAATGTGATCTCTGTATGAAATCACCCAAAAGGGAATGGAGGGTTTTCATCCTCAATCTGAAACTCAAGGGTTTCTATCCTCAAGAGAGAAGATGAACATTACTCAATCTTGGAACAAGAAATTTGTTTTTCAAAATGGATGCCTTCCTCATACCCCAAACCTGTCTTTTATAGCTTTTTGAGAGATTTTAATATTATTTTCTTTTTTTCACCTTTTCCCTCCAAAATAATTTACGTGTTTTTTTTTAAATACTTTAGACACTTATCTTTTAATTATTTGAATATAAAAATTATTTTCTTTTTAAATAAACATAAATTCGCCAATAGAGGGGAGCTCTCTCCTATTGAGGTAGAGATTGAGTTGGTTTCCTAGTTTGAAAGGTGGTCTTTGTACTCTTTCTGGCCTTATTGCTCCTTTATTGAGGTAGGGAGTAGGGCTGGTTTGGTGGTTTTGGAAGGGAGCTCTTGCTGCCCTCCCTATTTTGGCTCAATGTTGTTTGCATTGAGCAGATGTTATGCTACAGAATGGGTGGTATAGGCTGACGGTTGCTTGGCTAATTTAGGTGGTTCTCATTTCCTTATAGGATTTTAAGTCCCTCTCTTTTCTTGGGTTGAAGGTCCCAATCAAAATCTTGTTGTAGAGGGTTCAAGGTACCTTCAAAACCTTTGTGCAGCTTGTGTTGTGCTGTTTTTTCTCTGTTTATTTTTGTTGTTGTTGGGCTGCTGATGGTGAGTGATTTATCTTTTAGCAGCATGCTTTGATCGGATAGGGTTTCAAGTCCCTTCAAAACCTGTTTGTAATGGGTTTCAAGGCCCCATCAAAACCTGTTTTCCCCTAATCAAAAACATAAACTCACCATTTGAATGATTTAAATTAAATTATTAAATAATTTTCCCTTTAATAACATCCCAATGCCCTACGAAAAAATTCAAGATATGCTAAGTATCTTTTATCGGCCTACGTTTGGAAAAGGGACATGACATAGATTCACACTCTAGTGTCATAAGGTGGCTTAATGGATGATGGGTACATAGAGTATTTGACACAAGATATGAAATTATGGTATATCATTGGAAAGCTTAGTAAGTATAGTCCCTTTGTAGTTATCAAGGTTTTGAGGCCATAAGAAAACAATATAGCTATTGTATTTGCACAACAAAGAAAGGAGAATCCGAGAATAATGACAATCATATATAGTCATTAATTAATTGACTCTCCCTTTGTCTATATAAGCCTCTCTTTGTTCTTGAACATTAAAATGAAAATGTATTATTTGGGGTCACTATATGCCTTAAGTTCCTTTCTATTCATCAATTACAAAATGATTCTTATCTCTAGCAGCCAGTCCAAGTTATCAACTTTAAGGTCATCAATAATAGTTACTTTCACATATCTTGATAAATCCTTTGCACAAGCCCACGGGGCATAGACTAAACCGTTAAGCCATTGAAAGACATGAATAATGGTCGCAAGTTTGAATCCCCAGCTTCAACCACTCCATGAGTAAGGGCAGCTCATGTGACCGGAGGTTACAAGGGCCACATTATTAGGATCTTGCAAATGGGGTCCTGGCCAATTCAATTCCTATGTATCTAAAAAGAAAATTCTTTGCACAATACTTTAGTAATAAATAAGAAAATCAAAGTTACCGGGAGACACGCTGCCCCCTGAGACGCGTCTTGGAGGTTGGGATGCGTCTCTGGTACCAGAGACGTCCCCAAAGACGCCTCCAATCAGATGGTATGCTGCAAAAAGTTTCTTGGAGTCTCTTGCAGTCTCCCAAGAAAAAATAAAAAAAAGGCGTCACCCAACCAGATTTTTAGAAAAAAAACATTAAAAAATTATAAATGAAGATTCTATTCTTCATAGCCTTCAAGGAAAAATCACTGTTTTTGGCATTCATTCAGATTTCTGGACAAAGAGACAAATTGGTCGCTTATTGTGTCTGTTACATCTACAGCAAGGATTGTGTATCCATTTTTAATAGAGTACATTGCTAAGTCTTATCATTCCTAAATCAGTGATTAATTGCCAACATTTAATGGTATGTGGACTTTATCAAGGATCCTCCATACTTGGAGTCAATTGCTTTTGAGATAAAAATCTGAGCAGCTTATACTCTGAAGCCCATCTGGATTGGTCTCTTGTCAATAATCCTTACCATGGGAACTACATTTGGACCTTGCAGTATTTGAGCCTTCTTGATTTTATAGAACTTCAAGCAACATATGGCCAAGTTGTGATGTAATTAGGGATCCATTTCAAAAACTGCTGCCCTCTTTGTTTGTAAGGGTGAAAACAGCCAAGAATTAGCCCTTTTGAATGACTTTAAGATCCAAGCCATCCTATGATGTAATATAACTACTTAATATCATGGTAACATGCAACAAAGGGCATGCTCTTGTTTTGAAAGTTCAATGTCATGATATTTTCTATAAATTATAAAAAAATTATTTTTTATTTATATTAAAAAAAGATGGCTTCTCCCCCGTCTCCTATTTTCAAAAAATAGCTGTATCGGTACCGGTACCGGTCTCCCGTACCAGTACCAGTACTAGTCTCCCGGCATCCTTGAAGAAAATATGACAAGTTAAGAATCATACAAATTTTTGCTATGCAAAAGAATAGAACGCTACAAAGGGAAGACTACCATAATCAAATATATCTAAAAACACAAAAAATGACTACAAATACAGCTACATGCTATCCAATAAATGGCTGGTCAATCCAACTAGAATGTATGGTAGCACAAACTGCAATATAATCACAAATAGGAAAATATCAATTCGAAATATAGTTCAATCCACCCTCCAAATATCATAGTATTCAAGTATAAGCACCATTATTGCTCTAATTTTTAATACAAATAATGAACATAGGAAGAATTCACCTTGTCAAATTCCAATTGAGTTAGAGAAAAAGGGAAAACAGATAATTGGACATGAAGAATTCCCCATATCTGACCTGGAAGGAATGAACCATACAATGCGAGTTCAAGATTTCCATCTTCATTTGTGATGGGATTGTGAATTGTTACTAATTTAGTGCCATCTAGAAATGTTCCTTCCACCTACAAATAACAAACTTTAAATTAGATCGGACATAACATTTGAAAAGAACTGGTCTAATCTACAATTTAATGAAACTAGCATAGATAAATTATGAACAAAAAATATTAAAAAAAGAACAATATGTTTTTAAAGAATGTCTTCTTTAATTTTCCTTGATACAAAAATCAAAGCTAACCAGCAAGAATTGAGAAAACATAAGAAAATAAGGAATAAAATGCATTCACCAAAATGGACTTTTCCATGTTAGGGCACAATTGCCTCCCACCACATGGCATATCATAGGTTGGGTGTAGCCTATGGGCAAGATTGAGAGCTAGTTACTTAATGTACTTGGCACCACAAAGCTTCTTATGGACCCTAGGATGCCTTTTAGGGCTTGACCAAAATCCTAGATACCCTCATCTCTCTCACTTCCAACTACTCCCTTAGCCCCCTAGGTCCATCGTACCTATAATTTTCCCATATACCCATGGTGGCAGATTCAATCACAACTAAATCCATCCCACTTAAATGTTAAAATCTTAGTGATAGTTGATGAATTTCATTGTTAAAAGACAATTTTTTAAACATAGGCAAATGACTAAGGCATAAATATGGAGTCACAAGCTTGCTCATTTCAGAATTTATTAATTTCAATTATTTGTGTACACAACTTATAGATTTTAGCAAACTTGACATGTTGACGATCAAACTCTCAAGACTTCAAACAAATTTGGTCACAACATGTTCAAGTCATTCAGCATATGTTTTCATGTTGACACATCATAAGCTGGCTTAACAAGCAATATCACTATGAACTCGCAAATTGGTATCATCATGACTTGCTCAAAGGTCAATGCTTCCATACCCAACACTTGTTCTTTCTTGTTATTCATGTTTTAGGGGCAACCCTTCACTACAAGCCCTGTCACCCAACATAATTCACCTGAATTGGCTACTCAAACAATAGTATCATTACACTCCAAAAGTTTGCAATTGATCCCAAGTAATTGTGAAGTGCCACTTCATTACCCAAGTTCTTCAAAAGCATTTCTGAAATTTTTTGATGTATGCATATTCTTTTCTAGCTGATGTTAACATTCAAAGGCAGGAAAATAAAAGCATGGAAGGCATGCTTTAGTTCAAAAATAAGGATAGGGCATTTTAAATTTTACTTTCAAGTTTTAATTTGAATCAGACTTATTTTAGAGTTAAATTTTAAGCATCAATGAGGATTTTTTTTATTTTCTAGTGATTATTATGTACAAGAACATTGGACTGCGCCTAAAATGGTAGGTAATGCTTTGTGACCATAGCATCTACTATTTTAGAACAGCACTTTGTCTTCTACATAACCCCTCTTAAGTAAAAGTAAAATTATTTTTTGTAGAACCCTACTCTTATTTTAATAATTGGATTTTTTTGGGGTTCACCCTGCAGTGTGACGGTAAAGTGTCAGTGTGCAGTTCTGACTTGGATGATTACAATGCCTACTCTAGGATAGTATAAAGAGAGAAATAGTGAGTAAATTATCAGTAAAATTATTCTTGAAACACATCAGCTTAGAAAAGGTATATGGACTTGAACTCTATTTAAATAAGATCTTTTCCTGTGTTTGTTTTATTTCTAATGCTTTTCTAATTTTCATTTCAAGACTGATCTACGATCTGATACATTTCTAATCCTAGTAAGGTGTTATATTCTAATTCTATGACCAATATTTCCAAATATCACACAAGGACCTATTAGACACTAACTTCCAGTTTAATCCAACATACCTAAATGCTACATTCTTGGTTCAACAACCACCAGCATACTTTGAAGAGAATAGAAACAGTAAATAAATTATGATACAAAACTTTCTACTACAACGAAAATATAATACATAAGCATTTTCTAAATGTTCCATACCTGAACTGTTTCCAAAAGATGCACAACAGAAGGAAGTACTTGACGCCTGCAAAACTCCATCCAAAAGCACCATGTGCAGAAATAAGCATCAATACTCTCCTATGTTTAATTCGTATAGCTTGACTTGAAAAAGAATTATAACCAGAACTGACATTTTTCTCTACTCATTAAGAAGATCCTGAACAGGCATACTCATTTAAGTTAGATATGGCCAAAGCATATGACCAACATAATAGACTGTCTTTAGGGTTTCCAAAAAGAGACGCTGGAAATAGACGTGATGAGAAGTGATATTCTGAAAATAGAAACAATATGCAATTCTATAGAGGATGTATTTTTGAGTGGCCCTATCTTCAAACCAAAGCATCTTGGATAAAATAAGTTTGTTATAAGACTTTTTAATCCAAACAAACTAAAAGATGGTAGAGGTATTAACACTGGGGAAAACAAAGTCTAAATTGAATATTAAAATTGGCAAGAGCATGAAGGAATTCTCTTGGTACATCCAGTTGACAACAAAGGATTGTTGTTCTATTGACAAGAAGGGGCATACATCTTGGCCCACAAAGTCTTTGACAAGGAAAGCTCTATAGATTGAAAAACAAAATAAACATTTATCTATAAGAGTGATGATGTAAAATCCAATAAACAAAAAAATCTATTACCAAAAGCATCATTAACAGAAGGAAGAAGGGATCATCATTTCAGCACATCAATTTGGCTTCCAAGAAAGCACTCTCTATCATGTCCAAAATCTTATTCACACATAGGAGTTTACTGTCTAGAATGAAGAGCCTCATTAGCAAAACAAGAACACCACTGTCTGCTTTTAAGTCCAATTCACCATCTGCTTTAAAGTTTGATCCCTTTTTCATGCAACCCTTCTCAAGAAGCGAAAAAATTGTTCAAAGTTAGACTTTTGTCCTATCGCTCTGAAATTATATGTTGGGAGAAGTTGTGAGTCTGTAAAAGGCAGTCTGTCTGTGGAAGGTCATCCATCTGATACACAATCTCTGACCCAGCCATCAAGATAAACTTCTCCAAACCCTCTTGGTACAAGGATTTTTAGAAAACTGTTTCTAAGGCAGGAAAGGAGGGTCTGTCTATGGGAAAAGAAAGTCTATCTAGAATATATATATGGCTGTTTGAGCAACTGTACTGCCATTCAATCCTATAATAACAATAGTAGCATCATTGTCAACAGTGTCACTATTGTCAAGCATGCCCATACCAAAAGAAGTCCCTATGTCTCTAAATAGATGGTACTTCAAACATTTTATTCATGTGAAAAAAAGAAGCAGCACTACTGCATGAGCTGGAATTCATTCATGGTTGTTTCAGTTACACATGAAACTAGCAAAAACTAGCAGAGAAGATGAAGGCCTTATATATCATCAAGTGGTTGAACAGAGCAAAAATTTTGTTGGATGTATGAATTTTAGGTGGCTGCCAAGAGCAAGAGAAGAGGAATGTGTAGATTACATCAACACTGATTTTTGGCATTATTTTATCTATTGCTCATAAAGAATGGTGATTGGCAAGCAAGTAGATGATGACATCAAAAAGCATGTAGAATGACACTATCTAATAGCGACTCTTAGCCAAAAATAGAAGAATAAGAATGAAGACAAGTTTCACTCAAGAAAGTAGTTAGATGAGACGGCCCAAAAGATTCAAGTGGAACAGTTGACAAAGAGATTAAATGAAACAAAATGAAATGCAGAACTCAAAGCCACACACATAAATAATGTGCATAAGGAATAAGAACAAACAAGGAATCTGTTGGCGTAACAATTAGCACCTCTGGAGTGCGCGTTGGTACGGACAGCTATACACAGTGCATAATGACTGCTCTTCAAATTAGGAGGGGAAGCTCCCTCTTTTGCTGATATGCGTTCTAAAAGTAAATGACCTAAATCCTATCTTCTTGACTCAGCTGGAAGAGGCACAAGGTTAAGAAAACCAAGGACATTGCAGCTAAGGATTTTCTCTGGTTTTGCAGGTCTTAGCTACAACTAAAAACTAAAAGCTTTAAACTATCCAATCTCCTCAAGAAAACAGAGCATGAGGAAAAGGAGCAGGAATGTGATTTCACAATAAACTTCAGGTACAGATTCACAACGTGAAGGCAAGGTGGCACAACTATTTTCTTGGCTGGGAAGAAGTTTATTAAAAACAAACAAATACACGATAAACTGAGTACAAATTCACAACATGAAGGCAAGGTGGAACAACTATTTGCTTGGTTGAATAGGTTTATTGACACACACATCAAACGATAAGCTTTAAGTACAGATTTACAACATGAGGGCAAGGTGGCTCAGCAATTTGCTCATTTAAATAGGCTTATTAAAAACAAAACATAAGGTAAGCAACTAGGACAGTAAATTGCATATACGAGACATGCATACAATATACGATCAAACTAGTAACCCCATTTAACTAAGATTCAAATAAACACCATAGTAATAACATGAAGGCAAAGTGGCACAACTATTCGTTAATACAGTAATCACTCATGAACAAAAATAGAATAACAATATTACAAGCAAGGTGGGCTCAGCATATATTGCTATCGCGTGCAAAAGTTATTTACAAATCAGCTGAAAGCTCTTATTTATAGACATCAAAGGTGTAGGCAACCCTAAAATCACCTTGAGTCAACTAGAGTCTTGCAAGCATGCAAGATCTTTATTCCTAAATCTAAGGAAAATAAACTACACTATTAACTGGAAAGATACCATCAATTAACTGAAACAGGACTCAACACAATGGACATGTGCAACATGCACGTCCTTATTGAAATGAAAACTAACTAATAACTCCAACTATACAAAGATGTTTCCAAGAAAGACATAGCATGCATTGTGGAACAATGAGTTAACTCGGAAAGAAGCATTGAGTTTAACTCCTGTGTCTAATGTCTATCTTGGAAAAGGTGGGATGCCCTGAACTGAAGTTCACTGGCCCTGATCTTGAGCAACTAATCCCTCCATGAGGTCGTTGACCGCATCACCATCTGGGGCACTGATACTCTTTCGTAGTACACGATGTCTACGCAGCATATCCTCACCACTTGTGATCTGGCTTGGAAGTTCACCTCTTCTTTTGACTGCCTCATCGAACAATGCTGACATGACTGTAAGTTGATCTAACTTACAACCAATAGAGTCTCCATTGAAAATACCATGGATGAGTGTTTGCAATTCTGATTGAATGTCTGCAAGTTCAACATACTCACCACCCTCACGCTGATATCTGCAAGGAACTTGTGACACAAAAGATCTCACATAATGAAGTGGAGCAATCACATGTTCTCTGCTTTCGGCCAACTTTGAAGTTACCTTTTCTTGTATTTTTGCCTTGAAGATTAACTATGTTCTCCAATCAAAAATAGCTTCTCTATCTTCTTCATCAGCAACCGAGTCGTATGTCGTCCCCAAGTGAGCGATCAAGATATCATCTCTAAGTTTGTCAACCGCCAAGCTGTGCTTTGAATCCTTAATTTGCAAACGGAGTTCACGGGCATTGTATCTCAACTGAAATAGCTCTGCAAGTACAAAGTGGCCCTTAGTGATAAACTACCCTTCCCAATCCATCATGCGCTTCCCGTACACAACCATCTGATTAAGCTGACCCTGTTCTACTAGTGGATTTGTGAAATAAAAACTTTTGAAGTTCGTTGTTGACTTTGACCTCGTTTTTTGTGCCTTTGGAAAATGGAGAGATGGCGTCTTTGACCAACATCATGTTGGAAAGCAACTAGCAATTCAATGGTAAAAATTACAATAACTGGAAGTAGAGGATACTCACCATTTTCGAGTACCGGTGTCTAGATTCAATTGTTCTTGGTATAGAAGCACGTCCCACATATTGGTCTTGTATTGTACCTGGGAGTACTACATTCTGAAAAACTCAAAGATCAACTATGCACACGACCCTGTTTTGATAATTTCTGAAAACCCTTAAAAATAGTGCCTGCCAAGAAGTATTTTTGCAAAAAAAATCTGGCACATGGGTTTTGTTCGTGCTTCAATGCTAAACAAATCCAATTCCTTAGATTTTTTATCCTGAGAACTTTCCGGAAAACTCCCTAAAAATAGGGGCAGCAAGTTTGTTGTTTCTGGAAAATTTGACAAGATGTGTTTTATTGGAAAATTATGTTGATCATACCCAGTTGGTCAGATTTGAGGTAGCCTATTGTTTTCTGTGACATGCAAGAAATTTAAGACAAAGGAGAGGAAGTAGACAAGAGGTAGATTGGAAGTTATTAGCTACCTCCTTGTAAAAATCTATCTCTGGAGTCAACCTCTAAGAAGAAATCCCTTTATACCATTGATCTTCAAAAAATATTGAAGAACAGTCCAAAACCCTTGCCAAATCTTGAAAAGACGTCCTTGAGAGCAATTTGTTGTTTTGATCTTCAACCTGCAAAAGAAATAATGAAAAAGGGACGCCTAGCTTGATTATATAATGAATCAAGTTGAAATCCTTCAAGTTTGGGCGCCAACTCATGATTGAAGCCTGATTTGGAGTTCAAAAAGCTGATTTCCATTGATTGTGGGGTGTTTGGCTCCTTTTTCCTCCAAAATTTCTTAACTCAAGTTAACAAATTCATCTTTGACCTTTTAGGAATCCTTTTTGAGTTTTTAGCATTTTTCATTATATTTTCAGGCTCGAGTGCCTTTGTTTGATCCTTGCTCTCGATCGTTCAGTCAATCTTTAGCAGCTGCTGACAGATCTATCGTTGAGATAGAACCATCCTGAAGAGGTATGCCTGGGATTCATCAAGTCAGAAACCTAAGTTTGGGGCTCTAGATTAAAGGGCTCCTTTCTTTAGTAATGGTGCTTTTAGCCTTGCCTTAGTCAATTTTTCATGACTGTTCTTCGTCTTCACCATTTAGACCCTTTGTGCTTTGATCTGACGTTACCGTTGACTGATGAGTCGAATGACTTTGCTTGATCGTGCGTTGGGTAACCAGCTCAGTCCTGGAAAGGACAACTAGTTTCTCAGCTTCTGAAGGTAAGTGTAGGCCCTTCAAATCCAAGGGCGCCCCTGGCCAGCAGGGGTGCTTTTGACTTGTTGACTGATTATATTCATGCCATAAACTGCCTAAGTTTGATCTCTGTCAATAGATGACTGAGTTGTCTGATGCCTTCGCTGACAGTTTTGTTGTCGAGATCAATCAAAGTGGAGAAGGTCATCCTAGAGGTTGCCAAGCAAATAGACTGCATCTACATCCTCTAAAGACCGGGCATCTTTCTTCAGTAGGGGTGTTTTTGCTTGGTACTTAGCCAATTTTTATGTTCCTCATTCAGTCTCCACCTTTGGCAATTTCTGCTTGATCTCAGCCTCTGACTGTTTGACATGTCCTGTGAACATGTTGTCAGATTGATCACGAAGCAGGGAGAGAGCTGAACAAATGCCTTGTATAAAGCAGTTGTTGATAACTTCATCAGGTGTCTTGAAATGAAGGGCGCCCCTGGCCAGCGGGGGCGCTTTTTCTATGAAGCTCACTTTCATTTAGCATTTTCTTGCTTGCAGCATCTCCATACTTCGTTGATGTTTGTCAATGATCTTTAAATCAGATGATCTCGCTTGACGATGCATTGAATAGCCAACAAGAACATGAAGAAGATGACTGCTTCGGATGGACCTAATGACTGCATTTAGCCCTTGAGACAAAAGGGCGCCTTTTGACCCTTGACTGCTTTTCCTTCTTGGTAGCAAGGCGTCTTTCTTCCAGAGTTAGCCAAATTTTGGCCTTGGCCCTTTTCAGTTTTGAGAATCTCCTCCATCAAACAGCATCTTTTTTAACCTTTTTCGCCATGGCTTCTTCGTTGAAGCTTTTAAAGCTTAGCTCTCAGCACCTGGTACTGGCCAATCTGCCATTAATAGCTACGGAGCTCCTAACTTTGTTCCTGAAAAATGAATATAGATCCACCAGAGTAAAACATGTTTTTTGATGATTCTAACTTGACCAGTGTGATCGTGAAGTCGATTAATCCTATCAAAATCATTTTCAATCATTTCCGGGAAGGTCCTATTTTCAGGGGTTTCCCTAAAAATAGGGGCACGAAACCCAAATTTTCAATTTTTCAGAATTTCACACATATGTTCCTTGACAGAAACCCACAAAAACCTAGTGTTTGGTTTGACCTAAAACAGATTTTTGACGACATTTTTACATGATTTAGCTCAATTTAAGCAGAATGCCAAAAAATTATTTTAGGTACAACACACCACATCTTTTGGAATCTTCCAATGTACAATTAATGCAAGATGAATTTAAATGACACGAATGGCACAAATAAAGGTAACTTCGGCTCCTCTAGGGTAAAGGTGGTCATTAGAAATCAAAGAGAGAAGGTGTTAGGAATAGAATCTCTTTGCAAACTAATAATGCAACAAAACTAAAAGGAGAAGGTTTGGTTTGTGGTCTTGAGCTTGCCTTAAAAATTGGTCTATGTAAGCTTGAGGTGGAAGGAGATTCAAAAAATTTAATTGAAGGTATGGAAAAAGGTGGAGACCTAAATTGGAGATTAAACAATTATTTGGAGGCAATTTGTCTTTTATCAAGTCATTTTATAAACAATATCCTTTATTCACAACTTCAAGGAAGGTAATAATGCCACTAATTGGCTTGTGAGTTATTCTTGATCAAATGCTTTTAAGAAATATTCCTAACATGGCCAATATGATCATCATAAATTAAGGAGAGGAGGTGTTAGGAACAGAATCTATTTGCAAACTAATAATGCAACAAAAGGAGAAGGCTTGGTTAGTTGTCTTGAGCTTTCCTTGAAAATTGGTCTCTGCAAGCCTAAGGTGAAAGGAGATTCTAAAATTTTAATTGAAGGTATGGAAAAAGCTGGAGACCTAAAGTGGAGATTAAACAGTTAATTGAGGGAAGTTTGGCTTTAGTCAAGTCATTTTGTAAACAATTTACTTTATTCACAACTTCAGGGAAGGTAATAATGCTACTTGGGGTCTTGCAATGCTACATCTCAAGATGGCACCTCCCTCTTAAGCCTCCCTAATTATTGTCATACATGATTCATCTGAATTAGGTTTATCTTGATCTCCAAATCAATATGACTACCCCTAAGGGCACTCTAGCTTTACTTGATAACTGTCAGAGTAAGATGATAATTTTAGCAACCTTCACCCCCATCATCAACCCCCAACTTGACACCCCACTCAGTCCCTATCTTGTCCTTTTCCCACCTCCTCCCCTTCCCCTATAGCCACCATGTTCTCCTTAACTCCAATATCATTCATCATTCCCAGCCCATCCTCTCCTTAAAAGCTACTACCCAAAAATTTCTGCAGTTATCCGGGGTGTACATCATCTGATTATGGCTGTCATTGCACTGCTGAACAGCACACCTCTAATAGCATTTCCCTTGGCAAGAGCCCAATAGTGGAAGACTCTGCATTGAATGTCAATTGGGCCCATGGATATAGCATTAAATGCCAACATGACACTAGACATTTCTCTGCTCCTCCAATGGCAAGGATTAAATCAGATAGCAATCAATGATCTTCCCCACAAATGGAGATGGTTCCAATCAAAATAATGTGTACCCAGACCTCTCAGTCATAATGGAGATTATTAAAGCACTTGATATTTAAATGGACAAATTAATAGAGGCCGTCAAGGATCAAACTGAAGTCTTTCAAAAAACAACAAAAAATCAGGAGAAATTTTTCCATCTTACATTTGAATATATAAATGAGTCTTATCGATCTTTCTGAACTAGCAATTATTTCTTGGTAGCTATTACCTCAGACATGGAGGATCAGTCTGCTGTAATCCACAATCAAGTTAGAGACAATGAAAGCTACATTAAGATTGTTATAGATTTCATGAATGGTATATTTCATATCATGCAGGCTAATCATGGCCATCTGGAGGCAATGGCCAATTCCATGAACAAGCATCCCAAAAATACCAGCAACAAATGTTTTGCATTGCAGTTGTCTCCCCATTGGTCTTTTATTTATTGTTATTCTTGCTTAGTTCATTTTGAAGGTTGTTACGGACATAGCATCAAGAGATAATGTGGCTCTATCTTGGTTTCAGTTGTACTTGGAGCCTTCGGCCCTTTTTTATAAACAAAATGTGAAATTTATCAAAATAAAGTATTATACATCTAGAAGTGTCATAAAAATATGGTTAGGACAGCACTCTAGCCCTCACCATGAACGTCAAGAATTTAGGATCCTTATTCATAATTTCATTTTTACATTTACTGGGTTGATGCATTCCATGATAACATATTCATCTTCAATATTTGGTATGTCATGTTTCTTTTAGACAAACAAACTAAAGTGTGACACAAGCACTCTCAATTATGCTTCTTGACCAAAGTAGTATCATTAATCCTCTCCCCTCCTTTCTTGTATGGGATATCTGTCATTGGCCATTTCTATAAAATGAATGCTGAATGGCACCATGCATTTCATCTAAGTTCTAGGGTTAATTTGAGTTCAAGTCCACTTTCCACATTCAAAAAATGAAGCTCTATGTAAAGCAGTTCCTTTCATAAGTGAAGGACCTAAACACTTGTTGAGACAAAAAGCAGAATCTCAAACGATGCTCCTATGACACATTACTGCAACAATTTTGACATGCTAAAACATTCTATTGACAAAATGGACCAAATTATTGATGATATTAATTGCAGCCCCTCCATTCTTGATATACCTTTTATATGGGTGATAGAAACCACTCAACTAACTCGTTATCCCTAAACAGGGGTTCCTTCTTTGTGAGTTGTGCATCACAACATTAAAGTGTTAACACAAGATGTGATGTGAGGAGGAGAATCAATTGTTTTGAGATGACAACTTGTATAATCACTAAATAAATTATTCAAAATCACCTTCCTTTTTTGCCCTTTCTATACTTCTTCCTCTTCCAATTTCCATAAAGTATGCTTATTGCAAACAGACAGATGCTTTCTCTTGTTAGATATGGCATCAACCATGAGAACAAAGATCTCAAAAAGAAATGGAAAATTCAAGACAACACAGTTTCAACAATTTTATAACATTTTTTGTAACATTTTAAATTTGAAATGCAATACCTGCCCAAAAGCTGTATTCCCAAGTCCATCAACTCAGCTACTGTTCTTTCTCCATCTCTAATGAACTCCAAAACCTGCCCAATTTTTGTCATTGTAATGTTAAGACTCGTGTACTATAACATACATTCATGTTAATCGATCATATTATTAGCATCATATGAAGTGCCTACTTCTGTCTCCATGTTTCTTTCAAATTTCCTAAATCACAAATGCCAAATTTTATTATTTCATAGCCTACAGAAAATATGAACTCTTTCTTTCCTTCTTAAGTGCAGATACACTTTAAAATTAATTTATTAAGCTGTATGCCGCAAGAAAAACTGTACTCTGAATTTATTTAAAGTGCCGATATTTTCTGCATTCTGGAAAATGCCAACAATGAAACATCACTTGACAAGGATTCTCACCTCATATAGCATACCAATGAGCCAATCAAAATCAGGGTTTCAATGCAATGAAACTGGAGAAAAGAATATCCCCACTCATTTGCTATTCATCAATATCAGTCTTTGACATATAAATTAAAAAGGAGATTACCTTCACAATTCACAATTAATAGATCATATATAAGACATTTTTTATCAAATAAAATCACAATAAATAAGCCCTCACCCTCTTTTGTTATATTATAAGATCGGTACAAATTGAATCCTAAGTCCCTAAACTTATATAGGTCTGCAGCATCCTTACCTAAGATGCCCAATTACATCAATGGTTCTTGTAGTATGCTAGGTTGATATACTCGAATAAATATATAGATATCACATATTCAATTTAATATAATAAAATATAAAAATATAGAATAGGAAATTTGTGAAAGGATAAATAGATGAAAGTTATAAACAAGAGTCGAAGGACATGTATGATGGGCAGTGTACCTACAAGGTGATAGGTAAGGTCTTTTCACAACAATCCTTGATAACCAAGGATACTGGGGGGCACGTCCCCTATTTGAAATGAGTCATCCCTGTCCCGAGGACGTCTCAAGGACAAGGGGACGGCTGGGGGACGTCCCTCCTAAATTCCCTTTTTTGCAAATTCACGGGAAACGGCTCTGAAATGGGGGGACGGCTGGGTGTGGAAAAGAGGACAGTGGGGGGGGCGTCCAGGGGACGCCTAGACATCCCCCAGTTGTCCCGGGGACAAACGGTCGTCCTCTGCGTATGAGCAGCATTTTAAAAAAGAAAAAGCCCTTATTTTGTTGCTTTTGTGGGCCCCCACCTCCCATGTTGCCCTTATGAACAAAAGACTCGCCATTTTGAGTCATTTTTACATTTGTATTTGAACACAAAAAAGAAGCAGTTGTAGGGTTTGAAGGTAGCCATTGCAAGAGGAGGAACAACAGGGTAAAGAAGGAGAAGAGGTTGAATCTAGAGCAAGTGGGGCTGCAAATCCATCAAAGAGGTAAGTCTTTTCCTTCTTCGTTTTTCAATTTTTTTCCAAAGATTCCAACATAAAATGTCTGATTCTTTTTAATTTTTTGCATTTTTCAGTTTAAACTTGCATTCAAAATCAAAAAAACATGAGCAGCAGTGGGAGTGAGAGTGAAAGTGAGAATGAAGTGCAACTACTTGATAGAAATACAAGAGAAAGTGGTGACTTGCTAAGAAGAAGTGAAGGTTGTTGTGGTGCTAGGTCAGGTGCTTAAATCCTTGAAAGACCTCTTCAGCAGTTGAGATCAGAATTGCTCAAGACAGTCAGTCTGGATTTAACATTGGTAGCTCCGCAAACCTATTCAGAATAGAGTGATCTAGGATGAGGTCAAAGAGGACAACCCTGAATCTCTACAGAGGTGTGCACTGGAAACCATTTCTCTAAAGGCAAGCGTTGCAGGAAATCTTGGACAAGGAAGTCAGAAGGTTGATGCAAGTACTTGGAGACTCAGAGAGAGTCTCCTGAACCAAAAGAAGATGGTGATCCAGCTAAGCCTTTGGAACCTACTGATGGGCCTACAGACAATGTTATTGGTCGAAAGAGACCTCTATGGGCTAGGCAAACAATGCAAGAGGCAGAATCCTAGAAAGCAAAAGACGACAGCAGTTTCCAAGTTATGTTACATTAATGAGTCATATCCTAAAAGTTGAGCCTTCCAATGTTAAGGAAGCATCAAGTCAGCAAGTATGAAAGGATGCCATGGCTGAAGAATGTCAATCTTTCTTCAAGAATGATGCAGATTCAAACCTGTACTTCAAGGTAGTTAATGGTTAGGCATCAATCTTGGTTCTTTATGTTATGATCTATTTCTTACTAGAGAAGAACATCTCATTATCAAATGCAAGGAGTTAGCTTCTGAATTTGAGATGAAGGATCTTAGATATATGCATTCTTCCTTGGTTTAGAAGTATGGTAGAGGCCTAATGAGATCATTCTGAGTCAAGGGAAGTATACAATAGACATCTTGAAGAGATTTGGTATGATGGATTGTAAATCCATGTCTACACCTATGGAATCCAACTTTTTAGAAGTTAAAGGAGGCTACAACTAGTTCAAATCCGGTGGATGCTGCTATGTAAAGTCAGTTGATTGGATCGTTTATGTATCTAGTCAATACTAGACCAGAAATTTGCTATGCAGTGAGTGCACTTAGTCAGTTCATGTGTGAACCAAGGCAAATATATCTAGTTGCAGCAAAGCATATCCTAAGATACTTGAATAGCACAGTTGGATATGGCTTGATATATTCTTCTATTGTGGACTTGAAGTTGCATGTTTTTTACTGATTCTGATTGGGCAAGGTGTGTTGCTGATCGGAAGAGTACCTCTGGATGTTGTTTCAGTTTGGGGTCTGCGATGATCTCCTGGTGTAGCAGGAAGCAGTCTATAAAAACACTAAGCACCGCAGAGGCTGAGTACATTGCAGCATGTGTGGCAGCTCAAGAAGCAGTGTGGCTTTGGAAGCTCCTTGCAGGATTGTTTGGACAATCATTGGAGCCGACTGTCATTCATTGTGATAATCAAAGTTGTGTGAAGCTTTTTGTAAATCGGTGTTTCAATGACAGAACAAAACATGTTAAGATCAAATACCACTATATCAGAGATATGGTATTGAGGAAGGCTAAGAGATGTGGTATTGAGGAAGGCTATCCAGTTGAAGTATATTAGCACTGATGAACAGATGGCAAACATTCTCACCAAGCCTCTCTCTAGAGTAAAGTTTGTGTACTTCTGAGACAAGCTTGGTATTGTGGAGAATGAAGCCCTAGCTGAGAGGGAGACTCAGCTTCAGTGATCTTATGTGATTTGCCTTAATGCATTTCTCTCTGTGAGAGAGATTTGAGGTGCAAGCCCTTGTAAATGCATCTTTCTCTATAAGAGAAATTTGAGGTGAAAGCCCTTGTTTCCACCCTCTGGGAGTAGCCATGGTGGATGTCGTGTGTGACTCCATGACAACATCACGTGAGAGAGTCCGTGATGATTTTCTTGTACTTGTGTTTTTCATCCTCTGGGAGTAGCCATGGTGAACGTCATGATGAGATGACGACATCACGTTGAGTGATTCCGTGATGGGCACTTGTGCACATATACCATTCATGGGAGTAGCCATGATGGTTGATATTATGATGAAGTAATATGCTCCTTTCCACATATGGGTGTAGCCATTGTGGGTGTGATGTTGAGAGAATCATGACCTTGTGTATCGGAAGTATTCCTCCCTAGCTAAGAGGGAGTGTTGATGTTGTAGCTTCGGGCTACATACTTCCATCTTGATTGTTGATCAATAAATTCATATAGCCTAACGGCTATTCATTTATTGCATTTATTAAAAGTGAAGAAGTGCTTCACTCGGCATCTTATATTTAATTATTGTGAATAATTAAATTGGGTCGACTTCTTTATGATGGCCAGATTTGTTTAATTATTATCATTTCTTATTGAGGCCAACCTCAAGAAGCATCACATTGTTTTGTATAAATACAAGGTGATGATCTCTCATTTGATCATCAAGTATATTCATTCTTTCGCACTCCTTGAAGAAGTTCGCACTTGAGCAGCAGATCATCATCTTGAGCAGCAGATCATTATTTTGTAGCAACATATTTCAAGGGGAAATATATTCATGCTATATATTCACATCTAGGAGAGGTGCTATTATTCATTGTATCAAATTCGGCCTTGTGTTGGACCTAAGTTGTAAGCAGATTTCTGCTCCTATTCCTAAATATATAAGAGATATATTTGTTGAGTTTTTCCCCTCGAGTTTGGAGGGTTTTCCCAAGGTATCTTGTGGTGTTCATTGTCTTATGTGTTGCATTTTCTGATTGCTTTCATTTCTGATCTTAAAACTAACATGTTGTGGAGCCATGAGTTAAAATGTGTCCTGATTTAAAAGAACATGAAGCATTAGAGTGCCAAAGATTGCAAATGGAGATGGATGGGGTTCAAAGTGGGACAACTTTTCCAAGTGCACAATTGTCTATGCCTATACCATCCACGGTTGGTAGTAGTGAAGTTGCCACAAGAAGAAAGAGGAAGATGAGTGGTAGTGGGAAGGGAGCTTCAGTTGAGTCTATGTTTAATAACCAAGCACGAGAAGCCACAAAATCTTCCATTGCCAAATTCTTTTTTGCCCATGCCATCCAATTTCATGTGGCCCATTCCTCTTATTTCAAACAAATGGTTAGAGATATAGCCAATATTGGTCCATCATTCATACCCCCTAGATATCATAAGCTACGTACTACCCTTCTAGACAAAGAGTATTCCAAATTTAATGTGCTAATGGACGATATGAGGCAAAGTTGGATGAGGACAAGTTGCTCTATAGTGATGGATGGGTGGATTGATGTTATACATCGGCCACTCGTCAATATCATAGTCATATGCCCTGCTAGGTCTTATTTTCTCAGAGCCATAGATTGTTCGGGGAAACGTAAGGATGCAGACTTCCAGTTTACCATTATGAGAGATGCCATAGAGGAGGTTGGGGCTGCTAATGTGGTACAGGTGATCACTGATTCAGCATGTGTGTGCAAATCGGTTGGTTTGATGGTGGAGGGTGCTTATAGCACATCTTTTGGACCCCATGTTGTGTTCATGCATTGAACAATGCATTGAAAGACGTAGGGAAGTTAGATTGGGTGAAGCAAGTGATTCAAATGTTCATTTGCAATCACCACACTTCACTTGCTCTCTTCAAGTCATTTTCAAAGAAGTTTCTCAAACCTGTTGAGACAAGGTATGCCACTTCATTTTGTTTCACTTTCAAATTCTGAAACTTCAAACATTTCAATTTGTATTCTAAATTTGAATTTTCAAGTACATTGAGCCTTATATTGTTTTTTCCTTTTAATGAATATAGATATGCCACATACTTCATCTTGTTGGAAAGGATGCTTGAGGTGCATGAGCCTCTACAATTGATGATGGTGAATTCAGAGTGGACTAGATGGCCTAATTCAAGTTCTACTCAAAGAAAATCCATCAAACAAAACATCCTCGATGACGATTGGCAGTCCAATGTGAGGTAAGACATTGCTGATTTTATTATTAAATTGTTGATTTTATTAAAAATTAAATATTAGATTTGCTGATTTCATATCTGATTTTAATATTTTAATTTTATTGTCCAATGTTCCAACTTTCGAAGTTTCTAAACATGTCAATTAATTATTTTGAACTTTTTGTTTGCATTTTGTAGATTATTTGCTCCTTCATCTCACCTATTGTAAATGTCAATCGGTATGCTGATACAGACTCTCCTAGTCTTGGAGAGATATATGAGACATTTGACAATATGTTTGGGAAGATAAAGCAAACAATTTTGGCAAAGGATCCCACTTTGAGTTTAATAGGAGACACACATTAGGCCCATTGTGACGCGAAGGTGGAACACAACGAACACCCCGCTTCATATGGCTGCCTTTGCTCTAAATCCCAAATGGTATGCACCAAGGGATGGTAGGGTGCCTCCATGTGATGACCCAGAGGTTTTAGATGGATTCACACGGGCCATTGATAAGATGGATTTGTTGATGTTATAGAAGCTTAGGGCTGCACTTCCATTGCATATGTTTCAAGGAGAAAACATAAATTAAATGTTAGCCTAATCGGCTATTTAATTTATATGCATTTGAGATTATCATTGGTTACTTAAATTGGGCCGACCACATTGTAATTAATATATATTTATGTATTCTTCAAAGGAGGCCGACCTAATTGAGGAGGTGCCTCAATTGTATATATACAAGGTCGCATTTGTTCATTGATGAATAGAAGTTGATCCATCACTCCTACAGAAGTTCGCACCTGAGCAGCAGAGTATCATCTTGTAGCAGCAGATCATCATTATGTGGTTGCAGTTCTTCTTGCAGCAGCAGGCCGAATTGAAGGAGAAACATAATTGTTTGTATCTTTGAGAGGTGCTATTACTCATTGTATCAAATTTGCCTATGTGCTGGGCCTAAGTTGAAAAGCAGATTTCTGCTCTTGTTCCTACAATATATAAGAGAATCATTTGCTGGGTTTTTCTCCCTCAGGAGGAGGGTTTTCCCAGGGTATCTGGTTGTGTTCATTGTCTCATGTGTTGTATTCTATGATTTCTTTCATTTATGTATATTTGATCGTTAAACAACAACAGGATTCACACGGGCCTTTGATAAGATGTATTCAACGGAGCAGGATTCAATACTTTGCTCACAATTCCTTGACTTTGCAAATCTTTGTGGCCCAAATTTGAGTAAACCATAGGCGAGGTTGTATAGAGCTATATTAGCTCAAACAAACCCTATTGGATGGTGGACATAGCATGGGAGGGATACACCACAGTTGAAGACACTTGCCACTCGCCTTCTTGCATAGGTTGCCAATTCCTCTACTGTAGAGAGGAATTGGTTCACATATAGCTTTATCCACTCCCTCAAGAGGAATAGACTTACCTCTAGACAAGTGGAGAAGCTAGTGACCGTGCATAGTGCTCTTCATCTTCAAGATTGTCAGACTCTAGAGTATCGACAGACTCCAACTCTACGGTGGGATTGATCCCAAAAACGTGGCCCAGATTGATGAGGAGGAGACACCAGAGGGATTGGTTGGGATTTCGTTGTTTGAGGCTGAGGTGGACAATCGCAGTGACAGTGACTCAGAGGATGACTCTGATTTTGATGCGACTATGGGAGATGCAGATTAGGGGCAGCAGTGCACTTTTTTTTTGTATTTTGATTTTCATATCATGTTTTATAATGTAGAAGTTTAAACTTTAAAACTATATGGCAGCAATGTAGCCTTTGGGCATTTTGATATAAGTTTATAAATTATAACTTGGAGGTTGTAGCATGTATGTTAATTCTGAATTTTAAATGTGTATTAAGTATTGAGTCTATTGACAAAGATTTTTGAACATAAATGTTATATGTTAAGGTTCTATAATGTATATTATGCATGCTTTATCCATGTTTTCATATGAATATTTTAAATTTCCCTATATATTTTAAATTTTCCCTATATTTATATAGCCATCCCCCCGTCGTGCCCAAATTTGGCTTGCAAAATTGTAAACTTGGGGACCCGTTTTGTCGTCCCCGTCTCGGAAACTTGGGGTAACATTGTTGATAACTAATGGGAAGGATTCAACCTTGAAGCTTAGGTAGAATATGGTAAATGTAATGTCCCCATTTTGTGCAATTTTGATTTGTAAACAATTAGTCAGTTTCCTAGCTTTTTTGAAGACTAATTGGTGTGTTGGGGGAGCTCCAAAGTTCTTGGAGTGAACAAGTTTATCATTTTAGGATTTCTAGTTATGGCATTGAGCTCAGTTGGTCTTATGAATCGTAATGACACTTTCAGAAGTCGAACTCCTGGGGTGTTCTCCAAACTTCTTGGAGAGCACATCTATTTTTAGTGAGTCACCAAATTGACTCCAATCATCTTACTACTACTTCAATTTTGTCATAGTGTGGTCAGAATTGGATTTCGATGACGTTGCAGTACTTTCCACAACTTGGGTGAGTTATTAAGTTATTTAATTAATATTTCACTAATGTTGCTAATGTTGAGAAATAATTAAAAAACAACTTAGTGTAATAGCTCGTTGGAAAGGTGATTAAATATTGAAAAGTTGGACTCTAGACATAAGGGGGTCTTTTGCACATGATGAATTATTTAATTTAAAGCAAAAAGTGTTTTTTCAAGAAAAAACAGTGAAAAAGTAAAAAACGCTTTTTCAAAAAGCAGAAAACACTTTCTAGAAAAAAAAAAAAAATGTTATTTCGAAAAATCAGCAAAAAAGCATAAAGTACTTTTTCAAAAAAGATATAAAACGAGGTGGTGGGGGTTCATTTGCATATGCTGAAGATTTCTCATTCTGTTATGTTGTCGGATTGAACCTACGAGTTCTTCCATAATCTTTGAGGACAAAAACTCTCATTGTATTTCTAGTTTCAGATTTAAGAGGTAATCCCTAGCTAGATTGGAGTGATTTCATTTTGGAGGTCATTGTGCTTCAAATCAAGTTTCAATTTTGGATGTTGTTAAGATGAAGATCTATTCAATGTTTTGAGGTGTGTTGGGTGGAGTTTGAAGGGAGTTTTCCAAAAGAAATCTTGTGGGTGTGTTTGTATGCTCCTTCTTTGAGTTTCTAGAGCATGAATAGCAATGTATCAATTCTAATTTGTCCAAAGTACAGCAGCAAAAAGGGTGTTTTCAGACCTGTACCGAGCTTCTAATTCATCTATTCAAGGTACCACATTGTTATTTCATAGTTGGGTTATTGTGTACATGTTATTAGGCATTGTTTTGGGTGTTTCAGCAGTTTTTTACATCAGCAGCTAATCCTCTTATTTTCGTGTTCACAATGCTTATGTGCTAACTTTGTAATGCTTCAGATGGTTATACATCCGAAAACTTCTATGCACTTTATTTTGTAAGCACTAGATGCTATTACTACCGATGGGGTTAAAGTTGTTATTTCTGATGTACTTATCCCACTAAACAAGTGGTAATGTTGTAATAGCTCACCATTGGATAAGTGGAAGAAGTTGTTTTTCATCTTCGAGTATTGTATAAGCTTTCCCACTGAATAAGTGGATGGTTATTGCTTTCAATATTGTTTATGCACTACATTGGATAAGTGGTATTGGTTGGCTTGCCGCCTAGTGCCTTACTTTCAATTGCTGACATGGTTTACTTGTAATCAGGAACACTGTATGCTCTCACCTTGCCCATACTGAGATTTGGGTGATCAAAAAGTGGGAAAAAAGTTGATTTCCATCTCTATTTCAGTTGATAATATTTTCCAAAAAAAATCTAGAGTGGTTATTACATGATTTTGATAATTTAAGTAATAAGAACACAAATACAACAAAAACAATACATCCAGGATCAATCTTAATATGAATAGAATCTCTTCATAAATTATCATTTGAATCTCAACAACAAAAAACTCTTTAAACTTTGACACTGAAATTGAATACTCTCCTAATAATGAGAAAAAGAATAAGGTTTATCTTATAATTTATTAGATTCTAACTGAAGAATATTTTGAACTAATGAGATAATTGTATTTGCAATAGATACTTTAGGAAAGATGGTCACCAAATAGTATTTGCTTGCCTTTGCTTGCCGATTTGATTGAGGATATTAGGCTTGGACTTGTGATATTTAATCCTTAATTCTTGTAACATCTCTAAATGCCACTATGACTTATGATGTTTATGGAACAACCAAATCTTGCAATAATATTCCTATTAATGAAATTGGCAATGTCATAGACAAGATTATCTTTCAAACCTTCAACTTAAGCCTATTATTTATATACTTTGTGCCAACCAAAATATACCATCAACTTCTCCCTTAAAAGGTCCGACAAAGCAAAGGCCCTATCTCGATTAATTCTTGTGCTCGAAGGGTGTAGAGGCATGAAGTTTGGCTTGGTGGGTAAGCCAATTCTCTAACAAGTATCAAAACACCACACACAATCATGGCTATCTTTAAATAGTGTGAGCAACCATGGATACACAAATAGAACCTTTGTTTTGTTGCCTTAGAGCCCACATGATCATCTGCACACCCCTTATAAGGTAACATCTATTCCAACTTCCATTACACATCTTCTAAGAATAAACCCTTAAAGGCTTCACTGAGAAAAATGATGCCAACATTGATCTCTTACAATCAACATAGAATGCAAATATAAGAGAATGAACCTCACTGCATTTTCAGGGAGATAAAAATATAAGGAAGCAATTCCTAAGAGTTCACTAAGAAGAATGACTAAATTCTTTGATAAGAACTCAACCTACACCGTACAACATCTTCAATAGAAAGAACAAATGTTTCAAATGGTTCCACCATGTAATTGTTGACAACTACTAACATTAGTAGAAAATTGCCAAACAATTGCATGTTGGCATATTCACCACCCTTTGACATGTTGATTAATAAGTACAGTATAGCTTACATAAAATATTTAAGAGATTCTAACCAAATCAAAGAATGAATTCATCATTCTCTCATACCATTCAATCTCAAACATTGAATTCAATAATTTTGGATACTCATGATGAGCACACAATTATATTGAGAAAGGGGGGTGAGTTAGTATAATACAATCTTTTACTTTTTCAAACTAACAACCACAATAATATCAATTGCACAATATCATTCACATAAGATCTAACAATTATGCAACACAAGAAGAACACATGGTTTGTGTGGAAACCCTTATGGAAGAAAACTACGGTAAAATATTGCTTTTATATAAATCTCTTTTACAATCTTTGTAGGCACCAACCTACAGGAGACACCAATCCCCTCTTACATAATTCGTGAGCACCAACCCACTGGAAACACCAATCACCACAACTGAGCACCAACTCAACAAGAGACACCAATTTCTTTGATATGAGGCACCAACCTCGTCAATATGAGGGACCAACCTGTTCAATATGAGGCACCAACCTCTTCAATAAAATCATGTTTTCTTGAGAATAAATCTTCTTTATAAATAGTCTTTAATGATCTCCTTTTATATTTTCCTTCTCAATTATATCTGCATATACATCTCTTTTACATCTGCATATATTCTTCTTATAATTCTACCATAAACTCTTCTTACAATTTTTCCATGAATCCTTCTTACAAATCTGCCTTCAACCTTTCTTTTATGATCTTCCTTTTATCTTTTCATTTGCACACTCTTCTCTCCAACTACTCTATGCATTTATATCTTTATGATTTTACTTGAAAGGAGACATCCCTTAAAATAGACACAATCTTTTATGAAGACACACCTCTCAGTGTTTTCTTAATAAACATAAGCGCTGCCTTAAATAATTGATGTCTCTTAATTATGAATCACTACTCCTTTTTTCTCTTAATAAATCACTATACCTTTACTTGCATGATTAATATATATGTCCCCTTACTTTACACTTAATCACTGCTCATAACCCTTATCTATATCTGCTGCCCATAATCCTTATCTATATTTGCTGCTCACATATAATATCATCACTTCTCTTTTATCATTAATAGCTACTTATTATATATGACATCTTAATCGCTGTCTTTGTGAATTCCTTACACTTCAGCTGCTTTTTTTTTTCATCGACTTCAACTACTTTAACTTGAGTGATTAACATTCATTAATATGCTTTTGACTTAGACATCAAAGCATAGTCATCCAGCAAACAATTTAATTAACCTATAACAACTACTTCTTTCATAGTCAGCCAGGATAAACAAATAATATAATGAAGTTGAAGCGTTGTCATAATGAAGTCTGCTATATTTGCCATCCTTTGTCATAATGAAGTCTACTATGTTTGTCATCCTTTCTCATAATGAAGTTTGCTATATTTGACATCTTTAATGAAGCGATTTGTGGCCTTTGGCTTTTGACGATTTTCTTCTTCCTCTCTTTGACATCAATAACTTTCCTTTGATATTGCTTTGACATTAATGACATCAATGACAATCTCGTCTATACATCTTTGACATCTATGACAATAATCTTGTTCATTTGCTTTGACATCAATGAAATATGCTAACAACTCATAATTTATCTATGGTATTATGTATCTTGTGCAAAACTATGCTTTGAAATAGATGTTAGTAAAGGGCTTCCTGAAGCAATCACAATAAAGCTAGGAATTTTCCCAAAGGTTGTGTTAGAATTGTGAATATCACGAGACACGAGATCAAACAACAAACAAAAACACCTTCCACGCAAGAGAGCTACAAACAATAATCTACTATATCCTTACTCTAACAACCCCCCGCCCCCCACTCTTTATTAAAGTAATATTGTTATATTTAGCATATAATGGTCATTTGTAATGTCCCCTTTTTAGCTTGTTCCAGTTTCTTGTTGGTTTAGCCTATTAGTTGACCCTCGTAGGCTAATGCAGATGGTTTGATGGTCTTGTTTGGCAAATATCAGAGTGTTTTCTTCTCCAGAGCTTAGTTTGGTTCAGGATTGGCCTTCGTTCGGTGATTCATAACTCAGTTTCACACACTTACTATTTATAGTAAGTCAACGAGTCATGAGAATCCAGTGTTTCTATTTATAGTAAGGCACCTAGACATGTGGTGATTTCAGTGTTGATCCCAATTTTCAGTTGGCCTAGCGAAATAAAGATTAATGTGCAAGTTATACCATTTAATTATTATTAAAGGTGACTTCAAAACTAATTAATCATTAAAAGCATATTATAAAGTTGTATTATAACTTTATGTTTAAAGGGGTGTAAATGTAATCAAATATGTTAAAGGATGATAGCTTCGGTCAGATATGAATGATGATTGCTGTAAGCATCATCGTCATTCATAAGTGATCAAAGATCATCACTTATATTCAAATAATTCTAAGGAACATTCAAATCGAATTTATGAGCATACATATAAAATTCGATTATACACGTGATAATATATTCTGCATTTATTTAAAATCGGAATCCTCTTAAAACATCTGCCATCTTGTAGAAGGGTGTATATGTGTTAATGTATACATAACAATGATAAACAAAACTTGTTACAAGCCGCACCCTAAGGGACACGTCCTCTCATAAGGCATGCCTCTTAGGGGCGGGCTCCTCCCTTATTTATGGTGGTTCCTCATTCGATATGCAAACATAGAAATCGGATAATGTTCTACAATCAGCACATTTAATAAGAAGTTCAAAACTGGAAATCGAAGATCTGGAAATCGAAAATCTGAACATAGAAGTTAAATATTATTTGACTTAGAAATTTTCTTATACAGATTTTTCAGACCTTAGTTTAATCTTAGTGTTTCTTAGGATCCCATTTGTGAAAAGATTTGATTACATTTACATGGTATCAAAGCCACGTTGTGTGAATCCAAATCAAATCTAAATCAGATTGCTCAAGAAATTCGTATTTTCTAAAATCGAATTCACATCACATTCTTCATAATGTCAATTGTGATCAGATTTGAAGATCGTCTTGCAAGAGCAAATAACCTTGCATCATGGAAATCTAGAATCATGATGATCCTAAAACAGAATAAACTAGACTCACTTATGAGAGAAGCTATTAGGGAACCAGAGGCTGAACCTAAGAAAGTTGAGAACCTTGTGTTCTATACAGCCCTTTCTAATCAAGTATCTGACAACACTCAAAATTGGGTAATTGATAGTGGTTCATCCAGACACATCACAGGGTTCAGAGAACACTTAGACTCCATGACTGAAAAGACTGATGAAGAAGTAACCATCGGGGATGATTCTGCATACCCTGTAAAAGGGGTTGGAACATGTTCCATCAAGTTGAAATCTGGGATTTCTCTGCAACTCACTGGAGTCTTATTTGTACCTGGAATAAAGAGAAATCTTATATCCATCTCTGCCCTTGAAGACAATGGCTACAGAGTTACATTTATGGATGGTAAAGTTCTAGTGTGGCCTAAAAACTCAACTATCAAGAAAGCCCATACCATAGGCATAAGACAAGGGTACCTTTACAAACTTTGCACTGAGGTTAAACAAGCCCTTACCCTTGACACTATTGATTCAAATGAAATCTGGCATAGAAGATTAGGTCACCTCCATTTCCGTGCCCTACCTTCTATGGAAAAACTTGTTACAGGCTTACCCAAGCTAAAACCATCTCATGAGGGAACTTGTAAAGGTTGTGCCCTAGGAAAGAATACTAAAGGATCCTTCCAGAATAGTCTGAGTAAAACCCTTAATGTATTAGAACTGGTTCACTCTGATCTTTGTGGACCCATGTCTGTACCTTCTAAAGCAGGATTTCTATACTATATCATATTTGTAGATGACTTCTCTAGGAAAACCTGGATCTATTTTCTTAAGTGTAAAGAGTCAATAGAAATCCTCAAAAGGTTCGAAGAGTTTAAAGCCCTCACTAAAAACTTCTCCGGAAAGAAAATAAAAACCTTAAGGACAGACAATAGGAAAGAATATACTTCTGAGATTTTTAAAGAATTTTGCACGAGTGCTGGAATTAAGAGGGAGTTCACAGTTGCCTACAACCCTCAACAGAATGGAGTTGCTGAAAGGAAAAATAGAACCATTGTAGAAGCTGCTAAAGCAATGTTGTTGGACCAAAACATTGAAACATCTTTCTGGGCAAAAGCCTCTAGGACTGCTGTCTATATCCAAAATAGATGTCCTCATTCTCATCTTGATAACAAAACTCTTGAAGAAGCCTTTACCGGCATAAAACCTGACATTAGTCATCTTAGGATTTTTGGCTGTCCTGTCTATATTCATGTACCCAAAGAGAAGAGATCCAAACTAGAACCTTCTGGAAAGAAGGGAGTATTTGTGGGTTATAGTAAAACCTCCAAAGCTTACAGAATATTCATACCCGGGCAGAAACAAATTGAGTTGAGCAGAGATGTCATCTTTGAAGAAGACATTGCATTCAAGAGGGCAAGAAGTTCTAGTGAGACAGAAACCTATTCCCCTAGAATACCTGAAATGGAACCTGCTCCTGAGATTCAGAGGGAGCATCCTGAGGAAATGCCACATGAACTTCCTACCACTTCAAAAGAGGACACAAATGACATCGGCAGAAAGAGACCACTTTGGGCAAGGAAGATGATTAAAGAAGCAGAGGATCATGCAGCACCTAAAGGAACATTCAGGGAGAGTAAAAAACCCAAACGGTTCTCTAGCTATGTTGCTTTAATGAACAACATCATAAACTCTGAACCTGCCAATGTTACAGAAGCCTTTAGACATCAAGCTTGGAAGGATGCAATGACGGAGGAATATCAGTCCATCCTAAAGAATGATGTATGGGATATAGTGCCTAGACCAAAAGAGAAATCTGTTGTCTCTTCTAAATGGCTCTTCAAAATCAAAACATGCTACTGATGGCAGTATAGAAAAACATAAAGCACGTTTTGTGGCTAGAGGTTTTTCTCAAAAGGAAGGCATTGATTATGAAGAAACATTTGCACCTGTTGCCCGTTACACATCGGCGAGAGCAGTATTAGCCATTGCAGCAGCTAAAGGTTGGAAGATCCATCAAATGGATGTGAAAACTGCCTTCCTGAATGGGACCATTGAAGAGGAAGTCTACCTGGAACAGCCTGAAAACTTTGTGATACATAAATCTAACTCTCATGTGTGCAGGCTGAAGAAAGCCCTCTATGGACTTAAACAAGCTCCCAAGGTCTGGTATGAAAGAATTGACAGCTATCTCTTGGGATTAGGATTTTCCAAAAATGATGCTGACTCCAATCTCTACTTCAAAGTAATCAAAGGTGATATGCTTATAATTATTTTATATGTTGATGACCTGCTGATAACAGGAGAAGATCACCTCATTGCTCAAGGGAAACAAGATCTAATTTCTGAATTTGACATGAAAGACTTGGGTATTCTACACTACTTCCTCGGTTTGGAAGTATGGCAGAAATCAGAAGGCATTACACTAAATCAAGGGAAGTATACTATTGACACTCTGAAAAGATTTGGAATGTTGGACTATAGACCGATGTCTACACCTATGGAAACCAACCTTCACAAATTGAAAGAAGCAGCAACAGAATCCAAATGTGCAGATCCAACCCTTTACAGACAGATGATTGGATCCTTGATGTATCTGGTTAACACCAGACCTGATATTTGCTATGCTGTAAATGTTCTCAGCCAGTTCATGTGTGAACCAAAGGAAATTCACTTAATGGCTGTGAAACATATTTTGAGATATCTTCAAGGCACTATTGGATATGGTCTTCTTTACAAGAATGATCAACTAGATCTACATGGGTACTCTGATTCAGATTGGGCTGGAAGTGTAACTGATCGGAAAAGCACATCAGGATGTTGCTTCAGTTTGGGATCGGCTATGATCTCCTGGATTTGCAGGAAACAATCTTCAGTTGCACAGAGCTCAACAAAAGCTGAATACATTGTAGCCTCAATGGGAGCAAGAGAAGCAGTGTGGCTTCGTAAATTGCTTGTGGGACTCTTTGGTGAGCCCTTGAATCCTACAATTATTCATTGTGATAATCAGAGTTGCATAAAACTCTCTGTGAATCCTGTCTTTCATGACAGATCTAAGCACATTGAGATCCCCTATCATTATGTAAGAGATATGGTGGAAAGGAAAGTAATTCAGTTGGAGTATATTAGTACAAATGATCAAACTGCAGACATTCTCACCAAGCCTCTCTCCTGGATCAAGGTAGAGCACTTAGGAAGAAACTTGGTATGGTTGAAATGTAATTTGTTATTTATGTTTGAAATACAAATTGTTTATAAATTGTACTAATATATAAAGATGTTTAATGTGTAAACTCTTTTGTCATGTGTGTGACTACATGACTTTATGGGCCTACTCCCCCTATGTACATTGTCGAAAGGTAACGATCTTTCAATAATGAACACTTGTATTTGACATTGTAAAGTGACGACTCTACAATGATGAACTATCATGATAGGTATCATGTGACTTGATATCTGTGGACATGTCATGATAGTATCTCTTGGACACCTTGATGGATATCATGAGACTTGATATCTGAAGGTCATTGTGATCCTTAAGAGATAATCATAGTGGATACTTATATCCGTGGATATGCCATGAATTATGGTAGACATCATGTGACTTGATGTCAGTGCACATACCATAATGAAGATGTGTTATGGAGAATGTCATGTGACTTGACACTTTCAGAAGCATATCATATCTTCTGATATCACGAGATAGGTGATATCACTTTGGAAGTTATCCTTCCCAGTTAAAGAGGGAGTGTTGAATAATGAAGATGTGTTATGAAGAATGTCATGTGACTTGACAACATTGAGAAAGCATATCATATTTTCAATATCACGTGTGAAGGTGATATCTTGAATTATTTGATTTGAAATATCTTCCCTAGCTAAGAGGGAGTGTTAAAGGATGATAGCTTCGGTCAGATATGAATGACGATTGCTGTAAGCATCATCGTCATTCATAAGTGATCAAAGATCATCACTTATATTCAAATAATTCTAAGGAACATTCAAATCGAATTTATGAGCATACATATAAAATTCGATTATACACGTGATAATATATTTTGCATTTATTTAAAATCATAATCCTCTTAAAACATCCGCCATCTTGTAGAAGGGTGTATATGTGTTAATGTATACGTAACAATGATAAACAAAACCTGTTACAAGCCGCACCCTAAGGGACACGTCCTCTCATAAGGCATGCCTCTTAGGGGCGGGCTCCTCCCTTATTTATGGTGGTTCCTCATTCGATATGCAAACATAGAAATCAGATAATGTTCTGCAATCAGCACATTTAATAAAAAGTTCAAAACTGGAAATCGAAGATCTGGAAATCGAAAATCTGAACATAGAAGTTAAATATTATTTGACTCAGAAATTTTCTTATACAGATTTTTCAGACCTTAGTTTAATCTTAGTGTTTCTTAGGATCCCATTTGTGAAAAGATTTGATTACATTTACAAAATCTGATAACAATTATTTTCTATATGGATAAACTACGAATCCTATATGTCAAATCTGTAGATGTTTTCTAAGTCTGAATATTAAACCTCAGTTTTGATCTTCTTATTGCAGAGTATTTTCGATTTCTATATCCACCAAGAGAAGATCGAACTTAGACTTATATGTCTAAGAGGAGACACGCCTCAAGGAGAGAAGCGTCTCATGAGAGGACGTGTCTCCACAAAGTGGAGACACGTCCGCTCATGGGACGTGTCCCTTGAGCACGCGGGCTCTCTAACCAACCGAAATATTCGGTAATCAATATATAATCTAATTCGCATGCATTAACAAGCAACGATCATAAAATATGAAGTTCGATCAGCATTAGACTTCAAAATTTATTCATTTATGAAATTCAATCATCATCAGAAATTCGAATAACTTATCTGGAGATATCATATTTTAAGAACAGTTCGATTATATATAAATGATGATGATGCATAAATGCAATCATCATTTATATCTAACCGAAGCTATCTTAAATCAACAAGGGGGCTATTTAATGACTTAAAGCACATTAAATGATATTTTGATTTGGGCGTCACTTATGAGGAATTATTATTAAGTTATAAAGTGCTCATGAAATATATTAAATATCATTTAAATGATTTAAAAGAAACTTCTAGAGGGGATCGACCTACTTGGGAAAAGTATATAATGGCTTATCAATAGCACAAAAGGATTCATCCAAGATTTTGATATTTGGCTTTGAAGTGTTTTCACTGTGGAGTAGAAGAAACCTAGTGTTTCTATAATTTCTGCATATTTTGGCATTGGAAAGCGTAGCTTCTTCATTGTATCAACAACCTGAGGGTGTGAAAGACCATCTAAAGGCTGCTTTGTGGATTGGCTTCATCCCTAAGCCAACATTGGGCATCATTGGAGGATTTCTCAAGGGTTTCAAAGGATAAATATTTGTAGATCAGAAATTGATATTTGGGTA
Source organism: Sequoiadendron giganteum (assembly GCA_007115665.2). Lineage (NCBI taxonomy): Eukaryota > Viridiplantae > Streptophyta > Pinopsida > Cupressales > Cupressaceae > Sequoiadendron > Sequoiadendron giganteum. Next base: position 688,772,793 of record CM021100.1, on the reverse strand, counting down.
TGATCAATCTTATTGTAAATTCAAAGCAATAAATAATCAAAGTTGATCATTTGATATTTTAGTTTCAGCATTTCTCTCTTTGCATTTGCTTTGCAATTTTATGCATTTCTTGGTAAATATTTCAAAAACTTCAAACCACAAAAAAATCAGTTCAACAGTTGCAAAGAATTTTATATTTGGGAGAACAAAGGTTCTTACAATGGTATCATAGCGGTTTCCTGCCATCTTGTGTTGGTTTTCAAAAGGAAATATTCTAAGAAAGACAGGGTTTAAAAGTTTTCAAAGAATCAGAGTTATATCGAGTGTTATTTTATTATTCTGTTATTCAGGAATTTTATTAGCTCAGAATTTATGTGAATTCATGATTGAGAGAATTATGAGGATGTGTAGTATTGGTATTTCTGCACATAAGGGTTTCTGGTCAAGTTAAACTTTGAGGCTAAACTATCTAATCGGCACATTGCATAGATTGAAGGTTTTATATTTTTAATCAATAAAATCTGGGTTGATACATTCATATTGTCTGAGATGTTCCAAAATATTGTCACGGCTATATTGTAATTGATGCACATATTGTAGATGAGAAGACACCTTGGTCGATAATTTATTTAATCTTGCTGCAGCTACCAAAATTCCTAGCCACCGCAATGGAGGGTATTACCTGTTATTGGGCTAGGAAAGGACATATCAGACTCTTGAAGAAACCGATATCTCTTAGAAGGCTGTATCGAATCATTGAAAAGTCAAATAAAAGACATTTAAGGAATTCAAAGGGGGGTAAGATCATCACCAGGTGTAAGGAACTGAAGGAAGGCAGATCTCATAGGTGTTTGAAGGAAAAGGACAAATCGTGGTAATTCAAGAAGGTTGCGAATGCAAGAAAAAGTCGAACTGTGGAAGGATTGGACTCTAGCGCTATGATATTGAGCTTTATTTATTGAAATCAAATAAGACAAGGTTCAGGAAAAGACAAAATTGTCTTATGCGGATTAGTCGACTGATATTGAGTTAATCGCTGTTATTGACAAATCAACAAATCTTCATTTTCATTTCTATCGGCCTCTCTAATAAATTGCCACTGCATACTTCATGAGTCGGGACTATGTGGAGCCCAGATAGGACAAATTTGGAGCAAAGACAAAACGCCAGATCAGCAAATTAATAGAGCTTGTTTGCAGATATTCTGAAGCTCATGAATGATATAATCACCGCAATCAAGGAGTCGTGAACTGAGGAAAAGACAAATTAAAGGTAGCCGTTAATTTTTGAAGGAGTCCCAATTTTTACTTTCCAGCGCTAATATTATTTTAGCCGCTGCTAAATGAAAGTCAAGCCTCTTATTTCTCCACTACCCAATTCCAATCAAATGGTCAGATTAAGATAAATCAATGAGCCGCCTATATGCATAAGGAAGAAATAATAGGGGTCGATTAGACCTGGTGAACAAGACAAACATTTGAGGAGTAATCCAAGGCTGTCAGTAAAGACAAAAATCTTGAGTTTGCAAATAAAACAGAAGCAGCCTGGTACTCAGTATCAAATGTAATCTCAATCAGGCAAGGTTATTGTGTTTCATTTCACTAATTTTGGTATTTCTGAAATAAATAATATATCTCTGAAACTTCAGTACACAGCCTGTTATTTATACAATGTTCATGAAATGTTGATACCTTCTCAAGTTTGATTCACCGGAAAATTCATGTCATATGCTTGTCTGTTGCTAACAGTCTGAGTGTAAATTGTGAAGGCACGTACAAAAGAAAGGTATTTATAAGAACGATCTGGTACATCCCTTGCCTTTGAAATTCATCTAGAAACATTGCAAATCAGTTCAGTACTGTACAAACTGTTTGACAAAATGCAATCTGTCAAACTAAGATAAACACCGAAGATATTGTCCAATTCTTGAGAGATAGTTCAGTGTTCAGTGAATCAAAATCAAGTATCATTCGAGTGATCAGCACTCATCTTTAGCAGCTGTAGCTGATTGATGATTTTGGTATAAATGAAGTCTATGCAGGAACTCATGGTGGAACTCATGCAGACCTTTCAGGACTATGACAAGAATTTGACTAGGCTTATACAACATCCGGAAATTTTAGACCCATTATTTGCAAAGGAAAGAAAAGCAAGCACTACTGCCAAAGATGGAGAATGCATGGAAAATATGAACCATAACAGCTCTGATTTCCATGACAGCAGTGAGATTTCGTTGCATCAGCATGAGACAACAACTACTTCACATGAGGGTGATGATTCCATGGAGTTGTCAAAGGCAAATACTCAAGGTTTGGGTATTATTGATGTTTTGTGTGAGGAGGATTCATGCCACCGCAAGTCTGATTTTTCAATTCAGACCATGGAAAACAAATTAGAAAATTCATTAATTGGCATTGAGTCCCGGGATCGCTTTTTGGATGGACATGCAGTTACTATGGAAGAAGAAGTGTGCGAAGATACTGTGAAAACAGCAACTTCTACAATGTCTTTTGAGCCATCCTATGAGGTATATAGCAGCAGTACCTTTGATGATATTGTGTGTGAAGTTCATAGCACACATGATGTTGCTTATCAGTTAGTGAGCAATGATGATTCAGCCTCATATCATAGTGCAGATTATAAATTAGAAAACATGTATTGGAGTGATAAGTTCCAAGGTCCTCATCATTTGGTAGGGCAACTTAAGGTTAATGACAGAATGATCGCTACCGCCATAGAGCATTTTGATTTTGCTCGTCAAATGTTGGCCACTTATGGTTGAAGTACTCCCGTGACAGATGAGCACTGTGATAGTGGTCTTTCCCTTGAAGAGTTTCATGCACTTCGAGAAGCAATGGGAATAATGAAACAAAATTACCTGCAGCTACTTGCGGACAAAGATTATCTTCTCGAGTGGGATTGCAACTGTCATGATGCATTGAAGGGAAAGGAAGAGGAGGTTGATGAGCTCACTCATGAACTTAAGGTGAGTATGGATTCTTTGAAGAGCACTCAATTGGCCCTTCAAGAGTCACAGTCACAGATAGAGAAGCTTACCGTGGAGTTGAGTTTGGCACAGTCTTCACCATCTTCAGATATAGTTCAGGTTTCCATGGCAGCAGTTGGTGAGGATCAAGCATCCACAAGTTGTGGTAATGGGAGTGTTGAGGATGTGGCGACACCCACTACAGTTGCAGGGTAGATTATTGACAGCTCTTGCGATGTAGTAGTGGATTTTCTAGAGAGTTGTGTGACAGAACACGACGCTACTTCATCTTCTTCACAGGAGATATGTAGAGTATCATCTAGTTGGGAGATGGATGATTCAAATCAGCATGGAGTGGTCGTGCAGTTTGTGAATAATCCATCATTTGAGGCCAAGGCAGAAATGGTTTATGATAATCCACTCTTCAAGTTAGATGTTGATCTCCCTCCTAACACTAGTTCAGAGTTGGGCGATAATCGCAGTGTTTGGGATCTTTCCAATGCATCGGGATTCCAAATAGGGCTCACAGAGAAGTTTTACAGTGTGTACACAGTGAGGAGTGCTTACAATTTTGCATTTGATCCACCAATACATGATTTGTATTTGATGCACAATTCTTGTGCGTATGATGATTCTCTTTGCACAGCCAAGGGAAGCAAATCATTTTTGTATTCCGAATTACCATCTTCAGAAAATGAGACTAGAGGCTGCAAATACTTGACTCAGTTGTTTGCAAGGGATTACTTGAAAGATCAGAGGTTGGATTACCATCATGCTGGTGTGTACTTGACAGAGTTTGCCACTTTTGGGTTTCAATGGGAGACAGGGCTTCCTGGAGGTTGTTGTGGCAATAGGCATGGTGGCTTGGTTAGTCAGCACATCCATGGGAGTTTGGCAGAGGATAGGGAGAGATGTTGTGTTGCAGATACTTTCATATATTCCTATCTCTTCATGACAGATGGATGTGAGGTTCGTTTGTATTGGGATCTGGGCGGTGACAAGTTTGGCATTGTGTATTGGATGGGTTCCAATGGATTGCTTCACCACTCCTGGCATGGTGAAGTTGAGAATAGTTTTGCGTAGAGGAAGTTGGAGGATATCAGACATGGCAGACTTTCATTCTGGATTTGGGATCCAGGAAAATTTTGTTGTACACTCTTCAATGTGTTGAGGGATCCTCTAGGTGCATCAGGGGTCCAATCTAGTTTTACTGGGGAGTATTGTTGTGTGTACATGATGTGGATTGCTTGCAATTTCACTTTTGATCCTCATATACATGAATTGTTTCAGACGCATAGTTCTGATGCACATGTGTTGGATAGTTTGTATGACATCTCACCTTACGCAAATATGGGAAGCAAACTTTGTCAGCATTCGAAGTTGCTTCCTCCTGAGGTTCATGCTCCTGAGACACATGACACCGGATATGCAGTTGGTTACAATGATTTGTCAATTGTTCATATGCTGGTGCTTCAGGAGTCAATTTTGGCTGTGAGGGACATTATTCAGGTCTTCCCTTAGGATCCAGATGGAGTGATCTTCCGGAGGGTTTTCTTTTGGCAGTTGAGATTGCTTGGGGACAAACAATTTCAGGGAGGGCGGACTATGTCCCCTTTTTAACTCGTTCCAGTTTCTCATTGGTTTAGCCTATTAGCTGACCCTCGTAGGCTAATGCAAATGGTTTAAGGGTCTTGTTTGGCAAATATCAGAGTGTTTTCTTCTCCAGAGCTCAGTTTGGTTCAAGATTGGCCTTCATTCGGTGATTCAGGACTCAGTTTCACACACTTACTATTTATAGTAAATCAACAGGTCGTGAGAGTCCAATGTTTCTATTTATAGTAAGGCATCTGGACATATGGTGATTTCAGTGTTGATCCCAATTTTCAGTTGGCCTGGCAAAATAAAGATTAATGTGCAAGTTATACCATTTAATTATTATTAAAGGTGACTTTAATAATAATTAATCAATAAAAGCATATTATAAAGTTATATTATAACTTTATGTTTAAAGGGGGCCATTTAATGACTTAAAGCACATTAAATGATATTTTGATTTGGGTGTCACTTATGAGGAATTATTATTAAGTTATAAAGTGCTCATGAAATATATTAAATATCATTTAAATGATTTAAAAGAAACTTCTAGAGGGGATTGACCTACTTGGGAAAAGTATATAATGGCTTATCAATAGCACAAAAGGATTCATCCAGGATTTTGATATTTGGCTTTGAAGTGTTTTCACTGTGGAGAAGAAGAAACCTAGGGTTTTTGTAATTTCTACATATTTTGGCATTGGAGAACGTAGCTTCTTCATTGTATCAGCTGCCTGAGCATGTGAAAGACCATCTAAAGGCTGCTTTGTGGATTGGCTTCATCCAGGAGTCAACATTGGGCATCATTGGAGGATTTCTCAAGGGTTTCAAAGGATAAATATTTGTAGAACAAAAATTGGTATTCGGGTATGATCAATCTTATTGTAAATTCAAAGCAATAAATAATCAAAGTTGATCATTTGATATTTTAGTTTCAGCATTTCTCTCTTTGCATTTGCTTTGCAATTTTATGCATTTCTTGGTAAATATTTCGAAAACTTCAAACCACAAAAAAATAAGTTCAGCAGTTGCAAAGAATTTTATATTTGGGAGAACAAGGGTTCTTACATCATCTTAGTTAAGTTTAGTTTGCTTCCAGTTAGTTTTAGCAACTATATTTTCTTTTGTTACCGATCGTTTCTGATTTAGAAACATCGTTTTGTAATTTCTTATTTAAGGAGTATTCTTCTCCTTTTTAAATCAATCAATTACCATTTCATGGTATCAGAGCAGAGGCAATTGTTTGGTGAATTTTTGTGATAAAATTCGTGACTTTTTTACCTGAAAAATTTTGGAAAATATTTTCAAAAGCTTTTTGACCAATTTTTTTAATAAACAATCTGGGCATTTTTTCTGCAAGTCGCGACCTAGGGTTTTTGATTTTTGCGACCTGTTTCTGGGCAATTTCATGGGTTTCTTTGCTGGAAAAAATAATGCTAGTTCTACATTGGAAAAATCCGCGTCGACCTGTTCCTCCCACACAACCTACTCACTAGCACTGCAATTCATGTGACTTTTTTGACGTTTTTTGCAAAATCACGAGCCTATTCTGCTAAAAATCATGGGTTATTGCTGCAACTAGATGATTTTCCTTAAAATTGTGGGTGATTTTTTTGAAAATCATGGGCGATTTTTCTGAAAATCATGGGCAATTTTTTCCGATTTCTGAGTTGCTTTTTGGCAACTTTTTTTGAAAAAAAAAAAGCGTGTATTTTTTGCAACTCGTGACTGGCACGAAGGGTGTTTCTGCAAACCTATTCAACAGATTTCTAGACGTTTTTTTGTAAAGATTTTTTTGACAAAAAATTAGTGCTTGTTCTAAAATCACGACCTGGAAAATTCATGTTTTTTTTGCAGAATTTTTTCCAAGTGCTAATAAAATCGTGATTTCTGAAGCTGTCTGATTTTTGACAATTTTTAAAAATATTGTGCCTCCACCTAGGGTTTTGAGCCTTGAGATTTGTGAAAGATCGCCTGGGGTTTGGCTGGCTTTTGACAGAAAAATCAGACTTTTTTTGCCATTAAAAAAAATTGAAGTTCAACTTTGACCTCGTTTTTTGTGCCTTTAGAAAACGGGAGGGATGGCTTCTTTGACCAACATCATGTTGGAAAGCAACTAAAGGTTCAACAGTAAAAAACTACAATACTTGTAAACATTGGAAAGCAACTAAAGGTTCAACAGTAAAAAACTACAATACTTGTAAACAGAGGATGCCCACCATTTTTGAGTACCAATGTCTAGATCATATTGTCCTTGGTACAAACACACATCCCACAGTTGCAGGAAAGGACCAGGACAAATTTGATGGAAGTAATCGAGAGGCGGTTATGCTTCTCAAGTTATCTGTCACCGATGAGATGCTTCCAAAAGTACCATCTAGCAAGATAGCTACAAAGATTTGGACACACTTGAAGAATCTGCATGAAACATCAGACAAGGGCAGAGCGTTCTTCCTTAAAAATATGTTGTTCTCCATTATGATGGATGACAAGATGTTTTTATAGGATCATCTCATGAAGATCAAAGACATTTGTGATCAACTAGAGGCCACTGGTCGCAAGATGGAAGAAGAGGACATGGTGGTTATCACACTGAAAAGCTTACCACGATCCTATGAGCACTTCATTGAAACTCTCAACATTACCTCCACCAATGTTGACCTGAAGTTTGATGATTTGTGCAACAAGCTCCTGCAACAGGACAGGTGGAAGAAGCAATTTGGGAGCAACAACGAGACAGCCAGTGTGGAACAGGATTTTACTACCAAAGACAAAGGCAAAGGCAAGTCCTCTCGGCAGAAAGGACAAGGCAAATATGAGGATAGCTCCATGAGGAAACACTGTCGGAAGCAGTTGACTGATCAAAAATCCAACCAGCAAGGGTCTCAACAGAAAGCCCATGTTGCAGAGCATTCTAAGCGGAAAAGAGTCTGCCTTTTATGCATTCATGGCCAAAAGACCAACAGATCATGTCAAATCTTTTGTGTGGTATATTGATTCTAGAGCATCTCAGCATTTTACACACAAAAGAGATTGGTTCACGAAGTATAAGGCTTGCTTTGATTCTGTCATCTTTGGTGGTGGTGAAGAGTATACAGTTGTCGGCAAACGCATCATTCAAATTACATTTGGTGGGGGAAATCTCATATTTCTCAATGTATACTATGTTCCAGGCATGGAGCTCAATTTGCTCTCTAAGTCAGATTATGCGACACTATCCAAAGTTTGATATCATCATTATTGGCAATGGAGTACATTTGTTTGAGCAAATCAAGTTGCATTTGTGTCAAGCATTTGATATGATAGATTTGGATCTTCTACACTATTGTACTAGTGTAGAAGTTTGGCGGACAAGTGGCTGTATTTTCATTTGTCCATCTAAATATGCCAGGAGTTTGCTGGAAAAGTTCAAGATGATAGATTGTAAGATCTCATCTACTCCCATGGAGAAAGGGCTGAAACTTTCAGCCAAAACAGACTCACCAATGGTTAATGAGTTAGCTTCCAGGCAACTAGTTGGCAGCCTCATCTATCGTACAGCGACTAGACCTGATCTAAGTTATGCTATGAGTTACATCTCTCATTTCATGACTGCCCCTAAGGATGAACATTGGGTTGCAACGAAGCGAGTACTGAGATATGTGAAAGGGACACCTGACTTTGGCATTCTATATAGTAGAAGCAAAGATCCTAGGCTGGTTGGTTTTACAGATTCAGATTGGGCAGGTTTTGTTGATGACAGGAAGTCTCCTTTTGGATATGTTTCCAGTCTTGGTACGGGTGCAGTCACATGGACCAATAAGAAGCAGCAAGCCGTAGCTCTTTCCTCAACAGAAGCAAAGTATCGAAGAACTGTTAAAGCAACATGTGAAGCAGTATGGGCTTCAGAAGATACTTTCTAACATGAAAATGTCTCAAGCAGGGCCTTCACCCTTGTTTTGTGACAACCAAGGGGTGCTAAAGCTTACCAAAAATCTGGTCTTCCACGAACGCACCAAACATGTTGAGTTTCATTGTCATTCCATCCAACAGGTTGTTGAAGATGGATCAGTGATGTTACAGTATGTTTCAACTGAGGATCAGACTACAAACATTCTAACCAAGTCCTTGAGTCTGGACAAATTTGTAAAATTTAGTGGCAAACTTGGTGTAGTTAATAGAATGACCATTAAGGGAGGGTATTAAAGTAAAGTTGTTATATTTAGTGCATAATGGTCATCTTAGTTAAGTTTAGTTTGCTTTCAGTTAGTTTTAGCAACTTGCTTTTCTTTTGTTATCGATTGTTTCTGATTTAGAAACATCATTTTGTAATTTCCAGTGTTACCCAAAGTTTTTGGGACAGGGACGGTAGGGGACGGTGGAACGAGTCCCCAAGTTTTTGGTTTTTCGGGTCAAATTTGGGGACGACAGGGGGACAACTATATAAAATATATAGGGAAACTTTAAATATTCATATGAAAACATGGATAAAGCATGCATATATACATTATAGAAACTTAGCATATAACATTTGTGTTAAGAATTCATTGCCAATATAGTATTTTTTTTCAATTACAATATGAAAATCAAAATAAAAAAAACATGGTACACTGCTGCCGTCCCCTGGCTGTCCCCTAGCCGTCCCCTGTCCTCGGGACGTTTCCAAGACGGGGACGGGGGGGGTTTAGACCTAGGGACGCGTCCCCAGATAACACTAGTAATTTCTTATTTAAGGAATATTCCTCTCCTTTTTAAATCAACCAATTACCATTTCACCCTTCCCTTTTTTTTTTTAAATAATACAATAAGGGAGAGTGTTTTATAAGAACAATCCTAAATAATAAAAGGATTAGATCATAACAAGTGTCATCACCCTATGTGATGAGACAGAATGATCTAATAATAGTTCACTCTAGTTAACAGAAAAAACACTCTTAAGTTTAGCTTCAGTGCATGAAGTGAAACTAACATAATAATTAATTAAAGATTAATTAATTATTAGCTAATGCATGATTATTCTAACAGGTTGTACCATCCATATGCAACTTGTGCCTTAAAAATATGGACATTCTTTTAGCAAAATGCTAGAACAAGATAATCAGACCAAAGACAATAAAGGAAGCAAAGAAGATGAAAATGAAGGCTTCAGAGCTGCAAGAAGAGAGAGAGCTCAAGGGCCTGGAAGAGATTAATGACCCAAAGGAATGAATGAATTATGATACCCATCGGTTGAGAACATAGTTACAAAGTCCACTGGATTTGGTTCAAATCCAGATCCGTACTGGTTTTTTGAATCAGCCAGATTTGTCCAATTTTAGTCCATATTCTTAAATACAGAGATTTTACAATGAAAAAACCAGACTTCCAATTTTTTAACCTCCCAAACGAATTTAATTTTTCTAAACTGGTAACTATGATTGAGAAAGCTACAGAACTCACCTCTCCATGTGAAAAGGAAGCAAATCAACCCAAATAAGACGGTGAGAATGTCAGTTGCATTTTCAAATTCTTTGAGAAAGAAATTTGGAGATGGCTGTGAAAGTTTTTAGATGTCAAGAGAATCAGAAGAATGTACCTCTGCTGCACTGAGTAAAATAGTCCTCATACCATTGACAGACAAGAGCAAGGTAAAACCTCCCATGATAGAGAAGTTCCAAAGTGACCAGATGAAATAGAAGATGCACATGACTTTATGGAATGTATAAATTCCTTAGATTAAATTGGAAATGTATCAGTCCAAGAAGCAGACTTGCTAAAAGGAGTTTACTACCATTAATACAATGCGAGCTAATAAAGAAGTAGCTAGTCCCAAGCAGAGTCTCCTCTACATTACAAAAAAGGTGGACCTGAAGCGATGGATGGTAATTATAATCACTGTGCCGGTTATATTGAAATTTTATAGTGAATTTCAACAGATTTTTGTCTGCATGTAATTCCCATTTCTGGACAAAATATCCATATTTGGGGTAAACAGGTTCCAGTCTGAAAGAATTTATTATATTAAACATGAGATTTTATGTGTTCATAAGTATGAGTATGTGTTTATTTTATTTGCATCGGCATTCACATTCTGATATCATCAGGATGAAAGAAGAAACAATAAACATTTTTTCCTCTTTCATCCTGACAATAGACCAGAGATTATAAAGTGTGATTAAAAATTTTGATGGAAATAAAATAAACTGTTGTTTTCAGACACCATTATACTCAACATTTATTATACAAAATGAATGTGAATCAGCGTTACAAGTAACCCTGCCAGATTATATCATATGACCCAAATTAGGAGTCTGGAAGATAAACCCAAGTGAGCGGATTGAGCACAAGGGGGTATCTATATACATGTTTTGAAAATGAACAGTTGTGAAAAATAATCTTAATAATCCGATTTGTTCATGGAATTTATTTTTCGCTGGTGTATAATTTTCCTGCTCAAAAGTACTCTGTGCTCTCTGATATTACTTAGCAGAGGCAAAGGCCAAGCGGAATATTAATTTCATCAGTGTTGAGAAATAAGGAAAAAGGAATTGAAGACAACAGAAAATGGTAATACCTGAGTGGCGATGAGTGCAACAGCTTCAGTGTAATTAAGTCGGAGACCTCGAGCGAGGCGTTTCTGTGCAAGTTGGCCTGCGCCATGCATGGCAAGCTTCTCCACTTCTCTCGGTAGCAGCTTCATTCTGTTCGCTTACAGACTTACACCTTCGTTTCTCAGGATATCTTCCACTCATCAATCGTTGCCCGCAGACCTTTATCACTCTAAACCTCGTACACTGTAGTGCAATGTTTAGATTGGTTATCTGCATCCACCTTCAATGCCACTAGGTACGGAAGAGATGCTCTGTTGACTTCATCTCCATTAATTATTTTGCCATTATATGGCCATGTGAGTTATACAAATATTATCTGGAAGGCACCCCGTGCCCATTTCCCATTGTGGACTATTTGGCATGATCTGAAAAGAGGCAGAGCCAAATTAATAAAAAAAATTGTGACCTTCGCACCAAATGACTGTCTCAAACTTTGGCCTGGTTCGTGGCTAGTCACCCAGAGAACATTACGGTGGGGGAATGGCAAATACTATTATTTTTATTATTTTTTTTCATAATGTTTTTGGGCAACGGTGATTAAAACGTTTTTAATATTATCGAAAAGTGTATTAATGGTTTATGTCACATAGAAGTTAGTAAACAATTGCTATATGTCCTTGAATCTTATCATCATACATTTTTTAATTAAATTTCATTTTATTAATGTTTTGTTTTCTCTCTTTAAATTAGATATGTGAGTGTAGATTTGGCATTTATATTTAAATTTGATCATTAAAATTTGTAATTAAATTTTTAATTATTTTTTTATTAATTATTATGTTCAATTTTTAAGTTTATATTTTATTACATTTTTATTGATTATTATGATTTAGTTAAAGTGTGTATCGTATTAAACTATTCATTAGGGTCATATATTTCATGACTAAATTTAATTAGAATGAATGATCTATCACATATCTAGCACTTAGGTTCAAATAGTATAAATTTGAACGCAGGTTTGTGAAGTGGATTGCAAATGGATCACATCAATAATGTGTCATCTTAGCAACATATTGCATTTTTTCTTGTTGGTGTTGACCTTTCACTCAAAATTTGAAAGTCAGTATAGCTTGGGGTCTTACTAGCGAGAACTTAACCCTTGCAATTCAATAAATTTTTTAAGGTTTTTGTCAACATTGTCTTTCCTTACACTCTTAATAGTTGGTCCCTTTCTATCCCATTTCACTATGCCATGATTTAATAGTCTTTATAGGAAATTAAGACATTTGAAGATCAAGGCACTCAAGTTTTAGATTACAAAAATTAGCTATATCAATTCCATAAGTTACAAGATTAGTTTTGCACTTGTAGAGATCACTTTTGAATAATGCACTCTCAAATTTACAAGTCGAGGATAGAAAAAAAATCAAGCATTGACAAATGATTTTCTAATACCTAGACAAAAACTTCTTCATCAAAAGCAAAGCTAAATACCCATGCATTTTATTTATTTATTTATTCTCATTTATTTGAGCATTTATTTTTTATAAATTTCCTTGATCATTTATAATCTAGATTAACTATTTGTTGATTGAATACATTAATTTAACTACCGTTTATTTAATTAATGAAAATGCTTTATTTTATTTACCATAATAAAATTTAAATCATTTTTTATTACAATATAAAGGAAATTTTTTGTTGTTTTTGTGTCCTAATTGAAGTTTATAATGGCGAGAATTGCACACTCATGCACTTTTCCCTTGTGTTTTAGGTTCAAAGCAATTAGGTTGTCCTTTATGCATTTACTAGTGTGTCAGATGACATATTTTGAGTGGAAGTAAAAAAATAAATTTATCTAATTTGGTCTCCATCATCACTTATCTCCAAGATTCATATATAACTTTGCATCTCCATTAGTCATCACTTTAGTTTAGATTTGTTGTTGTAAAATTAGCCCGTCATTTCCACAATTGCAAATTTGAACCACAAATTTTTAAAATTTGAATTTCCTAATTTGGTTCAGTGTTTCCCTCCCTTACTAGTCATTATGAGCTAATTAAAGAATGACTTATTTTAAATTATATTCTACGGTGTTGTATTTAAGGTCTAACCCTAATTCATTTAGATAATTAGGGATTATTACAAGAGGAGTCATATTAGAGCATCATAGCAACTTCATAGAACATTATAATTGCATTATTTGGTGTATTATCATCCTAGGCAAGCTACATGATTGTCTATTGTTTTCAATCTTGGTTCATCATCATTGAATCAAGTATGTGTGCCAGTTCATTTCAGCATGTGAAGATACCAATTCCACAAGCATAGATGTGAACCAAAGTGAAGTATAGGCAATTTGTAGATTCGAATACTTATCTAGGTTGAGCCTAGATTTTAATGCATTGGAAAATAGATTCTTGACATCCTTAGCAATATTTTATGTCATCAAACCTAAAGCTAAGTATTAAATTTAAATTTATTTAATTTCTACAATTAATTTAATACTTAATTATTTCTTGTGCCTACTCATATTTCTAGGTTGATTGTTTTATGTAATTATTTTACTTATTCTATTAGCCTAGATATTTATGTAAGTGCAATTCATGACTTACAAACTTTCTAAGGGTGAAAAGTGCACATCTTGCTCTTTCCTCCTTCATTTTAGGCTCGCTTTAACCTTTTTTGACCTAAATGTCATGATTAATGTACAAGTGGCATGCTTCTACGTGAAAATTGGCAAATTATCTAAGCCTTGCCTAATTTTCACCTCTTGCATCTCAAGGATCTCAAAACTAATCTCACATGTTAAAATTTATGTCACATATTCAAACCCAAGCTTTTAAATTCAAATTTAATTATGGTCCCAAGAACCTCTTTCCTAATAGTCATTATTTATCAGCTTAAGCATGAAAATATTCAAATTGCACACCAAGGTATTGTATAAAAGGAAAAATCCCAATTCATTTTTAACATATAAGATCTGGAATTTATCAAGAAAGCATCTAATAAGAATTAAAGAATCATCTTGTGACATCATAACATCACCATGACATTATCAAAATTCAAGGGCTTTGTTAAAGAAAATATCCTTGCATAGAAAGCTCCTAAAAAAATTCATTAATGCTACCAATTCTTTATTACATTTCCAAACACCTAAGGTGAGCATGAATCTATAACTCTAAGAATGTCATGTCCAATCCATGGAATAAGGTTAAATTCACATATAGATTGAATTTACAGCCACAAAAATGACCCAAAGTGAGGTTTAGTGAATTTATCAATTTTGTAAGATTTATCTAATAGATTTTTTAACATAAAACATACTGACAAATCACTAAACACCATCTGTCACATCATATTTGACAACAAACTTGTAAATAAGTAAATTTGTCTTCTTATTTTTTTGGGAAAAAGAGGGCAAAATTTTATTGAATAAGAAAACTAATTACATATAGTTTGAGTTGATTTCTAGATGGAAAAAGTCGTTAGAATAGTCCAAATACCATAAATCCACATAGGAGACCTGCAATACCAAAAAACACAATAACTAGCAGCACTATACTTCTACCTGTCCATACTCCCACTCCTAATCTGATTGGTCATTTTGAATAAGTTGAGATAAGTGTTGAAACTTGTGTTAATCCAACCCATTTTGATCAACAATATTCTAGTTGGGGTTCCCAGGTCTGAAACCCATTTAGCAAAACAATCAGTTATTATTCCATTCTCTAGGAATGTGAAAAAAAGTAGTAATTTCAAAATTAAGAGACAAAGATAATTTTCCTAATCACTTGAGCCAAATACCATGAAGCCTTCTCCAAATTCATTTTGTTCAACAAAGAAACCAAAATCATAGAATCTATCTCACAGACAATCTTTGTCCAACCTAACTCACTAGCCTTTTCCACTACCTTTAAGATTTCCTAAGCCTCCATCATATTAACTTGGAGGTCACCCTCACAAAGGAAGAAAAAAATAAACTCATAGAACCATTATAGTCTCAACCAATTCCCCAATCTTAGCAAGACCATGGTTTCCACGAGTTGAAACATTAGTATTGATCTTCAGATAGCCATGACGAGGAGGTGACCACTTTCTAGATTTGTTCACTTTCCTCGACACAAGCCCTCCAGGACAAGGTCTCAAGAGAGAGTTGAGAGAGCCAAGATCCAATGATTGGGAAAATTGATTGTCCAACAGAGCAAGAAGCAACTCGATAAAAAAAATTCTTCAATAGTTTCTTTAACCATACTTTTGATTGTGTTCCAAACCCGAAGCACAAGACATTGGCAACCCTAGAAAATGTGCCTATTATGCTCTAACCAAATTTTCTAAAGAATAAAAGAAAGGCTAATTTCCCAAGCACCCACTAGGTAAGAAGCACACACAAAAGGAAGAACCATGCTATCCCACAACGCAAGTAGAGAAGATGCTAAAAATACACTTATTCCAAACATTCCACCAAAGGTTCTAGATTTCAACAATAAAGGGACACTAAAAAATAGTGATTAGTTGTCTCCTCGCATTTATTACAAAGAACACACATAGAAGGCCCCTAGAATCATTTTTTCTTGATATTCTCCCATGTTAAAATATATTATATTTAGGCTAGCAAGCTCTATTCCAAATCTTCTTCCACCAAGGACAATTATTGTTCCCACTTTTCTGAATCTATAAAAGTTGATAATCGAGAGAATGGAGGTAAGAAAATTTCAATCATCAGGAGATCTTCCCCTAGGCTAGCTTTGAGGATCCTTCCATCTATAAATTTTCAACCAACCAACATTGATGGAACATTTGAAATCCCCTGTATTCACTCAACTCACTTCAATAAAAAACTCTAATTAAATGTCGAAGTAAGGGAAAGGAGGAGGAAAGATGAGGATGGTTATCCCAAGAATCAAACCAAAAGAGAGAATTATTACCCTTATTGATCATCCAAAAGAGCCCTTTCTTAATTAATGAAGCACCTCTTTGTAACATAGCCCATATCATAGACCCCTTCCCAAACAAATCCATATGTAGAATCTCCTTATCCCCCACTCCACCAAGATATTTATGATTTAGAATTCTTACCCAAGGTGATTGAGGATTTTTACACCAATACCAATAATTAGCTGCAAGGACCTAACTATTCAACTCTATAGTTCTAAGACCAAGATATTCTCTTTGGACAGACAAACCTTATCCTAGCTAACTAAGCTCCGTTTATGATTGTCTAGTCTTCTAGCCCACAATAATTGTTTAGAAAAAGCATCATGTTCCTTAAGAAATCTTTTGGGGCCTGATAAAAGAAATCTATAAATAGGATGGGCTTGTAGGACTGATTTGAGAAGAGTTAATCTTCCCGCAAAGGATAGTCATCGAAAGGTCTAGTGACTAACTCTTATTCTTAATCCTTCTAAAATCTTATTCCAATACATTATGTTTAGGTTGCCTAAGATGAATTCCCAAGTAATCAATAGGCAAAGTCTCGATTTGAAAATTAAGGATATTAGTTATCCAGTATTGAATAGGGGATGGAGTATTAAAAAAGAAGATTCTAAACTTATCCTCATTAATTTTTGTCTTGAAGTAGATAAATATATGTCCAAAGCCCTTTTCAAATTTTTTGCCTCCTTAGTTTTAGTTAATCCCATTAGATTTGTGTCATCTACAAATTGCATATGAGATTGAGAATCCTCCAATTGGTTCCATCATCATCCTTGAATAAGCCCCCTATTTTTAAAATGCTTTATCATCCTACCCAAGCCTTCAACCATCACAATAAATAGGTAAGGATATAGAGTGTCCACTCGCCACAAACCTCTAGAATCCATAAATAGATTAGAAGGAATATCTTTTATCAATATTGGGAATGAAGTAGAGGAAAAACAACTCATAACCCAATCCACCCATTTAGTGTAAAAATTAAAAGACAACAGGATGTATCGAAGGAAGGAACATTTGACCATGTCATAAGATTTAGATAAATCCAATTTGATGAACATGGATATAATTTTTCATATATCCATAGAATGAAATACTTCTAAAGCTACCATAATCCCATCAAAAATTTGTTGACACTTAACAAAACCCCCTTGTTCAAGAGAGATTAAGGGGTCTAAAAAAATTCTAATCCAAACAGCAATGATCTTGGTAATAACCTTATAAGTGGAATTAGATAGAGTAATGGGATGAAAGTTATCTAGAGAATTGACTCCTTCCTTTTTGGGAATAAGTGCTAGGAAATTAGTATCAATAGCTTTAAGCATCTTCTTATTCATCTGAGATCCTCTAACTACCCCTAGCAGGTCAAATTTCACAGTTTCCAAAAAAACCTGAAAGAACTCAATGGGGAAGCTATCAAGCCCAAGAGATTTCCCTTTTTTTTTCATCTAAAACACCACAAACTTCAACTCCTCTAAAGTGATAAGCTCCATAAGTGCTTTATTCATAGAGTCTGAAACAATTGAAGGGATGCAACTAAGAACTTAACCCTCAACCAGATCTTTATCTCCCTACTCCTCAAATAAAGAGGAAGAATGTCTAGCCATCTCTATAAAAATATCTTTAAAATAATTCATCTAAGTACCCTGAGCAGACAAGAGAGAAGAAAGAACATTATATCTTTGACGATCCTTGACTGAGTTATGAAAGAAAGATGTGTTTTTATCACCTTCTTGAAGCCCATCAATCTGTGACTTTTGTTTCCAAAAAATATCTTCTCAAAGCTCCCATTCATATAATTATTTTGAAAACTTATTCCCTTCCTGCTCAAGATCCATCGACATACCATGATCCCTAATTAAAGAGGTGACTTTGTCCAACTGAGGTTGAACCTATTTTTTTATTTTTAAAATATTTCCAAAAGAATATTTGTTCCATCTTTTGAGATTGGCTTTGGTATATTACAATCTCTTAAAAAAAGGAAAACATAGTTGTACCATAAGCTAGCTTCCCTTCCATCCACCATCTTTCCACCAAACTAGCCAAATTAGAATCCCTAAGCCACATAACCTGAAACTTAAATAGATCCTTTTTAGGGAAATCAATCAAGGTAGAAGAGAATTTAATGGGCCAATGGTCAAAGCCCATCCAATCCAAAATTGCAGATTAAGGACACCAACAACTTCCAATCTAGAAGTCTAAAACCATGAGCCTATCCAATCTTTCAGAGATAGCTTTAGCCCCTCTCTGTCTATTATTCCAAGTAAAAAGGCCATTACTTGGTTTTATATCAAAAAGGTTGAGATTGGAAAAAGGACCAAGCTTGCTTGTACCTCCTAATTTTTCTTCCAGACTAATGATGGCATTGAAATCTCTAGCAATGATTCACGATAGAGAAGGAAATAAAGCATGCATATTCCTAATCTAAGACCAAAACTTGGCCTTACCTAGTAAATTTGAGGGAGCATACATATTAGTGAATAAGATATCCTTTCTAATAGCAAATTTGGTAGCCAACAAAAACATTGAACTTCTAGTAGCAATCCACCATCTTAGAGTTATCTTGCACGGATCCCATAAAAATTAAGGCCTCCAACCATATCTTGAGCCCCAATGCATTGACATTGGACTTTATTATAAATGCTAGAAGAGATACCACTCATTTCATCAACAAAGAGTTTTGTCTCCTAAATAAAAATAATATCTAGAGCATATTCATAGATCAAATTTTTGGTATCTTTTTATGAGGAGTACTACCTAACCCCCTAGCATTCCAAGAGAGAAAAATCATTCTTGAGGAGTACTAAAGTGAGTATCCAGTGTCTTTATAACTCTAGATTCTACCAACGATTCCCTTATCAATTTTACTTTTCTATGGTCTTTTTTCCTCCCTACCTTTGAAGTCTTATTAGCAACGCCTTTTTTAATAGGCTTCTCAAGGATACCTAAAACCATGGGAGCCTTTCTTTTGTTATCTTCTCTTTCATTTGAGGCTTTTACTAATTCCACAACTTTTAAGTCTACATTAGTCTCTATAATATTTTATGAGGCTAAATTAACAATTGTAGCTTTTGCATGAACTTGAGGGGCCTCCTATAGTAATTGGTTAGAAATAATAGCACTAGGGGAGGGGCATCCCCTCTCACAAAGTGAATCTTGTAGGTCTAGCTTCAATTTTTGAGAGGGAATATAGCTTTTGTTTGGGGGACAAGAATCTTGATCAAATATATTAAGGTCTAGCTCACTATCAACAATTTCTTTAAAACTCTCGAGAAATCAAATCTATTACTAGAAAATTATTTGAGATTACCTTTAGAGTGGAAATTAGAAGATCTGGCCTTTGACTGAGATTTAATAGGAATGAAGCCCTCAAAATCTAGAATATTAGAATTCACTGGACCCTTACCTTTAGCTTTCAAAATGGAATTTGGGGCCTTAGGAGTTGGAGGAGACTAAATAAAGCCTAATTTAGAATAATTTATTTGCAAATGCCTATATTTATGACATATACAATAACATAAAGGAAAATATTCATAATCTACTTGTTTAATCCAGTTCATGCTCCCTAACCTGTTCTCTAGAGATTCAACTTGAGGATTCTTCAAATTGATTTCAACACAAATGTCTAGGTGAAGGTGGCTATCTTCTTGTCAAGGGTTTGATGAGAAGGTCCAACTAGTTTCCCAATGATCACAATAATGGACTAGAGAATGTCAACATATCAGAATTCCATAGGGAGTATCATGAGATGAATTCACACGAGAATCTTAAAAGGGAGCTCTTCTAAAGGATCAAACCCCACATGCCACAATTTAATGAAAATTCTAGCCTGGTGGTGGAAATAAGGTCCACCCTCCAAAATCTTAGTTTGATCTACCATTCATGAGAAAACCACAAAAAAAATAACCATTCATTGCTATAATATTTTCCAGTTCACCCTCTAGAGCCCAATTATTCCTAATCCATGACTCTAAGAAAGGCAAAGAAATTTCTTAAGAACATAAACTTGCAAATGAGAGCATGTTTTGATAAATATAACACATCTTTATTAATAGATTCTAAATTTATTACTAGAATGCAATATTCTTGACATTTTTCTAGACAACCATTTGGTTTAGGATGGATTCCCAAGGAAGTACCCGTTCTCATTTCTTAAGTCACATGCAAAGGTAAATTCACTACATTTGTACGAGTTGATGAGGAGGGATCATCATAATTTAAAACCTCTTGGAGGAATATTATAGGAGGGTCCCCTAGATTCCCACTCGTCACCATGCAAAAATAAAAGCTTATGAGAAATCGAAAAGAATTGCAAGAATCAAAGGTCGACCACTTGATGCAAAGGAGAGGTTTACACAACCTCTAAAGTATCTGCACCCCTTGCATGTCCCACACACCACCCTACAGGAAGAAGTGATTCCCATGGAAGGGTATGTAGTGCAACCCATAAAGAAAGCACAACTACACAACCTCACAAGCCTGCGTAGTAGGCGAGGAAGCCCGCCAGCTCTCCAATGCCCACTAACTTCCCAAGTTGATATATCAAATAAGAAAATTCATCTATTTTTATTATTTTTTATAAAAAATTATAAGCATGTATCTATAGCGTAATTTACCTTAGATTTATTGGTAAGTTGTATTAATTTTTAAATTAATCTTAAATATTTCATGAAAGGTGGTTTTATTTCCCTACAAGTTACACATTATAAAACTAAAGGAAAAATAAATTGATAATGTGTTATCATAGAATCTAGCAGTGCTCGATCCACGGATAACCCCTTATGAAACTAGTCTATTTCCTACGCCCGTGTGTTTCAAGCACGCAAAATGAGGCAATCTTAAATTGTCCTTAAACGCGTGGTATTTGATCGACCTAGTCCATGTGAGTGATGATTGGAACGAATTTTGAGATCAAAATCTTACAACTCCCTCTAACTAGGAGTTAGTCATTTTTCTGCTTTTGGTGCTCAGGCGGTGATTTTCACCGCCTTTGCACCTGTTTTTGTCTTGAACACTTTTTGGTGCTCGGGCGGTGATTTTCACCGCCTCTGCACCTAACTCACTTTTTGCACTCTCGGTGCTAAGGTGGTGAAAATCACCGCCCAAACACCTAATCTTCAGTTAACTTAAGTTTTCGTGCCACATTTAATGCGTAGGATTTAAGTTAATTTTTACGTTTATTTGCTTTAAGCTGAGTTATTTTCTCATACCTCTCCTCCCATTACTCCAATGCTTCCTATGTGCTTTCCTCGATTTCGAATCTTCGTTCCTCTCCTCTAGCTCACGGATTTTTCTTCCACCTCTTCGTCATCACCTGTTTGTCTTTTTCGAGGTATGTGCTTTGCATTTTTCCTTTTCGTTTTGTCAGTCATCCTTCTTTTTGTTCGTCATATGTTTCCATTTCTTATTTTTTACCGTTTTTTCTCATGTTCATTGTTGCTTCATCGGTCTATTTATTTTTCCAAAACCTTGCACCTTTCATTAGTTTGTTTCTCTTATTTCAAACCTAGCATTTTTCATTTTTTCCAACCCTCGTGTCATGGCGGAGAAATTCTTTGCCTTTACACAAGCTACAAAAGTGATTTGAGTTTTGATGTCAAGGCGGTAAAAATCACCGCCATGACACCAATGCCATATACTATCAAAGTGTCATGGTGGTGATTTTCACCGCTATGACACTCAACTCCCTTTTTGTAACTCGGTGCTATGGCGGTGAAAATCACCGCCAAGACACTACGATAACAAAACCTAAGTGTTAAGGCGGTGATTTTCATCGTCGTAACACTTAGTCCTTTTATTTACCTCTTGGTGTCGAGCGGTGATTTTCACCGCCCGAACACCAATGAATATTACCTCTTGATGTCGAGGCAGTGATTTTCACCGCTCAAGCACCAAAATCTACATTATCTCCATAACACTTCAAACATGGATTTTTTGCCACTTTGGCTTCCACCTCACCGTTCACGCTCCATTTTCCACACCATATGGCCAAACCATAGTTGCTCCATATCACCTACTTGTTTCATGTTACCCCATGTGGCATATCTTTCCTGACACCTATGGATCTATCATTCTTGTAGTTAACTTCAAAATACAAAGCAGTCTTCAGAGGTAGGAAAACATTAGTCTCGACTCCCCTAAATGACAGCTGAAACGCCTCCATCATCTCCTAAAGGAAAGATGAAGTATAAGTATCAAGGTATTTTCCCTATGACCGTGGTGTTATAAAAAATAGATGAAATCAAGGATACCGAGATTGGTCACCAAGATCTGGAAGATTTCATGAAGAGGATTCAACAAAGGCCATGGGATGAAAATCTAAAGGCCATTGCTCATAGTAATCTCCATCTGGTATCCACCTTCCCAACTTTTGCTCATCACACTGAATTCATGCTTCAAGTTGGAGCTCATTATATTCAAGAAGACAAAACTATAAGAGATTCTGTAGGTCATGTTGTGATGAGGTTCGATGGTGAATTTTTTGATATTGTCTTCAAAATTCCATACATGGAACAATATACACCTGTCATAATTCAGAAGGCTCGGGAGATTTTTGATAATGATTCAGTCAGGGCTAAAACATTGATTAACTCACAATGGTTGAAGAATCATAGACATGTTGTTTCTAGATGGCCTAAGGGACTTCCTCAGAGTGACTTCAAGGAGGATGTAACAGACATTCTCACCCTTTTAAGCAAAGTTAAGGGCTTACCTGAATCTTCTCATTTTCAATATTGGATGTACGAATACGTTCAGATAATTAGGAGGAGGAAAGTGCATATTGATTGGGGAACACAGATCAGCGATGAAATCCATGAAAAACTGATTAATGTGCCCACCACTTTGAAATTCTATATGACCTCTTATTTGGTGTATGTGGCTACAGTGATGAGGCAGTTTCCAGGTTTGTCTACCAAAGGGAACAAACACTTTACCCCCATATATGACTATTACTACCAATTGAACTTGAGAGAAAGCTTCCACCATTTCAGGAGGGTTATGGATGCTTTCTTTTCTCCTTTGTTGTTCACTTTTGACCCTACTCTAGAGAAGAAAAGAATCTCAGATGAAGCCTACAAAGCAGTAAGCAAAGTTGGATGTGTCTTTCTACAGTTCCCAACCTTTACTTATATAAGAGTAGGTTGTTTCACTAGGTGCCCCTACATGATTCCCAGGTATCCCTTAGATAAATGGATCCTCATGGAGTTGTGCAGACAGTTGATTTCAGTGCACAAAGAATGACAAAGGATACATAAAACAGGTTTCAAGTTTCCTCTAACCATCGGCAGGTATACTATCAATAGTGTACAAAAGGCCAAGAATGTTGCAACAAAAATGCAAATAATGACTATCAAGACCTATAGGTATAGGTGTGACTTTGACTATCGAGATCTAAAGAAAAAACTCAAGAAAGGTCACAACCATGTTTACCATTTTGAAGACATATGGGCAGATTGTAGAGATGAGGAAGATGTTCGTAAGATGGATTATTGTAGATTGAAAGTTGATCAGATCAAGGCCCTCAATATAGTTGACTTTCCTGAAGACTTCACTGATCCTGGAGACATCCTCAATTCTGCTTATGATGAAGATAACATCGCCAGGAAGCCTTTACCTCTAGTACAATTGTCAAAGAAAGAATGTGTTTACATGAGGGAAAGGCTAGCCCCTATTCTACATAGCACAATAGAGTGGCTTCATAAGCATGACTATCAAATGAAAGCCTTTAAAATTGATTCGGAGGTAGAACCTCCCAAAGAAAAATCCAGTCCACGGTCGGAATCCTACGCCAAAGATAAGTAGGTTGCGATTCCCTCTTCATCTCGAAGAGGACCAAGGATCAAATTTATTGTGGGAAAGAATACTGCATAGACCACTGAGGTACAAGAAACAAGAACTACCACGTCATGTGCAAAAGGAAAGGATCTTATTTCCAAAGAATTGTCCTCAGATGAAGAAGGAGGAGATACAAAGTTTGAATATGAAGAATCAGAAAGTGAAGAGTCTGGGGAAACTGAGTCAAATGAAGAAGAATAAAAATCCCCTGAGAAATATCATGAAGAAGTTGAGAAATATCAAGAGGAAGAACTAAATTAGGATGAGCAGATTTTATCCCCTCTTCGAAATGAAACTAAAGATATTCCTACATCTTCACCAGGTCGTGCCAACATTCCTCATGCTCCTCCAACACCCAAGACTCTTGTTCCTCCCATTCGTTCTTCTCCTCTTCCTACTATAGTAATAGGAGTAGAAGATATTTCTTCCCTACCCGTAGTATCAACCGTGTCGGCTTCTTCTATAGTTGTTCAGACACAAACTATTAATGTTCTATCTAGTTCGCTGGCTTTTATCCCCAGCTTGTCATCCCCATCTTTTGACATTTCCTCTGAAGCTGAATTTTACAGATTCATGGATGAATCTTTGTAGATTCAACTTGGCATGCAAATTACTGGGCCAATTATGACTTCTACAACACCTATAGTTACAATCCTAGTCATTTCTCAAGGAGCCACAACAACTCAAGAATTAGTAGTGCCAGCGGACATATATACTTCCTCCCTCCCTCCTTGGTTGGTGTCATAGGTTCCTAAGCGCAAGAAATAGATGATCTCCCTTGATGAGCTGGACCTTGAAGAAATACCTCCTCCAAAGATCAAGGAGAAGAAAAAGGCTAAGGTTCTTTCAAGACTTCATATTGATAAAGCTAGTCAAAAGTTTGTTGAGGTAGGTTTTCCTCCGCAACAAGAAGGTGATATAAGTATGGAGGATTACACTATTCAAAGAATACAACTTGGGAAGGTAACTAATGAAAGTGCCAAAGTAGATACCCAAGTAGTGGTCGATGTCCTTGCAGGGAGGCTTGATAAGATGGAACAAGCCAAGAATCTATACAAAGAAAAGGTTGAGCGCTATGCAAACATTTTGAGAAACATAGCAGGATCTTCTACTGGTGATACCCACACTATGACCTTGGTGAATGTCGAAGAACCGACAGTACAAAAATCAGAGAAGATTGCATCCAAAGGTAAAGTGTTGTATGATTTTATTGATGAAATTTCAGATCACGACTCACAGGTTATCACCATTGCAAGTGAGAAAAATGTACAAATAGCCAAGCTTCAACTTGAGCTTGATAAAGAAGAAAGTTTACTATCCAAGGAGCAACAAGAAATGGAAAAAGGGTTGTCATCATGGTTGCAAATGAAAGAGCTCAAACTCATCAAGTTGGTGAAGAATGGGGTTATTCCTGATAAAGATAAATATGTGGAGGTGAAGGAATCACTAAAACATAAAATACAGGTAATAAGTCTTTAACTGATGATATTCACCAGGTACAGGAGGACGTTGAAGGTTACCGTGTTCTTCTAATAAATGGAATGGAGGAGTTACCAGGTGATCTCCTTGATGACAATCATACCTTTCTTCCTCTTAGTGAGATAATACGAGTTTTCAAAGAAGTCGTGATGAAGCTGGTAGATGATAAAGATTTTTCAAAGAACACCATGCATAACATATGTGATATATGGCTATCACTTGATTGTCTCAAAGCTCATCTACAAAGGTGCAAGAAGATTTGTTCGTCTACCAAGAAAACAGTCACCAAAATACACACTCTTGTAGATTACACGGTTGGACCAGATGAAGCATTCCTTCAGGAGATTGCAAAGAAGTATGAAGACTTCCACACCCAGAGAAAACAACAATAAAGTCTTCTTTTTGTCTCCAGTGTTCATCAATTTTTGATGTGCCTTACCATGCATATTGTAAATAGCTTTTAACATCTTAAATGTCTTTTTGTAAAGTGTAATTACACCAAAAATATGAGATGTAATTACATAGAAATAATTTACACTTTGACTTAGTCACTATTAGGGTTTCCTATTTTTACTCTACTGATTTCGTAAATTAGCTCTTCCCTCTTTTCTATAAATAAGAGGGATTTCTATTATAATTTTTACGTTTTGATATTTTGCAGTGAAGTGTTGCCCCTTTGAAACAAGCATTGAAAATTTGTATTCAATTTTGTGAATCTAAATCTAATCAATAAATAAGAGGATTGCATACCAAACTTTGTGTTGGGATCGATAATCTTGTGATTTGATTATATTGGTGGTGATTAGTATATGAGATCTGAAGGGCTTCAAGTAATCTATGTAGACTTTGTGTTACATTCCTTATTTGAATTTACTTTTATGTGTGGATGTTTTAGTTGAAATATCTACAAGAATTTTTGCTTGTAATCGTTCATGCGGTTGGAGGAATTTTTGCATCTAAGAAGACTTTGTGCTTCTAATGCAACAACCAATTACTTTTGTAGATCCAACATTGAAAAGGCTACATAACAACTTTATGCCTTCATGAGCTTTCACTTTTCTTTTACTTTGTTATTATAAATCACATTTGGTATCTCTAGGCTTTTCTTTGACAAGATAGAGATATTGGCATTACTACTTTTTGTCACATTTCAGTTATTAGATCTAGAACTTTCAAATCGTGAAGCATTGTAAACATCTTCTCTGAAAAAAGAGAGAAGCATGAATGCAACACACCCCCCCATTTCATAAGTGTAGTGTACATTTTGTAAGTACTTCATTAGTTTTACTATAGCTTTTGTTAGCAGTAAGAAGGGCGCCTCCCCTTTCTGAGAGGAGAGATTTTATCTCACATAGTTGTGGCTGAAATCTAGATAGCGTAATCTATTGAAAATTTGATTACATTATTTTCACCCAACATAATGTAAGGAAATTCTAAAACACTACATAAATAACTAGGTTAAATAAATACAAATGAGTAATAATAAATAAGTCACCCTAGATAAAATATTCAAGTTAGAAATGAAAAAAAATAAAAATCAATGTCTAATTTGAAGATAAATAGGAAGAGAGTGAAAATAATATGATAGATGAAAAATTCTTGAATTATGAGCTAGATATAGGATAATCAAACTAAGATGACTAAAATTTGATACTATGAGTGAACTTGGGTCAATCTTGCATCTATGAATTTAATCCTCACATCAACATTTATAGTTTTAAATGTGCGGTTTTGAATATTTTATCCTTGCACCCATATTCTTCAAATTTTTGACCTATAATAATGTTTTCCCTAATGGGTGTAACTATAATGGAAAAATTAGTGTTATTGAAGAATAATACTACAACTTGTTATGTTAGGGATTATAAATCAACACATTCTATCTATGTGCCCTATTCAATCCCCAATGATCAATTCAACGATTTTGATAAAATTGGAGAACAACAAGAAATAAATAATACTAACATTAATGTAGTCATGATGATGTTAAGTGCTTAAAAATTGAGACTTGATGTACTGGAATGCAATTTATAAGATGGAAAACCTAGTTCAACAAGTAAGTTTTAACATATATTATTGTACTTGGGTTAATATTGTATAGATTGCTAAGATCGTTGAAATGAATGCATGTACTAGAGAGCCACACAAAATAAATAAACACATGCTCCTACTTGTGAGATTGAATACACATAATACACAAATAAATAGCTAAATGGAATGATGAATTAACTCACAATATGGAGTGTGTATAGATTAACAACCATCTAAAACTAGTGGTGCCTAAAACTAGGCATGTAACCACTTAATTTAGATCTAGCTAAAAAAAGAATGTAGTTGGATAAAAATAGCACGTGGCTAAGAATAGGCATGTAGCTCCTTAGATCCTAAGAAAGCTTAATTCCTACACTCATATATTTGACTTATGTGCTTGATGGAAAAGAACGAGTAATGATTGCTTGTTGATCCTTTGTGATAGATAGATGCAAATGGATTGTCCTAATGATAGATTTCCTAGACATGTTCCTTGATGATAAAATGACCTAGGGATGATGCTATTTTATACATGCCCTAAGCACGTAAATTAAAAGTTTTGGCATAAGAGATAATGCATTATAACTAGTTGGATTGAAACAGCTAAGTTCCATGATTAAATTTAGAATTTAAAAATCATTTCAATCTCACACGTGCAACCTTGAACTAAAACAAGAAAAATAATGCAATCATGAAGTCAATAGAGAAATTTATATTCTCTAATGTGGAAAATATCTAGGCATGGGTTGATTTTTTTTTTGAATATCAATTTGAGTTTGGGGTCAATCAAATTGCCAAATAAGTCAAAATAATGTGTCAAAACAATGTACTTAGTACACCAATGCAAAGTGGTGTAAAACAAAGGGTAAAAGTGCAAGGTTTATAATTTAACACAAATCAATTTATAGACTTTCAAAAGATGAGATGGATAATGAAGATTCAATTAAAGATCAAGAGTTAACTCCACTAGTTTTGGAGTTAATTTTGAAAGATAAATTAATCAACTAAAATTGGTGAGAAAAGTTTCTATTTCAATTTTTTTAGAAGATTATAATAAATTATTTAATTCATCAAGTGGATAATTTAGATGAAAAATTTGCTAACTCAAAGAATGAGTTAACTAATAGAGAAGATATGAAAGGATAATTATGAATTTTTAAATTTTTTTAAATAGATAATTAATACATCTCAATTAAGAGGATGGGGCACAGAACGGGAGTGAGCAAGAAAGGGAGTGAGGGTATTTTAAATAATGGTAAGGTAAAAGATAATGATGAAGATGATGAGAACTCACAGTCTTAGTTTGTGATGCTAAACTAGTTTGTTGTTGTTTTTAGCCTATTTTTTCCTGCAGTTCCTTGGCTTGGCTCAGGTCTAGGCGAAAGTGGAGGCAAAGAGGAGGTTTTCTTTTTGTTGGAGGCTTGGTCACTAGCTTTGCATCTCCTAAGGTTGTTGGTGGGGTTTTTGAGCTTGGCTCTCTTAAGGCAGTGGATGCTTTCCCCTCTTTGTCTTTGGCATGGATGGTCTTTGGATCTTGGGATTTTTTGCCTAGGTCATGATCTCTAGCTCTCCTCATGCTCAGGTTTGGCTCTTTCTAGAGAGTTTCTCTTGTTTTCATCCTATTTTGGTCTAGTACATTGTTGTTCATGGTTGTTTTGGATTTGGGATGGCTCCATGGGGCTCGGTGGGGGTGGCTTTGCCATGACTCCTACACTGTGGTGTCCTATTTTTACAAGAATGGTTATTTTTTCTCTTCTAAGTTCAAGCACATGTGCTTGATGTTGAACCCCACATGGA
The DNA here is from genome assembly GCA_007115665.2 of Sequoiadendron giganteum. Lineage (NCBI taxonomy): Eukaryota > Viridiplantae > Streptophyta > Pinopsida > Cupressales > Cupressaceae > Sequoiadendron > Sequoiadendron giganteum. Next base: position 688,743,651 of record CM021100.1, on the reverse strand, counting down.
CTATGAAATCTTTGAAGATGTTGGGGGTAGATGTTTTGAAGGGATTGTTTTCTACTCTTGTTAATGGCATTTGCTTGTTGGTTGGGATGCACTCAGAGTCTATTTTGAAACCTAGATGGTTCGGTGTTGGTTCTTGAATGATATTAGTTTTGTGGTGTTCAGGTTGAATTTATCTAAGGGAGCTTTTGTTGCCCTTTTATTTGACTCTTTTTTGATGACTGGGTTACACTCATTATCTTTTTTGTTGTCCATGTGATCTTATTTCTAAAGGGAGCTAAGCCTACCCTTTCTACTAGTCTATTTCCTCTCTTCCTAATTCCATAGTTTTTTTCTCCTATTGAGGCAAAGATCTCTCCTATTGAGGTGGAGATTGTTATTGTGGGTGTGGTGGAGGGCTTACTTTTCTCTAGTTGGTTATCTATCTTGCTGCTCTTATTGAGGTGGAGTTTGGGTTTGCTAGAGAGGTATGGCAATAGTGGAAGGGGCCTCTTGTTAAATTTTTATTTGTTTATCCAATTCTTCTCCTATAGAGGTGGAGACATAAGGTGGGTGATGCGACTATCTTGCATCTCTAGGAAAGTTGTTTTTCTTGGATCAAAAGTTATTTTTTTGAGCGGTGAGCTTGTTGTGGCTTGGCTGTCTTGGGCAATGTTATTGGTCCATTAGGGTTCAAGGTCCCTAAAAAACTTGGTTGTATAGGGTTCAAGGGTCCCTTCAAAACCTATTTGGTGTAGTTTTTTTTGTCTTGATTATCTTTTTGATAACTGTTGTTGTCGAACTAGTGGTTAGCTTTGTTCACTCTTTGAGCATCGTTCATTGTTATGATAGGGTTTTGGGTCCCTTCAAAACCTACTTTCCCACTAATCAAAACTCATCTCAATTAAATAATAAAATATTGTTCAATTAAATGATTAGCAATAATAGATAATTAATGATAATGGATAGTCCAGGGTTAATGATAATTAATAATAAATTAAAGATAATGGATCATTAATGGTGGATGATAAATTGAATAATTAATATGATAATAAGAGGAATTATTTATTTTTAAAAAAAAATTCCATAGATTCTTATTGTATGGTTTACCTCCATAGTTGATCATTTAGAATATTTGATGCAAGTAAAAAGTTAAAATAATAAAAATAAATGTGCCATAGTCTTCAAATAACCACACATCATGCTTCTTCATTAGGTACCTTCTAAGTCATGTTTTAGTAACAACTATAGTCCCATAAGATACTCAATGTCTTCTCCATTTGTGATATGGACTATCAATTCCTTTTTTTCCTCAATATAATGATACAAATAATAATATGTTTCTTCTTCATTATCTTCATTTGTGATAATGCATAAATTTAACCTATATTGAATTGAACAAAAAAAATATCAATAAATAATATGTAAAATACTACATAAGGAGCTAAAAATTAAAATTAAATAAACAATGCATATATAATACCTTATTTCATTAGATTTAATATATGGTCAAAGTCAACTTATGATTCTATGTCCAGGAGTTGTAGTTCTCATGGATATTGATAAATCTCAAATTGATTTAGTTGAACCACTTCTTTGACTCACTCATTCCAAAAAATTCTATACATGAAGAAAAAAGCCATGGAATTTTCCTTATATGAATAGACCATGAGCTCAAGTATTTGAACTTTAAAGGAGTGAAACACACTCAACCTTGTTATTGTACAAAAATTATTTATATTTTATAATTTATTAGCTTCTACCAACAAAAAGATTTATGAATTGTACTATAATGCCCTTCCCATTTGCAACCTTGATATGTCTAGATCTTAGCATTATTTTTTATTATGTGTCAGGGGATGCATACATTGAGCTTGTGCTTGTTGCTTTGGGTGTCTTTTTGGTGTTTCAACTTCACCGTTTCATTGTGAGTTTTGGTTGTCTTTGTTCTTTCTTTGTATGGTGTTCTTGGACACCCCACATGTTTTGATATGTGGTTCCTCAACATGTCAGTTGTTTATGTTTAGTATTTTGGAGATGCACGTGTTATATTTATATTCTTAGTGTATCATAATGCTTTAGTTCATGGATATTGTATTATTATTTCTGTTGTGAATAAATGCCTCATGATTATATGACACGTGAATGTATTGAATTATACTTTATATGATGGTGTACCCCATTGGGTGATTATGCTATGCTTCATCTATTATATATTAAGTAGGTATGCTTGATATGTGTGTTGGGTAGTTACAGGTAGATGGTTATTTACCTAATTATGTAGGTTTGAGTTCTTCCCTAATGATGATTATTTTGGAGATGTCACACTAGGCCATTCTATTGTAATACCTAATAGTACTCGATTTGAATATGAGATGTGTCATGTTTGATATATACTAATTGGATTCAAATTATAGACATTTTGGAATCCATTATTGTTGTGAAATGCTAGTATTTTATTGAGTTAATTGATGATTTATTTTGATGATTGGCCAAATAGATTTCAATGAGTCAAAAAGAGGTTGCATTTTATCTACTGAATTATTTCTGTGAAATTGGGGCAAAATAAGGTTAATTTAATTATGTTAGGAATATATTGTTAGATATGAGTGCATACATTTGATTTAATTGTACGTTTAAATGTGGCAATAAAATATTATGGAATATTCATTTTTACTCAATTGTGTGGTAGAGAAATACTGGAGAAAAATAAATAAAGGGAAAATAAAAGAAAAATAAAAAATAGGTCAAAAATAGAACAAAAAGAAAAGAACTTAGGAAATTTTGGATTATTATCTTTTTGGAAAGAAATGCTCTCCAAAACACCTCTCCATATAAAATTTGAAACTGGGAAAAAATTGTGTTGATTGGAATTAGGAAGGCTTGGGAATTGTATTGATTAGGGTAGGAAGAAGATTGTGATTGTGTGTGTTCTCTCCACCTCTTCAAATTGGACAAATACTAAGCTTTTCATTATTGTTTATGTGCTTTCAAATTGAGGTAACTCTCCTATCCCTTCTCATTTTGTTTGTGTTCCTCCAATTGGATGTCATTCTCACCCAAGTTAAGGGGGCATAAGACTTCCCCAATAGGTTTCAATTTGTACAAATAGAGTAGAATTAAATTTTGAATTAAAATTTTCCATTTTTCCATTTGTGCCCTCATAATGCCCAAAATTTTCAAAATACTCAAAAATTAAAATTGATTTCATAACATAGTTGTTGTTCATATTTAGAGCCAAAGGGAAATTTTTGTTTTTTGAAATTTTTAAAATTTGAGATTTAATTAAAAAATTAAGATTTGAACAACAGAGCTTGTGAAAATTTCCTGGTTTGTATTGAAAATAATTAGACCCAAAATTTGAATTTTTGATGTTTTTTCAGATGTTTTAGAATGATAAGACTAATGAATCCATGAAATTATGAGATAACATCTTTAATATCATTTTAATTTTTTTGTGAGCCAATTTTTCTTGCCTTGATTTTTGTGCCACACTCAATTATTATGAGTTGTGATGAACCTAGGATGTAGGTGTTAGGGATTAGTAGGGGAATGAATTTTGTTGTTTTTCGAGGTCCAAAGTGGCTTGAGGATATCTCATACAAAATTTTCTTAACCAAGTGATAACTAAAATTCATGGGTAATTAAAATAAACTAAGATAATGGTGCCTACAATATACTTGGAGCACTAGTATAGGCTTGGTATTAGTGTAGAAGACATGCCCGCTTAGGGAGCATTGGTTCTTGTTGATTAACCTTATCCCTCTTGTGAGAGGTGTACTTGATCTTTCTTAGCTAGTATCATAGGCTATTGCAATGACACTCCCTACCCCCTCTCTAGGATCTCTTCCTTGTGGACTTTAGAGTGGCACCAAAGAGAAATTGTACCCTATCTTTTATATGTTGATGTTGAGTGACTCTTGTATACTATGTATGTTGCATGCATAGTTTTTGTTTGGTGTGAGTGTGCTTGTGGCCCATGTGACTATCTCCCAACATGACGAGAGTGAACCTTTGGGTACCATGTGGTTGGGTGACATGGAACCACCATTGGGGATTAAAGGATCTTGGGAAGAGCTCCGGGATCATGATCAGGTTGATAAATATTTTGCTTCATTTATTTCATTATTGAAAAATGTTGTAAAAGTATAATTTGAAGGATATTTGACTCCTCTTCTCAATTCTAAGATGTTAATTGAACCTCCTTAAGTGGATAGATTATATCAATACTAAGGATTCCTTTGAACACACTTGATGTTTGTTGCTATTTAAATTCATTGCAATGAAACCCTCAATGATGGAAGCTCGAAAGAGGGATTTAGTACCATAGACCAAGCACTATGGTGTGGCATCGATAGGTGTTCTAATATTGGTTCGATAGGCACATAAGCTGATATTGAGTTGTAAGTGCCAATCATGGCCAACATCATTCACAGTATTTTTAGGGTTTTCAAGATGGTTTTGTTAGATGGATCAGCTTGGAAATTCCCTCAAGGATAGTAATGTGTGGAGAAATGATGTTGGATAAGGAGTTGAGCAGAAAGATCTCGAACATCCTGGTTTTTAATGGGTGTTCCATTATTGTAATGATGGCTTGAGGGACACCATACTGGAAAATTAAGTGATTTAAGAGGGTCATCCCACAATAACGGGTCCCAACTTGGGACATCCTAATTTTTGCATGAAATCACAATTTTTTAGAAAAAATAATGATTTAAGCCTTGATGGGTTCTATCTAAAGGTTGTTAATTGAAGAGGTTTAGATAAGACCCCTTAGATAAAACCCCTTGGATAAAACCCCTCTAGTCTTAAATCATACCCACAATTGAGTCTCCTTTGTGCTTATCAAAATGTTGACAAAAAACCAATTTTTATTTACCTTTTGAGGGATCAAATAAAGTCATTTAGAAATTATGTTTTGTAAGTATGTAGCTACTATTATAAGATTCCAAAAAGTATAATTTTGAATACTTTTAATTTTATTTCTTGTGAACGTAGGTTTTTCACCAAACAACAAGGTATTTGTTTCACACACACGAAAAAATAGAAAAATAGAGAAAAAAATTCAAAAAAATATGTGTGCACTAGGTATTGATGTTCTTGTTTTAGCCAAAAAAAAATTCAATACATACAAGAAAAAATTGTGTGATGAAATACACCTACGTCCATCTTATAATTACTATAATTAAAAAATATAACAAAAAGATTATGAAAAAATATCTATGTACTAAATATTGATGTTACAAATCTAAATTTTAAAAATTATAATTTTATCCTTTCAACAAAAAATTTATGTGTGACGACATAATTTTCATTGTTTTAAAATGTTGTTTACTGTAAAAAATAAATTGTTAAAACTTATGTTAAAAAATTCATAATTTCTTTTTATTTTTTAAAATAATATTTAAAATCTACACACAAATCCTCACAAATAACTAGTTCACATCATCTCTAAATTTTTAATGGTTTAGTTGCTATAGGTTTCTAAAAGTGAAAATTTGGTGAAAAATGTTGATTTCAATGTCCTACTTTGGCCAAAATGTGGGGCATAGTATTGTGGGCCGAACCAAGATAAACTTGGAAATTTGTTTATTGATAATATAGGTTAGATGAATAGATTTGGTCCACTTTAAAAAATACTCAGTGGTGGTGATGACAAACTTATGGCCATTAGAAGATGTAGGGGAAATATTTCCTATGAGTTTGAGCCCCCATTGTGAAAAAGGCCAAGGTGTAGTCATGGGTTGTAACTCCTACACTAGAGCATGAATGAGATCACCATGTTGTTGATATTGTATACATTTCTTCATAAACTAATTTTCCTCTTAGATTTGTATTGCTTCCGGATTCAATTGTGTCAAGAGTTTTTAACATCAACATTTCAAATCACACTCTGTGATTCATTTTTTATCCTCTTGATCTCTTTCATCCTAATGATGGATCATGGAGTGTGATTCAAAATGTTGATGCTAAAAAATCTTGACATAATCAAATCCAAAAGAAATACAAATCTATGATATGGATTGTGGAAACTTACTATAATTTTCCTCTTGTTCTATAGTCAGCCAATAGTATCCAATTCTTAGCAACTTATTGGCAAGGGTAAGGCCGCTTGAGTAAAACCCACAAATGCCTTTGTGCACCTCTTGTAAGACAGATGTAGCTTCTTCTGAGTTAAGGAACCTAATCAGTGCATCATCAAGACTCTTCCTATAAAGGGTATCACTAATAATGACGAAGCAAGATGATCATCCCAGATAAAGGTTTTTTGAGGTTGGTAGTGAGGTTGTGCATATGATATTGTTCTAGAGATAATGGAAGATGTCATGGTACCAATGAGAATTGGGACCAACAATTTCACACATGAATTTTGATTCGAGAAATTTGAATGTTGGTATCAATAGTTGTTCAATAAGAATCTTGCACTTGTGGCTATTATGTGACATATGTAATAGAGACCCAAATGTTTGCATAACATCTATCACCATGTTGATCCTGTGAATTTTCTCAAATGTAATGATAGTGAATTATTACTTGAAACTATCTATCATTCTTTTATATGACATAAATTTGTTGTCTTTCATCTGATATTCATTGTTGAATTGTCTCACTACCAGTTAGGAATAAACATAAACCTGTAGTTATTTAATCTGCCACTGTATAGCCATCCTCAACCCTATTTCTACATGGAAAATCTAGTTGATATGATTTAGGTATGCAGTCACCTTGAGGGATGATGAAAATAATTGCTTCCATTAATCCATGTTACGTGTGAGAACCATCAAAATATAGTTTCCACTGATTTGTTGAAGTGATTGTGAATATTGCTTCATTTGAGAAATATGATATGAGAGGATTCTCATCGCATGTCGACACTTCTGCTAGTTGATCTACTATTACCTATTCTTTGATTACTTTTCTATCCACATATTCTATGTCAAATTCATTGAGAATCATGACCCATTTAGCCATTCAACCTGTGAGTGTTGCCTTTGAAATGAGTTTGAATTGACAATTAAGCATATAATGCCATAGTTTTTGGGAGGAAAAATAGTTGCTAAACACAATCTCTTGATAGGAGTATAGTTAAACTCATACTCGACTACTATTCGGTTGATATAGTAGACTGCTCTTTCTTTTCTTGAATCATTATGTTGTACAAGAAGAGCTCCTAGAATGTTGTTGTAGTTGCTGATATGTATAGAATCAAAGGTTTTTTTGGATATAGTGGCTTCAATACATGTGGTGATGCAAGATAATCCTTCATATGCTAAAAGGCTTGTTGGATTTTTTCATCCCATTTAAATATTACATCCTTGTGAAGGAGATGCATAAATGGGTGACATTTGTTTGCTAATTATGCTATGAACCTCTAGATAGATTGTAATTTTCCTTGTAGACTACGAAGTTGCTTCAAAGTTTTTGGTGGAGGAATATCAATGATTTCCTTGACTTTGGCAAGGTCCACTTTGATTCCTTTTTGAGATACTATATATCCCATTATTTTTTCAGAAGTGACTCCAAAGACACATTTCTTTGGGTTGAACCTTGATATTTCTCTAACCTATCAAAAATCTGTGCTAGAACTTCTCAATTACTTTTTATTATCATGGATTTAGCTAATATGTCATCCACATAATCCTCCATGATCTTATGAAACATGTAATGGAAAATCACTGTCATAGCTCCTTGGTAGGTCATTCTTGGGTTTTTGAGATGGAATTACATAACATTCCAACAATAGGTACCCCATGGGCATGTGAATGTTGTCTTGTGTTGAAATTATTGTGCTATCCTAGTTTGATTATACCCAAGGTCCATCCATGAGGGATTAACATCTCGAGATCCACTATGATGTCAATATTTGATAATGGGAAGTTGTCTTTAGGACATGATTTATTAAGGTCTCTGAAATACGTGCATATATGTATGCCCCTAGTAGGTTTTGAAATTGGTACTAGATCATAAAACTACTCAGGATAGTCAATAGGTCAGATAAAACTGATATCTAGCTATTTACATAGTTTGACCATTACAAGCAGTGCTATCCAAGGATGCATCTTTCATAACTTTTGTTTGACTGGTTTTACATCAGGATAAGTTCTTAGATGAAGAACCACTAATGATGTGTCCAACCCAGGAATGTCCACATAAGATCAAGCAAAGTTAATATTTTGTTCCAAGATCCAAGAATGTTGCAAAATTTTGTTTTTCTTCGAGATCTAATGATGATGCATAAAATGGTATTTGAGGGTTATCATTTGTCACAACATTGATTTGTTGTGCTTCCTCCATAAGTACAAATGATTTTTATTAATATTTAGAAATACTAGGGATATTGAATCCTTCATCCTTGGGCACCTTAGAGAGGTTTTCACCATGAGATACGTCCTTTATTTTGATTTTTTCTTGATTTGAAAGTACCACATTGTTGTTTTTGCTAGGGGGATCTATAATCGATTTTAACATTTTTCATTCTACGACCGATGGATTCAGGTGTCCCCACATAGTATGCTTTCTGTTTGTTAAAAAATTTGTATACCTTAAGGGTATGAAAAATTGTGGTTTTAATCATAGTGTGTGAGTATGATACTCTCCTAATTTAGGGAAGGCTCCCCCTTTTCTACTAACTAACTTAAACTAATATGGGTAGGACAACAATATTTCCTCTTTTTTCAGGAAGGATTATATTCTTTTATTTGCAATGAACTTCTTCAATTTGATTTCTTGAAGCTCAACTTCCATTGCCTTGTCTCTTTGAGAAATGTTCAAAGAATATCAACCAATTTTCAATGGATTGTGTGAAGAAATATTAACACCCAACTTGTGATTGGCAAGTTGTATAGCATGAACCACCATTTGCTGTCTCGCCAACTCCATCAAAAGAATTCTATCAGTGGGATACCGGGGTAATATGAATGGTTTTCCCTCAAAACATCCAACCCTCATGTAAGTAAAAGTAGGGAACTGTAGAAACAAACAACCATACTCATTCAATTTTTTCCATGATGCTTCGAAGACTCTTCTATTCTTGAGTGATTTATCAAAGAGACACATGAATTGACCAAAGAAATCATCCTACACTCTTCTGTAGTGAAGCCTACTGGGCTTCAAAGTCAGTTGATCATAGTATTCCCACAGCGGCACCAATGATTTTTTACCCTTGGTAGAAAGATCAGGAAACTATCTGAGTGACACAACAATATACACCAAGAATGAATTCATATAAAAAGAGAAAGTAGTAGGAAATTGTGCCAATTGCCTACACAAATTATCATTGATTAACTCTCCCCATAAAACATGAGATTTCCCTTTCCTCATAACCATGATGTACTTGTACATCCAAATTTCAAACACATTGGAGTGTTTTAAATCTACCATCTTGCTAAGAAGCATGATCATATCACTTACTTCCTCAATGAAGTCAAAATGATACAACTTAGGCCATTTGGAAAAACAAGTTGAGGGAGTCTTCAACCACTTAGCATTAATATGTCTAATGCAATATGATATCTAATTATAGTGATATGTAGCACTCTTCATTGTGATCTCAACATATAAAGGGGCTGTAGGAACTTTGAAGATCTTTTTCGATTGTCTCAGCATCCAAACTTATTATAACATTTCCATCTTCATCCCTAATTGTCCTCATTTCTTGATCAAAATGAGCAGCACATGCAAGCAAGCACAAATTTAGGTTCTAAAGCAGCCACTGAGAATGAAGAAACTAAATGAATATAACTATTGAGAAGGAACTACATCACATGAGTTGGTGAACCTTTTGTTCTTTCCAGAAACTTAGACATATCAACATACCGAATATTTGTATCTCTAATCTCATCAATGAGAGAAACCACCTGAGAGGGAGCAATCTCATTCAGATATTTGTCATACTTAGACTTCATTTTCTTGTTTGGAGGTGATGCTGGCTCTTTTATCATCGAACAAGAATCTAAAACACTGTGATGAAAACTCAGAAGAGTAAGAACATCTTCAGTAGATATTGGTGATTCCATGATGCTAAATTCTTAAAAATCAATGCTTCCATCAAAACTTGCATGGGTTTTTAACTTGCAACAACTTGGAATGACTCAAAGATGCTTTGAGAATATGCTTTAGACAGTGATGGGAAGGAAATCAGATCTCAGAAGGTCAACTGCAAGCTGAGATAATATAAGCTTTTCTTGTAATCGGGCCTCTAAGACCCGATTGCAAGCAATGAGTATTTTTATGGAAGTAAGCAACAATGAATACTTTGTAGTCGGGTCTTAGAAACCTGATTACAAGTGGCTAAATGAAAATGATGCAAAGCTTTTTTTAAAAGAATCTTGAGAGAAAGGCAAGGTGGATAATGGTCACCAATTTTGATGGAGCTTATTCTTGTAATCGGGTCTCTAAGACCCGATTGCAAGCATACAAGAGAGGTTTGATCAATGTATATCTTTACTTGCAGTTGGGTCTTAAAGACCCGATTACAAGCAAAATGGTGTAATGAAATGATTCACTTGCATTCACGCATACTTGCAAATGCATTTCCTTGCAAGTAACTTTAGACGACGACAAAGAAAGATGAAAAAAATAAAAAATGCATCAAAAAATAAGTTAACAAAAACAACAGAAGAAAAACAAAATGTACCTTGAAGAGAAAAATCGCTCAGCTCAGAGAAAACATGAGAATCTTGGAATGAAACTAACTCTTATAAGAAAAATGAGATAAAGACTCCTCTTTGAATGCAACAAGCTTGACAATAAATTTTCTCCTCAAGAAACGCATAAATAAAAGGAAGAAATCAATTTTGAAAAACACGCCATCACTAGAAATGTAGAAATAAACCCATGGCTGGGTTTATAAGACTCAAAAGCAATTTCCTTTTAAGTGAATTGACTTCACTAACTTACAATCGGGCTTTTAAAGACCTATTACAAGTTAGATAAAGCATATACCCTAAAGTCGGGTTCTAAAGAATCGATTACATGTAATTTAAAAACTAAACTCCCCTTACAAAATTGCAATTGGGTCTCCAAGGGCCGATTACAAGTAATTTAAAAACAACTTAAATGCCTTCACTTGAAATCAGACCTTGAAGACCCGATTGCAAGTGACCTTTTTAAAAGAAAAACATAAAGTGTTAAAAAGTCATCTCAAATGAAGTCAGGTCTCAAGGACCCGATTGCAAGTGAAGACAACACTTGCATTTAAACACTTAAGACCCCCAACTTGCAATGAGGCGTTCAAAACCTGATTTGAAAAAGGAAAGGCAGAAAACATGACCAAAAAGACATCAAAACTAATTTGAAAAGGATCAAAATTTCCTAAGACCTTAAAAATTATACAAGGCACAATTTTTCCTCGAAAAAAAAGTGCATTAGAGAAACCAAAACAGGAATTTTTAAAGAAAAATTCATACAGGTTGTCCAATTTTTGCTTTACAAAAACTGAGGACAACACTTTCACATCAATTTCTATGTCAAATTTTTCTTTTCGGTCTCTTGAAGGTATGCCATCTCTTAGTCCCATGAACTCAGTAATAGCTTCGTCATTTTCAAATAAGTCTAGAATTAGAGCTTGTTGTTGGTCTTAATCGATAAGTTGAGGGTAAATGAGTTGGTGGCCATTGTCTTGAGTAGGGGAGGTGAATGATTTGGTTTTGATGGTGTAGATGGACACATTTTCAAATAGATCAATGATACACATAAGAGAGTCATCGATGGTGTCGTTGTTAGGTGGATTAACCACAAGAGAAATTGTAAGTTCCTCACTAAAGATACCTTTGACATTAGGAGCGGCATTGTCTTGTGAACCATACCCAAGACCCTTATATTTTTATCGCTTTTCCAAAATAATAGGTTCTCGTATGCCTTGTTGATGTAAACTGAGGCCACCATAACTTGTAAATCTCATGTTCTTTATCATTTGGAAGCCTTTACCATTTTGATCAATAAGAAGGGGAGCTTCTTCTTGCTTGTCCTGATATAACCATTTAGATATATCTTCTTCTTCTATAACCTCTTTATTGAGTTCACCCCACTTGGAAAATACCATGGTTCAAACTTGATAGTGGTAGATGTTTTGTCAATATGTTGAAATTTCTCATACGTCTTTGGAGAAGCTAGGAGTTGTCCTACATAAAATGACCTTTTAATATTGTAGTCATTGCAACCATTGTCTCACACTTGGACCTTGATTTCGAGAATTGGTTGATGAGCTTTAGATGATGAGGCTAGTGTCGATTGGTCAATGTAGGAAGTTGAATGTGAAGCCACATCATTATTGGGAACTTGGATTAATTTTTGGTACTTCTCTTTCAATTTCTTGCAATAATGGAAGGGTTTCAAATCACCATAAATGATAACCTGAGTTTAAATATACATGAATTTTATGCATTGGTGATAATTGGAAGGAACAACCTGCATAATATGAAATCATGAGCATCTTGGGAGAATGTTATAGGGTAGATCAAGGTCCAGTACTTGACATGTGGTTTCAATGATTGTAGGATAAACTTGGATAGGTAATCCTATATTTCCCTTTGATCATCTTTCATTATCATCATAAGATCTAATAGTGATACCCTTTTGTATCTCAATAACCCCTTCAGAGTATCCCAATTATCAAACCAGTTTTAGAGAGTAGATATTTAAGCCCACACCACCATCTATTAAAACTCTTTTGATTTTGTGCTTATGGATGAATACTTCAAGATGTAGAGCATGGTTATGATAGGTATGAGTAGGAAGATCCTTTTTGGTAAATAAAAGGTTATGAGTGAATGCAATGTGCCCTACCATGGCTTGAAATTGGTTTGTATCTATGTCGATGGGCACAAATGATTGTAGAGAGCCTTATTTAAGACATCCTTATGTGCAGGTGAGATTCTTAGAAGCTCTAGGATAGAAATTTGTGTGGGGGTTTTCTTCAGATGAGTGATTAGAATATAATCAGTTGTATGCACTTTAGTTACGCCTTTGGATTATGGAGGATACCCTTGAATAGTAACATTTCATCTTTGTGTGGTGACTCCACACTCAGGATTCTTACCATGGATGGTGACGATGGAAATGTTGTTGTTTGAGTTTTGAGCATGCTCTACGATATTATCATATGAATGGTTTACTTTGTTATATTCTCTTGTCTACTTAGTGTCATTTCCCTTACCATGATTGGTGATTGGATCCGTGTATATCCCTAGATCATTATTTCTAGAAGTTCCTAGATGTTGTTCAATATTTACTTCCCCTTGGTCAATGAGATCTTGAATTATATTCTTAAGTCTCATGAAATTATATGTCTTATGTCCATTCATTCTATAATATTCATAATAATTGTTGTCATTATACCACGATGGTTTGAATTGTGGTCCATTGTATTGCCTTAGATATGGAAGCTTTATGAGGTTTGATTGAGCCAATTTATTTAAGACCATTTCAATAGGTTCACCTAAGGGAGTGCATTTACGTCAAGTTGTGTTTTTAAGCTTCAGCGGTTGTCCTCATGGAGGATTTATGTTTTAAGCATTTGTTGATTTTTTGGTTGGGGTTGCATGTTTTGCATAAATTTTATGGATACAACACCATCTTTTGTTATGTTCTTGTTTTTAGTCCATGGGCATGTTTTATCATTAGAGCTCAAAGGTTATCCTTGTTGTATTTGTAGATTTTTCTAGACATTTATCAACGAGATCCCTTTTGATTGTTAGACCCTTTTCTATGAGTTCTTCAAATATATTGGAACATTGTATGTATAGGTGAAAGCCAATTTTTGTGTTGAGATTTTGGAAAAAAATATCCACAAGTTATTTTTCCATAATGGGTCATTTACATTTACTAGCTTTATGTCTTTGTCATTGTAAAAATGATGCAAATGTTTCTCCTTGGTTTTGTTTGGTGATGTACAAATTGATCATAATAACCTCATGTTCTCTATTATAAGAAAAGTGAGCTACAAATTTGTCAACAAGTTCTTGGAATGTCTTGATACTCGGGGATATATGAGAAAACCATTCAATAACTTATCCACTTAAACTTCATGGAAAGAGGCACATTAGATATGTATCATTATATGAAACCTCTAGGAAAGCTACATATAACTCCCTTATATGCTCACGTGGATCCGCAAATCCTTTGTATTTATCAAATTTGGGCATCTCAAAATTTTGAGGAAAATGTGTCATGGCTATGTTCCTATCAAATGGATAAGGACATAGGTCCTCAAGTGCATATGTTTCCTTTGTGTGTCCCAATTGCATGTCATTGATTTTGTATTCAAGTTTTGAATTTGTTGTACCCATAATAAATTTTTGCTTCAATAAGGCATTTTGCTTAAAATGATACAAATCATGCAAAATTATTGTCAAAAGTATGCTTTAGGTCAAACAAAACATAGGATTTTTTTGGGTTTATGTCAAGGAAGATACTTGCAAATTTCTGAAATTTTGAAAATTAGGGTTTCAAACCCCCTATTTTTAGGAAAACCCTAAAAAATAGGACCTTTCCATAAATGATTGAAAATAATTTTGATAGGAGGATAATTTGAATTCATGATCACACTGGTTAAGTCAAAATCACCAAAAAGTTTGTTTTACTCTAGTGGGTCTATTTTCATTTTTCAGGAAGAAAGCTAGGACCTCCACAATCGTTTAATGGCAAAATGGCTAGTACTAGGTGGTGAAATCTAAGCCTGAAAAGCTTCAATGAAGAATCCATGGTGAAAACGCTCTAAAAGATGCTCTACGACGAAGGGGATTTTCAAAATTAAAAAAAGCACACCTTGCTACAAGAAGGAGGTTGTGTAGTTGAATGCCTTAGTCATTTTTCCAACACCCATACATGTAACATGGTGAAGGTGATTGTCAAGATACATGCATTCACATCATCAACAACAATGCTCAAATCAGTCATGCTACACGGTGAACGTAAAGTGGAAAGAGATGGAGATTTTTGAAGAAAATGATGAAACCATAGCTAAAAGCACCCCTGCTGCTAGGGGCGCCCATGAAGTTAAAGGGTCAAAACCAATCATAAACTTCTACCAAGGCAGTCATCTCCTTCATGCTTCTACTGGATTTCTGATGCATTGTCAAGTGAGATCACTTGATTCATCGATCACCGATAAATGAAATCGGAGATAAGAGATGTTGAAGTCATGTATCATCAAGAAACTACATTTAATCAAGGCAAAATCGCCCCTGCAGGTTAGGGGCACCCTTCATTTTAGGTCACCTAATGAAATTTTCAACGTCTATTGTCTACAAGGCATCTGCTCAACATCCTCTCAGCTTCATGATCAATCTAGTTGCACGTTCACATGACCTGTCAAGCATTCATAAACAAATATCAAGCAAAAAACATAAGAGGTGAAGGCGAGATAAAGAACACGAAAAATTGGCTATGTTAAGGAAATTGCACCTTCCTAGAAATAGGTGCCCAACTTTTTGGGCAATCAGATGCAACCTACAAGCTCAATGACCTTCTCCATTTTGATCGATCTCAACAATGAAACCATCAATGAAGACAACAAGCAGATCAAACATCTGATGACAAAGATCAAACTGGGACCATTCATGAAAGTTTGCAACGTGAAAATAACAAGTCAAAAATTCAAAGGCGCCCTTGTAGACCAGGGGCACCCAAGCTTTTGAGGCACCTAAATCAAACTTCAAGATTCACAAAGCTAGTCATCCTTTCTGGGATTGAGCTAGTTATCCATCCCATGTTTTAGCAAGATCACCGAAATCATCAGTCATTGGTGATATCAGATCAAAGCACAAAGGGTCAAACTGGAGGAATTAAAGAACACTCAATAAATTGACTAAGTCTAATAAAAAATGCACCTTCTTGGGAAAATGTGCCCAAGAATCAAAGGCATCAGACTTAGGTTTTGAGCTTTGCAGCTCCCAAGCACACTTTATCAAAGTTGTTTCATCTCAATAGTGGATCTATCAACAACACTTCAAGATCAACTGAGCAACTAAAATCAGGGATTGAAAAGAGGCATTTCATCATAGAAAAATAATGAAAAAGTATTCAACTCTTCAAAGGGACACCTAAAGTCAAAGTAAGACTCAGTTGACTAAAGTTGTCTGTTTTAGAAAGCCTTTCATGTCTAAAACATCCCCAAATGAGTGGAAATTAGTGTTGTGAACTCCAGATCAATCTAATTGACTCCATCAAGTTTTGGCACCCAAACTTGATACATTCAACATCAATCACTATATATCAATCCTAGGCGTCATAATTCAACATCTTTCTTTGCAGGTTGAAGCCAAGAACAATTATTTTCTCTCCAAAATGTCTTTTGAAGATCCAACAAAGGGTTTTTCATTGTTCTTCATTTTTTTGAAGATCAATTGCATAGAGGGACAATTCATCAAGGTCTACATTACCAGGCATAATTTTTCCGAAGATCCAGAGAGGCAGTTGATAACTTCCAAAATTCTTCTTATCTTTTTCCTCTATTCTTGTCTTAGATCTTCTTGCATGTCCAAGAAAACAACGGATATTCACATATCTGACCTTCTGGGTATGATCAACATAGCTTTTTCATAAAAACCCACGTGTTAGATTTTTCCAGAAAAAAGTAGCCCTGCTGCCCCTATTTTTTAGGGTTTCCAAAAAAGTTAAAATTTAAAAAAACAGACAAATTGGGTTTGTTAGCTTTGAAGCATGAAAAAAATCCATGTGTTAGATTTTTCTGAGAAAAATCATTTTTTGGTGTCTTGCTACCTCTGCCACCAAAGGGCTCTTACATGCCATAGAGAAAACCATTTTTTTGAATTTCTGACGATCTGAGTTTGTTTAGAAAAGTATTCTCAACAAAATCCACGTCTTAGAATTTTTTGTAAAATGTTGCCCCAACAAGGCTATTTTTAGTAGTCACAGAAAAATTTGCCCGAATAGCATTATGTGCACTCTTTAAATATTTTAGAATGGAGTCCTCCTAGGTCGAATACAAGACCAAAATAGTCTTGGTTCATGAATTCCTGAAAATGATAGATACTGATTTGCATCAGGTACACCCAAAGGTCGACTCAGAAAGGTTGGAAGGCATAGACCAATGCACATTACAAAAAAATGAGCAATCTGAATTTCTTGAGGCAACATCAATTCCCATCACAACACAGAGTGTAGAATTCATAATAGTTTGTATTAAGCATTACAATCCTACCACACGAGAGATTCATTTAGTGGATGGGCGAGTGATATGTAGCCTCAAGCCTAGGGATATTGAAAGGTGCTTTTCCATTCCACCATGTTCAAAAAATGTGGTCATATCTATGAGAGAATGTGAAAAGGAATTCGATACATCAAAAGACAAGTTGTAGAAGAGGATGGAAAAAAATGGCTTAAAGGGAAAAAGGCCAACTTGCCCAAGAATGTAGGACATGGAGAGTTCAGGGATGAGTATGCAGTGATGATCACTCTACTCAAATGCATCATTGGTCAAGAAGAGGCAAACAAATTTTAGTCATGGATGTACTATGTCATTGCCAAAATTATAAGCAACAAAGAACATTATTACTGGCCCACCCTCATTAGTGATACACTAAACAAGTAGATGACCAAATTCTTATAGGCTCACAGGTTTCACATGACTTCATATCTCATATATTTGATTGCCTTCCAAGGCCAGTTTAAAGTGTTGAACAATGTGGGAACTTTGGATGTGCAAAAGGTTCACAGATATTTCTCACAACTCGAGTTCACAAAAGGAGAAAGAAATTTTAAGTGAGTAAATGATATCTTCCTAATGCACACCATGAGGGACCTCGATCATGAGTTGCATATATGCATATCATCAACAACCAAGGAGGCAATGGTGGATTGGGCAGATTGGTTTATCTAGTTCCCCACTTTCACCTACATACACGTGTATGGGTACATTGGTCATCCCGCCATGTTACCACGCTATCCATCAGATAGGGTGGTCTTCATGGAATTATTGCAGAAGTTGTCCGAAGTATATTCTCATCTATGTAACAAATGCAAGATCATCACAAACTTTCCTTTTGGGATGGGACTTTATAGGTGCAAGACAACGGCTAATGCCAAGGCCATATGCCATGAAATGGTGAGACTTAATCTTAAGTATCTCATTGAGAGACAGTCGTATGATCCTCGGGGTCACTATGCAACACACCTTGAGCAACACTCTTCACATGAGTCATCCATGGAGGACTATTGGGTCAACTGTGAAGACAAGTTCTAAGTGAGAAGATGCAACTACAACCAATTTAGACTTCCACAAATTGTTGACTTCATGTCTGAGGATGTGGAAGGCTTATCCAATGATGATGGGGAAGTCATTCTTCCCTCATTATTCATAAATTAGGTTGATGCACAACCACTTCAAGCTGTGGAGTGGTATGTTAAGGAAAGTACATCTATTGAGGAAAGGACAAGTGGAGTTTTCAGAAATAACCAACTTTAC
Source organism: Sequoiadendron giganteum (assembly GCA_007115665.2). NCBI lineage: Eukaryota > Viridiplantae > Streptophyta > Pinopsida > Cupressales > Cupressaceae > Sequoiadendron > Sequoiadendron giganteum. Next base: position 688,725,248 of record CM021100.1, on the reverse strand, counting down.
TTGGACATCAAGAAAACAATGAAGGTAGTAATTCCTAATATAGAGCCACCACCAGTTCATTCTTCACTACCTTCCACATCAAGGGCTAAGCCTAGACAAAAGCAGTGGAATAACCCTCCTAGAGGATCCAGAATGACAGGACACACAAGGGGAAGAATACTGATTACCGATACAAATCAGCAAGAAGTACATGTGGAGACATCCACAAACATAGCTAATTCGATCATAGAAATAGTTGCAGTTGAGCTAGTAATTGAGAAAATTAAAGCTAAGATAAAGCCAATAATGGAAGTAGTTGTAGCTGATGCAATACTAGAGGTGGAAGCAGAACCTCCTGCTTCGACACCACCACAACAGTCATCGGTCCCCATTGACTTGGATTCACCACCACGCGACGCTGCAATGGAATCCCATTCATCATGAATTCAAGGGCCTAACATTCCTCATTCCAATGAGGTTAGTCAAGATTCATTTTGGCTTGAGAGTCTCCTAGGAAGGAAGAGAGAAAGGCCATCCTACCAACTGGACTTCACATAGTTTGACCATGTCCCTCAAGACATGCCAGTAAAGAAGCTGAAGAAGTAGGTCCATGAAGACAAGAATGCACATGAGGTAGGGGTTGATGAATTCACCTTGTTGAAGGTCAACCTTGGAAACACCACTTGTTAGGTGGAGGAAAATCTCCTTGAAGTTGCATTAGTAAGTGTCAAGGAAAGAATAGAAAAGGACAACAAAGACAAAGCAATCTTAAAGGTTGAAAACTAGTAGTTGAGGTTATATATATCTAGCTTGATACATGGTACACCAAATATCTCTTCCTTTCCTCAAGAGATGCTAGACATTCTCGTGGAACAAAATCACCATCAACTGATCCTATATGGAAAACACTTGAGAAATCAAGTGGAAGAATTCATCATCAGAGGTTGGTGTATACTTGTAGAGTTGTATCAGTTAAGGTACAAATCCCATGAACTTCATGTGAAGATTCAATAATCAGAGCAAAAGGCAGTAGAGAAGAGGCCTAGGGATGAGATCTCTTTCTCTGACTTAGAGATGGCATACAATTCAATTACCACATAGCAGAACAAGAAACATCTTTTCACTTGGAAAGAACAACTGACATACAAGGTGAAATCCTATGATACCAACTTTGTGGAATTGATTGAGTACCAACATATTGTAGCAGGTGTTATCAAGTTCATAATTGCTGGTAACATCCATCCCTTGCCTTTATCAACACGAAGGACGTGCATACATTGAGCTAGCTGAGGTACAAAAACACTTTCAGGACCTCATTTGTAGCAGTCTCTGCAGTGATCCTGCTGGTCACGAGTTGAGTAAGATTATAGCCATGTCGGTAAAGCTAGATGATGCAACTGCCAAGACCATTGAATATCAATATCAGATCGCGAGTGGTGAAGATATATTGAGGTGGCACACCATCATCTTGTGAAGCATTAATTGTCTAGAGGCAGAGGAAGTCAACGACTGGTTAGAGGAACTATTGACTCGAGGTGATGTGGTGTGAAAACCTAGTTAAGGACGTCCTACCCCTCCAAAGTAACATTTATGACAAACATGAGTTAACTTGATGCCTCTTTCCAAGTTAACTCACTTTCCCACTGATTATGCATGTTTATCTCCACTATTTGTGGATGTCTATTTTGGAGGCACTTTGTATAATGGAGTTCACTTTTAGTTTAGATTCAATTAACTAAAGTATACTTTCTAGTTAACTGCTAGGTCACCTACATTTAGACATAGGAATAAATCTTGTAGATTGGAAAAAACTCATTGCTAACTCAAGGAGATTTTAGGGTTGCCTACTCCTTTGAGCTTCTATAAATAAGAGCCTTTGCTCATAATTTTGTAACTTTACTTCATGACATCAAAACGTTGAGCTCAAATTCCTTTGACTTTGTTCACTTAGTATATGTTCTTGAATCATATTTGTGATAGAAAAATGTGTTGTACCCCAAATTAAAAATTTTGTTGCAGTTAGGCATTTTGAAGAAATGAGTCAAAGTCTTGTTAAAATCTGTCAAAAAGGTCAAAATTGGGAGTTTGCATGTCTTGTATGAGGGTCATAAAATCAAAAACTTTAAAATCTGACGATCTGGGTCAACTTAGAGCGGCCAAATCAACAAAACCCAGATTTTAGTTTTTCAACCCTAAATTTTAGAAAAAATTATATTTTTAGTAATTTTCTTAAAATAGAACTTTTTATGGGTTTCTTTTGAAACAGATGCTGGCTAAATTTTCTAAAAATAGAAATTTTTTAAAAATATAAAGTTTTGTTTGTAGGGTTCAAACTGATTTTGATTGGCTTAAAATACTTCCTCAACAGGCTGGTGCAGATGGAATCACAAAAAGATTAGTTTTTCCCTAGTGGGTCTATTCTACTTTTTTCAGAAGCTTTTTTAGGAGCTTTAAGGTCATCAATGGATGTCAATCAACTTCCAGGTGTTAGATTCAAACATTCAAGCACTGGTCAGAAGATGAGAAATGATGAACATGCACGAAGAATGAAGAATGGAGGAAGGAAGTTGTCAAAGTTGAAAAATGCAAAATTTTGACTAAGTCTACCAAGCTTAAGCACCCCAGCTCAGTCCAGGTGCCCAAAAACTCATGCCTTAGAAATTTTTTCATTTGTGGCAGAAAAACAAAGGTGAGCATGTCAAATGAAGGAAAAATTGAAAATTTCAGAAAATATTCTAAGTTTGCTAGTCATGGGCGCCCCAAAAGAGGATAGGCACCCAAATTTTCAAGACATCAAATGATGAAATTAGGGTTTGTGCTCCCAGGCAATGATTTGTCAGATTCTTTTCAGCTCTGTAGTGAGTCCAGCAACATAGTCATCAGATCACCCAATCATCCTAAATCACAAATTGATTGAAGGAGTTGCAACCAAAAGACATAATGCAAACCATGAAAATAACAAAAATATTCTAAGCCCGGGAACTTTGGGTGCCCTAGGTGGCCAAGGGCACCTAGCCTTTTGAAGGACCTAATCTAGTAATTAGGGTTTGCAAATATACTCATTGTCTTCAGGATCCTACCAGCTTCACAGTGGATGTCTTTGTCAGATCATCAGACTTGTTAATCACCGAAAAATACAGATCAAGCTGAAGATATAACATGAAGGTTCAAGTTAGAAGAATGAAAATCAAGCAAAAATGGTTGTCTCGAGGAGTTGGGCACCCCAGAAGGAGATAGGCACCCAAGCTTTTGAGGGCCTAAATGGATGAATTTGCAGAGAAAACCTCCAACATGACTTCCTCAAATTTTATCAAGCTTTCCAATGAAACCATCAACAGAACAGAGGGAGAAACATGAGCAAAATGTTAAAAGTCAAAAGCAATGGTGAAAATCTCAGAATAAAATCTAACTCTAGAGAAGTTGGGCACCCCAGCTAGCCAGGGGCGTCCAAGCTTTTGAAGCCTCAAACCAACTTTTCTGAAGATGCAGTATCCAGGAGACCCCCTTCAGAATCTTCTCAGCTATCTAGTGAAACTGACAGCCATTTGATCTGATCAGTATAACTCCCATAATCGAGAATCCATCAGAAGATCAGAAAACAAGCAAGAACTTGAAAACCATAAAAATGGCTAACATTGGTAAAGATGGGCACCCCTGGAGGAGATAGGCGCCCAAAATTTTGAAGGGTCTGATGAAGTTTTGTCAAAAGTTTCCTCGAAACAAACTTCATCAGATCCGCTCAGGCTCCGCAATGGGATCATCAGCCAGCTCATGATATCAATTTGGAGGTTGGAAATGGAAATCAAACATAGGTCAGAATCAAGCAAAAAGTTGAAATTGTCAGAAAAATGATTAAGTCTAAAGAAGATAGGTGTCTCCAGCCAAGAAGGGCGCCTAAGAAGCCATGCCTTAGTCAAATTTTTGAAAATTTCAAAATTTCAAAGAGAGAATTAAAGTGCCTAAGTTCGATGCATCTGATTTAGAGTTTCATGACTCTAAATTTAGAAATGAAAGCATCTTTCAACCTAAAAATTTATTTAGGGTTGCCTTGTGCATTCATTCTTCACAATTTTATTTGCAAGTGATCAAGGCAAGAGAGGAGAAACCAATTTTTTTCCTATTTCAGAGATTCGAAGGCTAAAGTTTGCTGATTTTTCAGAGCTCTTCATAATTTTCAGATCAACACACAAGAAGGATTCTTTTTATTTGCTTTTTTTTCTTCTAGGGCATCAGTTTTCACAAAGAGGAGGATAATATTTTCAATTTTCAGTGATCTGGGTCATATTAGTTCATGATTCTGAACAATTTTTGAAGAAATTTTTCAAGTTGCAGCAGCTGCTTTTTCTATGCATGTTCAAGAAAACTTCAAAATTTTCAACATCCAATCTTCTGGGTCCTCTTCAAAGATACTTCTGAACAAAACCGAGATCACAACTTTTCCAAGAAATTGTTTAGATTCTAGGGTTTGTTGCTTTTTCAATCAGCCTTCAGTATTTTCAACATTTGATCAACTGGGTTGTTCCTAAATTTCATTCTGCACAAAACCCATTTGCCAGCTTTTTTTCAAGAAAATATGAGAAAATTAGGGTTTGCTGCCTTTTCAGTCTACACTCAAAATTTTCAAAAATGGACGATTTGGGTCTTCTTGTAACGAAATTCAGAACAAAATCTAGATTTTTTTTGAAAAAAATCATCCATTTGAAGAAGAAAACCAACAAGCTAAATTTAGAAAGTTGTGCAAAACTTGTCTGAATATAGATGAGTTTACAATCAATCTTCATGGTTTCTAGTATGGAGTAAAATCCCCTCGAGTTCAAGACCAAATCAACACTATATCACAACTTCATCAAAATAGCTGAGACTGACTTGCACCATATCAAGCCAGTATTCAACTTTCGAGAATTGGAAGATGCAAGCAATGTTGCAGTCAGACACCTTGGTCACTCTGGACTACTAGTCCCAGCGTCCATTCCTAATTTAGTGCAGAGTTTGGAATTCATAATTGCTTGTATCAAGCATTACAATCCGGCGACTCAGGAGATTCAGTCGACAAATGGAAGAGTGATTTGCAGCTTAAAGCCAAACATGATTGAAAAATACTGCTCAATACCACCCTGGCCTGAAAGTGTGACTATCTCTAAGGAAGAATGTTGAAGGGTATGGGAAATTCATAAGGAGAAATATAGTAAGAAGATTGCACAAAAGTGGATGAAATAAAAACATAAGGCTTTGCCAAAGAAAGTTGGGCAGGGGGAATTAAAAGATGAAATTGTTGTGATGATCACCCTGCTCAACATGATCACTGGTCAAGAAGATGCTACGAAGTTTCAACCCTAGATATTCTATGTTATACCTCATATCACGAAGAAGACAAAATACTATGATTGGTCGACCTTAATCAGTGATAGTCTCCATCAACAAATAATTGAATACTTCCAAATTCATGAATTTCACATGGTCTTCTACCTTGTCTACCTAGTGGCCTTCCAAGGAAAATTCAGAGGGTCGAACATTGAGGGATCTCTGAATATACAACATGTTTACAATTACTATCCTCAGCTGGAGTTCATAGAGTCATCACATCATTACAAGAGGGTAAGCAAATCTTTCCTGATGTATACAGTGCGAGACCTAGATAACGAGTTGCATGTGCACATTTCATCTACTGCTAGGGAAGCAATGGCAGAGTGGGAAAATTTGTTTATTCAATTTCCTACTTTCACCTACATCAAAGTCTATGGCTTCTCCAGTGCTCCACTCATGTTGTCGAGGTACCCATCAGATGAAGTTGTTTTTATGGAATTCCTAAGGCAAGCATATGATGTCCACACAATTTTGTGGAATAGAAAGAAGCCTACTTTCAGTTTTCCATTTGGGTTGGGAATTTACACATGCAGATCAGCAGTAGATGCCAAGTCCACGGGTGATGTGTTGGCTAAACTTGGTCTCAATCCATACATCAAGAGATGATCATATGAACCTCATGGTATCTTCACAACCTCACTTGAGAAGAACTACACTCATGTGCCTGCACTTGAATATTTTTGGGCCAACTGTAGAGATGAGTTCGAGGTACAGAGGTGTAGCTACAATAGACTCACTCTCCATAAAATGAAAGATTTTTTGTCAGAGGATATCAAAAGGGACCTTCAAATGATGATGGAGATGTACTTCTCCCAACATACACTCTTAAACAAATCGAGCAACAACCTCTTCCATAGGTCAAATGGGCCAACAATAAAACATCTCAATGGAAGAAAGGACACACCAAGTCATTGAGTACAACAAGACTTTCTTGGTCCTCAAGAGGAAGAAATCCATTCCAGTAGAAGAGCCACCAAGAATACACTCATCTCTTCCTTCTTCCTCTAGAGCACAACCAAATATGAAGGGAAAAAGTCAGTCTCAAGAGAGTGTAAAGGTCAGTAGATCAACAAAGAATGCAAAGAAAAGGTTGGACTTCTCGAGTATAGTCATACAAGAGCAGCCAACAGTTGAAATAGGAGCCCCTATAGAAGATTTTGTACCTCAAAAGGAAACAAAATATGTGCCCTTGACACATGATCCTCTACCATCTGCAAGGCCTTCACCAATTCATATTGATTTGGAAGATGAGGAAGTAGAAGAAGGGGTTGTAGTTGAACCTCCCATGGAAGACAATAGGGATACCACATCTTGGATTGAGATCTCCCTGGGAAGGACAAGAAGGAGGTCTTCATATCAACTGAATTTTGATGATCTTGACAATGTGTATCAGGAAGCACCTAAAATGAAAGAAAAGAAACAGGTTCACTTTGAGAGAAATCTTGATGGTGAGATGATCATGGAGACTGCTACACCTCCTGAAGATAGAAACAGAGATGAAGTGGATGTAGATGATTTCATAATGGTCAAAGCTAATCTTGGCAAGAGCACCAAGCATATTGATGTCAGTTTATTCAAAGTTGTGGTAGAAAATATGCAAGAAAGAGTGCTTAAAAATGGAGAGGATAAGGCAACCCTCAAGGCTAAAAACTGGCAACTAAGGCTATACATTTCAAATCTTGTTCATGGAACTTCACAAGAAACTCAGTTGCTGCCTGAGGTTTTAGAGACACCAGTTGATCAATAACAGTTGAGGTAGTTGGTGATATGTGGGAAACAAACAAAGGAATGGGTTGAGGAAATCATCACTAGAGGCATGGATATTCTAGCACATATATATTAGTTGAGATATAATGCCCATGATTTAGGCCAAGGTATCTAGGGATTTATGCAGTTGATAGCAGAAGTGAAGCCTATGCATGAAATCATCATTGTAGATTTAGATACGACATATGACTCAACGGTTTTAAGAGAACACAAGAGACAAATTCTTGCATGGAAAGAACATCACCTATTCAAGGTGAGAACTTATGAAAGAATATCTGAGGAGTTTTTTGTATACAAACAAAGGGTGGTTGATGTGTTCGAGTTCATAAGAGTATTTTTTGTAGAGATCCCTTGTTGGTATTGTCATGATGATGGTTCCTATGTTGGGCTTGATGAAGTGCAAGCTGAGTTCCAAAATGTTGTTCATAGCAGCTATGGCAGTGTCGAAAAGATGAGTCAGATTTCCATGATTTCAGCGAGGTTTGAGAAAGCAACCAATGAGATCAAATAGTTTTTGAGATCTATTGCTGAAGGAGAAGAAATCTTAGAAAAGAAGAAATTTGCTATTGATAGTATTGATGCTCTTGATAGGGATACAATTTCCTGCTTTTTGGTGGATGTGATCAAGATCTAAAGCAAAAATCTTCTAGAAGCTTTCTTTTAGCTTTCTTTCTATTCTCATCTCAATGATTATCCATTCTTTGAAGGAAAAATATCAAGTTGTAAATAGTTGGTGCTTTCCTTTTTTTACCTTTTCTTAGGTTGTTAGATGCTTATCTTCTTTTAGATTTAGAAATAAAGCTTGCATGTTGGCAAGTATTAGTTGTAAAAGTAAGGAGATTTTAGGGTTCCTTACTCCTCTGCTTAGTTATAAATAAGGGAAACCTTTACCCATTTTTGTTTAACCGCGCTTGTGATAACAAATTATTTAGCCTGTTTTTCCTACAAGTTGTGTTTGTTTAGTTTTAGTTCACTTAGTGTTAATGAAATCTTACAAGTCTCTTCTAGCTGCAAGTTGTTGTTCAGTTCATGTTACTTGTACCAATGTATCTTGGTTGATCGCAAAACTGTATGCCTATTTTGCTACAATCCTACTGTCCCAAGAGTGTAATATTTTGTTATTGAGATTTGAAAAAATAAAGTCTTGTTCCTGCTTTGTTGCCCTGATATAGTGTCTCATATTTCTGTTTTATGTGTTATGCTTATATGATCTCTATTTCAGGTTGCATTGAAATTTTAGTAGATGTGTGTTGGGATAAAGTTTTTTTAAGTATTTGTGTCAAAGAATCATTCCCGTTCATTTCTAACTCTCTTTCTCTACATTTAATTGAGTAGTTAGAAATGTCATTAGCGTAGGCTTAGTTGTAGTTGAACTTCCAAAAGAGAAAACCTCAGCTATGACGCTTGAGTTTTGTGCCTCCTTGGGAATTTAGAGAGTAGGATTATCATACTTTTTTATTTCTAGTAGTCTATGCTTCAGCCTACACCTTAGAAAGAGCACTACGCCTCCTTGGGAATCTTGAGATCTAGTCTACCGTTTGAAGATTACTTGTGTGGATTCTATTTTGGTGTAAATCTGGAAGTTCAGAGCCTTCAAATACATTCAGAGAGACAATTCGTCTAAGTGATCAAACCATTCCATTCCCACTCCTATATTCTCTTGCTCTATTTATTTAGAGGAGATAGGATAGATGAAAAGCTAGCCTAGTTGTGGTTAAGCTCTGTAGAAACCAGAGAAAACCTTAGTTGCAACACATTGTGTTTATGCACCCTTGTGTCCTACCACTGAGTAAAAAAGATAGGAACATTAGTCCATTTTGATTTTATGCAAACATCAACAAACAAGAGGGAGCTTCCCCTCCATAATTTGAAGAGAAGTCATCACACACTATACATAGTTGTTCATCCCCAATAAGCTCTCTAGAGGTGCTAATTGAAACACCAACTAAATTTGTGAAGCCAAGTCATTAGGAGGGTTTTTTGATGTTTGGTTGAGTGGAATGTATGTGTTGTGTTGGGGTATGGATGATGAGTTATTTAATGGATTTTGATTTGATGGGATATTGTGGGAGTTGCCATACGTGTTATATGATATGTTTTTGGGTTGGTTTGATGTTGAGAAATATTTTGTTGTGTTTGAGTGGTGTCATACAAATTGTATTGATGTTGTAGTAGGATTTGTTGTTGAAGGATTTGTTGTTGAGGGATTTGATGTTGAGGAATTTATTTTTGGGAAATTTGTTGTTGAAGGCTTTGTTGTTGAGGATGGGGGACATATTATTGTTGTTGAGGGATTTATTTTTCTATTTGAGGTATGTTATTTGAGGGGTTTGTTGTTGTGGTTGAGGGATATATTGTTGATGTTGAGGGATTTGTTGTTGTGTTTGGGGGATATATTTTTGTTGACGGATTTGGCCTTATGGAATTTGGTGTTGGGGATTTTTTTGTTAGTTGGGAAGGTAATTTGAGATGTTGTGGTTGGTAATGCACCTTGTTATGTTCAATGTTTGTGTAGCATTTGGGTTGTTAGGATTAATGTGAGATGGAGGAGTTGGTTTTGTGAATCGATTGTTAGTATAGCTCATCATGTTGGTATTTAGGGGTTTGGTATGTTTGGGATTATTATGAACATGTATGTTAAGAAAGCTGGGATGTTCATGCTTGGGAGAATTGAGTTTGTTTGATCACCTATGGGTTGATTATGGTATAGAAGATTCATATATTATTTAGAAAATGGTAAATAATCTGTGTCAAATGGGGGGATAGTAGGCCAACTTGGTGTGTTTTGTATGGGATGTGATGGTATTTACTCATTGATGGTTTACAAAATAAATTTGTTCTCATATGTAGGTACACTAGACGATATAGGTTTTGTAAGGAATTGCTCCTTGGGTGTGGTAATGTTATAGTTTAGAGGTAATTTGACACCACCTTATGCAAGTTTGAGAAAATACAAGTTAGGGTTTGATCTAGTAAGGCATCAAGTGCTCTAGCCATAGAGGGATCTTGTTGTATCTCTAGGATTTTTTCTTTAATGAAGTGTCTAAATCCCTCAAATTAATGTGTGATATCTTCCATAATTATAGTTTGATCTTGTTGTTTTTGTTGGGGGTTTTGATACTCTCAAGGGTTGAACATGTTGTTAAGCATTCCAAGGGTTGTTTCAAAAGTTCTCATGGGTGTCATGTTACTCAAACTACTTGGGTTGGATTCCATAATTCGTTTGTGTTGAGATCTTATTATAGTCATAATTTTTTTGATGGCCTTATGAAATGTGAGATGTAAGTTTGGATGATATGTTGTGGGTGGATGTTTTATTTAAAAATGGACTTGGAAAAGGACACGCTAAGTAGATTTGGAATAAATTTTGATGTTGATGTTTATTAAATGGATGACAGATATGAAACCTATAAAGGAAAAAGTTTAATTAGATTTCACTTTGATTAGTGTTGAGGATGATCTTTTCTCATACTAGATTAATGAGTCCAAGTAAAGGAAGATGATAGTGAGTTTACACACTTAAGAGTAGAAAAATACTACTAAGCTAGATTTCTCACAAAGATTGATGCTAATTCAATTATTCACTTGAAAGTGATTATTTTCAAGAAAAAAATGAACTAGAGGATATGATAGGAGATATAAATGTCTAACATTGGTTGTTGGTGGATGATTTGTTTTTTTTTGTTGATGGGGTTGTTTTCTGGTCCAAATCTAAAAGATGTGTTTCCAAAAGTTCAAGGTGAATGAATGAAATGAAATGTTTATGAATGTTTAGTATGTTGTTTGAATGATTGTTTGTGATTACAAGTCTATTTATTACAAGTCTCTATCCCTACAATGATTGACTATTGAATTTTGGAAACTGGAGTTTTAGGGATTTTGGAAAATTATTTTAACATTCAAAAGTGTCATTGTATATTTCAAAAGCATCACTTTAACTTGTCCAAGTGTGGAACTTCACCTATTAGATGTGACTATTTATGGAAAAAATGTTGGTATACTACAAAAGTGTCATTGTGTAAGTCAAAACTGGTGGTTTATGGCATAAGTGTCACTATGCAATATTTTAAGGTTTTTGATTGGTAGAGGGTAAATAAGATCAAAAGCATTGAGTTTCTCAAATATGTTGATATGCAATTCAAAAGTGTCATATTACAATTAAAAGCACTACAAAATTTCAAAAGCATTACTAATGACCACATAAGCGTCACTATATCACATAGGTAAGATTCTACAGTAAACCTAAAATATGTCTAAGGTTTTGGGGTTTATTTGATTATTTTGTGAACTGATTTTAGTTTTATTTTGTTTGGAAAGAGATATCACATAGCAAAGAATAACTTGTAAAACTAACTCAAAGGTGTATTTCGGATAAAGGTCTTGAGTCTTTTTAATGAAAAGCCGCTATATGGCGATTACAAGTTTGAACAAGAAAATGCATCATGCAGCACAACCTAATTAGTAGTACAAAGGTGTATTGAATTAATAAAGGCCCACCCACTAAAGTGTAATAACTTAAAATAAATGAGTAACTAGGGTATGCTGAGGTAATGTACCATATTAACAAGTCCCTTACCTTGAAAGGATGTGGTCTTAAAAAGGAATATATGTCACCTCAACAAGAGAAGAGTATGTTGTGAGTAACTCTGGGCATAATACTATACCCTACACCCTACTAAGACAATGATTGATAGTCTCAAAAGTTTATGAAAACAAGTTTCGTAGTGTTTCTATGAAAAGTGAGACCATCAGGGGATACCCGAGTTGAGGGTGGTCTCCCCTCTTCTCTCTACCTATACATGTCTCGATGAACTAATGGTCATGAGGCTTGGCTTAAAGGGTTGTTAGTGTTTTTTAAAACCCAAGCTGATTCCTCAAAACTTCTATGAATTTTCCATATTCAATAATAAAAGCATAAGAAATGATTGGCCAACTTAACAAGAGCAAGCAATAATGATTATTCTCCTACACTTCAGGTTCTGCAAGACCCGAGAGGGTGATCCCATAATGTGTTCCTTACAAATAACTAAACAATCACAAATACACATTGCATAATAACATATAAATTCCCCATCAACACTGAGTAGATGAAATCCTTCAAGAAATTGGCAATTCCTTCAAAGTTCTGACCCCAAATAGTAGGGAATCACAAATACAATAACGATAAGTCGATATGAAGGTTATTTGAATAAATGTTCTAAAATCAAAAACCACAGATATGAGAAATACGACCACTACTTTAGTATCAGTGCCATATCCTAAAGCATGGAGTCAAATGAGAAATAACTGAACTATAAAGCAAATTTCATCTTAAACAATTGTGATCTATATGAATTGCATTACAATTCACATATCTGTACCAAAAATCCATTACTAATTATGAATCCAGCCGCCAACCTACATGAACTTACACAATAACTAAAGCATTTAACCGATCCTTTGAACTAGAGCCACCATTAAAGTATAATTCACAGTATAGAACAATGAAAATCAATGAAACCAGTATTTGACTAATATTTCATTAATAATTCATGCAAGGTTTCACAATTGGAGAGAAAATAGACTCAAGAGATTTTCATATTCAACACAAACATGCCTAAGAACCCCATAATTGACAAAATTCTTCTATCTGGCTCTAAACCTTAAAACATGGATTCAATGTTCATACTCTCTGTATTACAAATTCTACTCTCTAAAATCTCAGTTTCAACAAAAGACCTAGTACATAGGCCCATAATTCCCTTTTATAGAATAAGGGAGAGAAACAAGCTTCAGGCCAAAACGTACACATGTCCACATTTGATTGGACCATAATCTCCTTATATAGTTATATTTGCATTTTGCAATTGGAGGGAATATACATAAGACAAAAGTAATCATCAATTGTTGTGGAGAAGAAAACCTGCCTTCCAAAAGGCAACTCGTTCACATCAAAGGAATCTTTAACCATTATAGCACTTTATCCACCTCAACAACCATTCGTATCAACAACTTGCACCTGGAGCCAGGAGAAGTATGTGTATATTCAAATGTAACTTCTGAGGCCAGACCTGTATTATTATTTACCAAGTCACACTTCTCAACCATAGTGCTCATATTCCAAACTCATCAGTGAATACCATTTTACACAATTCAAATTCTTCATCATATGGCCACTTGAAAGCAATAACCTGATTAATTTTATCTCTATATGGTGCATATTTGACTATCACTGAAGTAGCCTCCTTATCAAAATCTTATATGAAACTAATAACAAAAGACAGTTTCTCAAGTTTATCCTTTAACATACCAATATCAAAATTCTTGCATATTTCATCTGTCTGAGTTATCATGATGTTATTAATTTGGTCCTTCCAAACCTGTAAGGGCTTCACTTCATCATGATTATGCTGGATCTCTGGTAATGGAGTTAGGTCTACTTTATCATACTTGGCCTTTAATTCTTTGATCCTCAATTCCATAGGAGCAACATATCCCTGGAACTTTTGCTCTACAATTTCCTTAACAAATTGATAAGTTAGCATAACCATGGGATAATTATCCTTCTGATGCTTCGCTCCCACTGCCATGAACTTTAATTGTTCAGCCTTGGGACTCCATCTATCCAGCAATGGGGCGACCAAATCTTTATCCCTTGGGAACATTTTGATTGCTTGCAACATCGAAACATAACTTGCATGGAAACTATTTAATTTTCCTTGGAATTTCTTGTTCAAGTGTCTCAATACAATATCTACAATTACTAAATTGCTTTTCAACATTGATTCCTGGACCTGTTGCAACATCTCTTTATACTCCTCAAACTGACGGATTAATTTTTCCCTTGAGAGTCCTCCACTTGGGATATTAGCCCTTTGAATTGTGATGGGAACCTATCCCATATTGTATAAAATGATTGCTAAGGTCTGTCCTTGTGAAGAAGGTCGAGGTTATTCCACTGGTGGGTTAGAAATAGTGCGGCTAGAGCTAGCTTTTCCTTGAGACTTCAATGTCTCCATTTTCTGCTTTAGTAATGCTAGCTCAGTTTCTAGCTCTGCAACCTTTTGTTGACTCCTATTATATTCAATAATGAGGTCATTATACTGGACCCTCAGAGTATCTCTATCCTTGGTCAAATCCTCAATAGTTTCCCTAGTAAAATTGGCAACATTTATTGCCATATTTGTTGCCTCCAATGTTGGGGTATCAACAACTCTTCTCACAACCAAGTGACCACTAAAATCAGTTGGCTCTGCGACTATTGGCTTTCTAGATCCGGTAGACAATGACCAAATTGCCAAGGCAACCCACTCTTTACTGAAAGCTAAACCTTTAAGTGCCAGTGTAGCTTCGTCTTCAGTTTGGAGAAGTGGCCTATTAGCCCTTCTTATCGTATCGAAAACAACATCTGCTATATCCCATTCTGGGAGCAATAGTACTCCACTCTTCTATACCAATGCTCTACCTTGCTTCAGTGTCATTTCCTTGAAAGTCTCCCTCATTTGCATCATGACATTGGATTGAATGACCTTCTCTGGAAGCTTTAGATGTAGACTTCTTTCTTGAGCTACCTTCTCAGCATACAGTGGAACATGTGCCCTCTATACAAAATCCTTAATTGCATTTGTTTTGATAAAGGAGTCATCCCTCATGAATTATCTATAGACCTCCATTTTGATATCATTAGTATTAGTTATTCCCCTTATTTCATCTTTCCCAAGCCTCAAAGCAACTGCTCCATAACTTGATGGAACATCTTTTGGAAAATATGGCATTCCTTGATGCATATCATCAGGGGTTACCATGATCTCTTCATCATCTTCGTCAGGATAATCAACCACCTCTGTCTCTTCAATTTTATCTCTTTGGTGATGGTGGCTATATTGGAGAAGAGGGCCTCAGAGGGGAATCTAGATCAAAAAAATTAGGCAATAATTCCTGAAAGTGATGGCACTACTTTCTTGTGAGACATTACTCCATACCTTTCTGAAGTAGCAGGAGCGGGCCTGGTTTTTTCTTCAACTGTCGTTCCCTTCTTTCTGGAATATACCCTAACCTTTGTTGGAGGTTGATAAGTAGGTCTTCCCTCCAGTCTTACTTCAGGATATTCTTCAACAATGTATGACTTCCTTTGTCCTCTACTGCTCTTTCTATTTTCAAGACTCTTACCATGCTCTCAAAATTGTCAATAGCATACATAGCCCTATTCAACTCACCACTGATATTTGGCATGGGATTGTATGCAAGTTTCTTTTCTTGCTTCTTCTTCATCATATTAGTAAAAACTATATATTTTGATTTTCTTTCCTTTTGCATTTGTAAAAAAAAAATGTTCCTGATAATATCCTTAGGAAAATAGAAATTATGAACAAAGATTCCAGTCCTGTGCTTTGCCTTCATTTGAGAAATGAAATCCTCAAAATCATGGTTCCTAGGGCGTACAATTTTCAACCCATAAGGCTTAAGCAATGTCCACAAATCTTTCCATCCTCCTTTTTCCATGACAAAATCAGCAGATGATGTATACTCATGAAAGAAGGATCCCTTCTTATGCTTTATTGGCAAGTGTGTATCCTGAGCACATCCCAGCTGTCTCATGATTTCTAAAAACCCAATCCTTAGAGGCACATTCCTAGGCAAAGCATATGGGTTAACATTAGTGCCATACACCTTGAAAATGGTTGTATTATAATAAGGGATAATGTCTCCCCAATTATGTGTCAAATTTAACTCAGGTCTCCTTTCCATTGGCCTCAAGAAATCATGAGTTTCCTTTGGAATTCTAGGTGGATTATAGACCAAGGATCTTCTCAATTTGGACCCAAAAATATTATGAAACGCCACATAATCAAAATCATGATCATGCCTATCTAGAAATCTGGTCCAGTATTGGACAGGCATGTCAATCTCACCTTCGTTCTTTTTCAATTCCATATTCTGGCCAAAAACTACCTAGCCTTTGTACAAAAACATGTTCATATATAGAGAATTCCATCTGAAACTGACCGGAGTTTTTCGCTCTTTAAGAGCCACTAGACACCCATGCATTTTTTCTGCCAGATAAGTAGCGAAATCATATGCCACATTAAAACCTGGATGCTGAAAATTTACAACCATGTACATGAGGTCAGTAGGCAAGGTAGTCTTTATACTAATACCAAGAACTTGACACAAGGAACAATTTTTTTTCTTGAAATAATTGCAAAAGTAGTTTATAAGAAAAGGCTTTGGCTCATTTTTTCCAATCACTATCTTCTTCTTATTCTTTCTAGTTCCTGTGGTTGCCAAATGAGGCAGTAACAGAGAAGTCCTAAATAATCCCTTAGTATTTTTGTACTCTTCTCTGAATGCCTGAAGGTCAATGGTAACCATATCATTAATCCATTCATGCAAATCAAAGTTTTTTGCAATCTCCTCCCTGGTTATTTTTACCATTTCCATGCCAACATATGTCCCGATAACTCTAGTTACAGGGTCATACCTCATTGCAATATCCTTTAATAAATCTACATCCAAATATACATTTGGGACCACCAGCTTGCTGAGATCCAACCTCCAAGGGTTTCACAGAGGAGCACACAAATGCCTATTCCCAAACCAATTTGAGAACAATTGTCATCGTGTATACAACACCTCAGCATATCGAATTGCATAGTGTTTATCAGTTAACCCTTGCAGAAGAAGGGGCCCATAAAATAAAGCCTTTCCCTTGATTTTATTTGTTAGTAGAGGGTTTTAAAAAATCTATGACATTGTGGGAAAATGACCTAGTAGAGGTTTTAGAACCAGAGCTTCGGGCTTTGGGTGCCATTTGCACAAGCTAGATTACAATTTGAGCTAGGGTTTTGAAAGATCAAAAAGTTTATAGGATGTAGCCTATGACTTACAACCTTGAAGAAAAATACTTTCACAATTCAAAAAGCTTCGGCAATTATTTGGACAAGCTTTAAAACACTTTTAAAGAAAATGAACCAGTACAAACTTTTAAAACAAAGCAAAACACAATTGATACTTGTCCTCAAGAAATCACAAGATTTTTGAAAACGCAGAACGCGGTGTATACGTTACTCACAGTTTTTCTTGTAGAGAATTTTGATGGCAGTGATGCTGGACTTACACAAAAATAGCTTGCCTCGCTTGGTATCTAGAAATTTTTCTTCAATGTGGAATTATGCACGAAAATAGCAATTCAATGAACTTTTAGCATTAAATTTTGGTGGTGAAGTCTGAACTCCACCATTACTATTCACTCACACGAGATAAAACAACTATCATACAACACTAACTCATTTTAAATACCAGCCGTTGATTTGAATCCACGTAGGCAAGAAAGAGCGACTTGGATCGAGTCAATGTGGTTTGAAAATGCCATGTTCGCCCACCAAATCCTAGGCGAATGAAAATTCACCTACAGGACACCATCTTAGCATGAGCGGGTTTCACTTCGATCATCTCATACTCGACATTAGTTTTTTAATTGCGCTAGGTTAGCGAGGAACGACCATGATACATCATTACAGGACAACTGTCAATTTCAACATCCTTCATCGATAGGTGAACAAGGGATGAGCTCACGATCACAGGTGACAGATGGAAACATTTCACACACCTCACAACATTGTTGTGACATCATCAGAAAACCTTGTGAGGCCAGTGGGGAACAGTCAGGATTCAACCACTCCATCTGATGGTTAGAAAACCTGCACATGCCACAATTGTTATTCATAAAAAGGGGACTGACTAGGCAGATGGGGAAATAAACCTTGAGGCAGGAAAATTAGACATTAGTCTAAAGTTATAAAATTTATCGACTCGAAATTTAAGCAAAAGTTAAACATAGTCCCAATGAATAAAAATTGAGAGGCCAGGTTAAAAGGGGCCCATAGCACAAATGACTAAAAGGACTCAAAACACAACTTATGCAACTGGTAACCTATAACAACAGGTCAATGCACGATTAGAACAACCAAAGTGATCAAAAGGCCAAAAGCCAAAGTTTTATGGCTAAAACCCAAAACCCCAAGATAGACTAGTGGTGCCAAGCACCAAGGAAACATGAATGATCATAATCATGGTAAAATTTAAGAGCTCCACCAGTGGCTCCGACTAGGGATGTATGCCTCCTGTGGGCATAGCAAGAAACCATAACCTTTGGAGAGCAGACCAGACATAGAGAGAACCAAAACTAGGAACTTGTCTGAACAAGACAAGCAGACACAACAAAAACAAACACACCACACATATATACACTAATTATAGGACTACACATTGTACATGGAAAAAACCATTTTAGGAGAAATAGGACTTCAAGAACTGTCCATGTACTGGTAGTTCCAGAATCTCACCTATAAGGGATTGCAAGAAGTATGAATCCTCCCCATATATGTTAGCAATTACATATGGGCCTAACCATAAGGGATCAAAATTTCCATGTTTTCCTTTATCTTCCAATCTTGCATTCCACACCAAAACCATTGCTCCAATTTCAAATTTTCTCTCAACTGCCCTTTTTTCATAGAGATGCTTCACTTGAAGTTGTATCTTCCCATTCCTTTTATGAGCCTCTCATCGAGTCTCATCCAATTGGTTCAACTCCTACATCCTATGTTGCATTTCATCACACACCTCATGATTGTATTCTTGAACAAACCTATACATCTTCAGTAGGTTACTTTATGGTATGTGTACCTCTGCTCCAGAGACTAAATTAAATGGTGAATATACAATTGCCTTTTTGATAGTTGTTTTGTTAGCCCACAATGCCAGCTGTAATTTTGAATCTTAGGCCTTCTTATTTTTCTCAATCACCCGCTTGATAATTTTCATCAAGCTTTTTTTGCTGGACTCAGCTTGTCCATTCCCTCGGGGGTGATAAGGAGAAGAATATGAGGCAGTTATGCCATATTTATTGCAGAAATCAACAAACTCCTTGGACCTGAAACACATTGCATTATCCAAAAAAAATATCTTAGGTACCCCAAACTTGCTCAAGATGTTATTCATCAGAAAATCAATGACCACCTTACTGGTAGCCCTTCTGGTTGGGATTGCCTCAACCCATTTGGTAAAGTAATTAGTTGCCACCATTATCCATGCATGCCCACCACTAGATTTTTCAGATATCTCTCCTATGAAATCAATGCTCCACTACTAGAAAGGAGCTTGAGAAAATACTAGTCTCAATGGAAGATTCCTAGAGAATTTTAGCTTCCCAGCAAACCTCTGACAGATATCACATTTCTTAACATATCTATGGGTGTCTTTGAATACATTAGGCCACCAAAAACCACCTCTCAATATTTTATGAGCAATTGTATTGGCCATGAGGTGACCACCACAAGCTCCTTTATGCATTTCCAACAATAAAGCGTTGGCCTGATTGCCATCCACACACCTAAGTATGACACCCTCAGGACTCCTCCGCCAAATCTCGTCATCAATAATGACATACTTGATTTCTTGTAATTTGAGAGTCCTCTTCTCATTGAGTGGCATGCCTTTAGGACATTGCATTATTTGTAGATACTCATCAATTCTCCTATACCAACCATAGGTCTGCATATCATAGATGGGTGCCACATTCACTTGCTCAATTTGATTTATTTGATTGGCCTCTGAGTTGGCTTCAGCCATTAGCTTAGCCAAATCCTAACCCCTCACAAGCTTTGTAATCTATACATCAATATTAAATTCTTGGATTTTATTAATCCATCTGCACTGTCTCCTTGTAACTTCCTGTTGAGTGAAGATATCTTTAATTGCAGTTGTTGGAACATAAGCAACAACAGTTGTTCCAATCAAGTAAGGCCTAAATTTTTTGATAGCTTTAACCAAGGTATATGCCTGTTTCTCTGTTACATCATAATTTAACTCTGCAGCTTGCAATGACTTACTAAAAAAGGAAATTGGTTGTTCAAAGCCATCATCATTCTTTTGCAATAGAACCCCTGCTATAATGTGAAAAGAATAAAATGAAAACAATTGTAAAGGATTTGAATAATAGGGAGATTTAAGAACACGAGCCTCCTTGATAGCTTGAAAAGCTTTGGAGGGCTCCTCTATCCACATCACCTTCTATTTCTTTAACATCTTGGAAATAGGGCAGACTATTTTAGCAAAATTTGTCACAAATCGTCTTACAAAATTGATTTTTCCAAAGATCGATTGTATACCTTTCACATTCCTTGGCTATACAATCTTTTCAATAGCTACTACTCTCTCTGGATCGATTCTAACTCCTTCTTTTAACACAATGTGTCCAAGAAGCTTTCCCTCCTTTACCCCGAAAGCAAATTTCTTGGGATTCAATGATATCCCACATTTAATAGCCCTAAAAAAAATATTTTCTAAGTGAGAACAATGGTCCTCTTCCTTTTCACGATGAGCAGTGAGATAATCTTGATAAATTGCAAGAAAAAAATCAATAAAGTCTGCAAAGGCTGCATCCATAGCCCTTTGGAAAGTTGCACCTGCATTCAATAAATCGAATGAAATTCTCACATAAACATATGCTCCCAAAGGGGTAGTGAATGCATTCTTGAATTTCTCAGACTCCTTGACCATCACCTAGTTGTAGCAGGAGAACCCATCCATCATGGAAAGCAACTCACACCCTGTAACTTTTTGTAACATAGCTTCCATGTTGGGAAATGGGTAATTGTCCTTTAGGGAAGCAACATTTAGGTTCCTGAACTCAACACATAATCGAATGCCACCATTCTTTTTTCTTACAAGACCCAGATTTGAAACCCAAGATGAATGCCTAATGGGCTTAATGATTCCAACATCTCTCAACTTGGCAAGCTCCTCCTGCATCTTAGGTTGTAGGGTTGGGTTGATC
Organism: Sequoiadendron giganteum; assembly: GCA_007115665.2. Classification (NCBI taxonomy): domain Eukaryota; kingdom Viridiplantae; phylum Streptophyta; class Pinopsida; order Cupressales; family Cupressaceae; genus Sequoiadendron; species Sequoiadendron giganteum. Next base: position 688,704,319 of record CM021100.1, on the reverse strand, counting down.
GACCTCTGTTTTTGCCTAAATGGCTTCATGTATGGATTCAATGGGATTTCATGCTACAATAGATCCTCCCTATATGCCTTGAGGTCATCCTACGACCAAGCAAAAACATGTCTATACTTTCTAAGTAAATAAATTAGAAAATTTCTAACATGAGGCTTCATCCTCTTGCCAATCTAGACCTTTTTAGGAGAGTTTTTAGTTCCTAAATTTATCTCCTCTAAATCCTCCTTGTGAGAAGGTGGCTGCTTAGTAATTGACCTATCAGGGCCATCAAAAACTCATTCAAGTGCAACCAAACCCCTGGGAATACTGTTTGTTTTCAACTGGATTACATCATTCTGAAAGAGAGTCTCTTTCCCATCAATTTCAACCATAAATGAGCCAAAATAAACTTCTTGGCTCTCATATTGGTTGACACAATGCATAAATCTTAGAATGTCAGTATCATCATCAAATACCTTCCAGTTATAAATATTGTCAGGAACTGCAAGCCTGGTTTGCACCTCTATCTGTGAAGTGCTGCCAAAATTCACATCATCAAGCTTAACAGGTATATTGGCTAATAAACTAGCCCTGGCATTCTACCCCCTTGTTACCCAATCTATGCCAAAAGCATCGAAAGTCTCAATAGTGTCCCAAGCTACATTCCTATATTGCCCGAGTATCTTATCCTTAGCTGTAAAACAAGATCTAATTTGGGAGACAACCAATTCAGAGTCCCCTAGTACCCTTAATGACTTAATACCATGTTTTGAAGCCAACTTTAAACCAAGTAAAAGGGCCTCATACTCAACAACATTCTTAGTACAGGCGAATTGTAGTAGGAATGAGTACTTGAAAGTTTTACCTTGAGGGGAAGTGAAGATAATGCCTGCTCCTGAGCCTTCTTTGGAGCATGCTTCATCGAAATACATTGTCCACATGTCCTCCTTTAATGATATATTTAACACTTCCTTATCAATGGGTGCAAGCGAGACTTCTTCTTCTTACATGTCCTCTTGAACTTATAAGTTCTCCAAGTCGATTTCGACAAAGTTTATCCTGACAGGATCTTGTGGTTCTTCCACATTCTCAATCATGTGAGGAACTCTTTTCTCCCTGATAATCTTAACATCCTTCTAATCAATGGAGAAGGTAGAAAAAGATAAGTCACATTACATGCTTCCACCCATTTAAGAACTCCAATGCCTTGATAACAACATTCCATAGGTGGGTGGGATATCAACCACCATAACACTCATATGCAACTCCTTGTCTAGAAATGCCACCAACTTGTATGGAACACTATTTATAATCCCTATTATAGGAACTTCTGTGGAATCCATTACATAGAATTTACCATAAGCAATGTCAACCTTTAAACCCATTGCATGCATTATTCTCACTAGAATCACATTATTAGATGCCCTAGAGTAAATCATACAATTTCTTAACAAATTCCCATCAATGATCAAACTCAGGAAGAAAGGATTTACATGGTTGGGATCGGTTGTGATAGTAGTTCCTAAAACAATTTGAGGGTTTTTAGCATTTGCCTCTTCAACAACGAATTTCTTCTCTTGATCCTTACTTGACTCCTATTGATCATGCATCATCTTACCCTTTTTGTTGGTGGGGATGCTATTTATAAGTGCAACTGTCTTATCTTTATGTTGCTCTATCCGCATCATCTCTAGAAAAGGGACAGTGAATTTGACTTGGGAGAGCACTTGAAACATATACACGGATGTATGTTTTGGTAATTCAGGGAAAACCATGGCCCCAGATGTTACCTTCTCATCCCCTTTTAGAATATTATCAGGGTTAGACTGCAGATCCTTGACCTCGGTATTTTGGGAGGCAACCTCACCATTTGTCTTGGCTTTGTCTAATTTCTTTGCCCATATCCTAGCCTTCTTGATCTCCTTGGGTTTTAGAGCTACCTTCTTTGCAACTGCTTTGATAGCCTCACCCCCTATATCCTTATCTTTGATAAAAAAACTACAGGGCCTACCTGAGTTTCTAAGGACAATTCTATTTCTCAACTGTATATTGTTCTTTGCCCTAGCAACTAGAGCAACTGTGTATTTCTCAATATCCTCATTAGAAGGTCTTCTTAAAACAATATTATCTATTTCAATCTCATTCACAAAACAATCATCATCGTCTTCTTCATTCACAAATACCTGTTGATGATGCACACCATTTTGTAACCTCTACATGTCAACATCTCCTCCACATGGCTCATCATCTGAAGAATAATCATCACAAGTAAAATTAGATGGAACCAACAATACATTAGTCATTGTATCCTGATCATTGGGAGATTGAAATTCTCCCTAGTCATCTTGGGACTCTTCTACTGCTTGTGCCACTACACATTGTTGTGATGAATGAGGCATCCCACATGTCTCACACCATGGTAGATCTTCCATCACATTTGTGGAATAATTCTACAGAGGATTAGGTGGGATCTGATTGTTCTTTGATTTCCTTGTACCAACTTCCCATTGTTCCAATTAGTATGATATGGATAATCTTGTAGCCTAGGGGGTCTCTCATTCCTTTGGAAATGAGGTTTATCATCTTTATCTTGCTTCTATAATAGGCTAAGAACCATATCTATCTTGTCATCAGAGGCCACAACCTTACTAGCCTTATTAGCCTCTTTTCTTGTATTTTTGGAAGCTTTAGGATCTTCCCTTCTTCCCACTTTGCCAGAAGCCCTTCTATTGTTCTCAATATTAACTACCATCTTATAGGATTCTCTTAGAAACTGAGGGTTCTTGTCTCTAAGCAGATAACGCATTTTGGAATCATAAGTATTACAATACACCACTAAACAAGCACTTTCATTTTGTCTTAGGTAAGCAAGGACCCTGAGCATGGCCTTCTGAAACCTCACATTAAACTCAGTAGCCATTTCATTATGCCCTTTGGTGATGTTGTTAAAATCATTTAATCTAAATCTAGGATCAGTTTGATCCCCATACCGCTCTCTAAACAATCTATAGAAGGCTTCTTTAGAGTCAATAGTTGAATCAAGCAACCCTCTATACCAATCCCGGGCATCTTCTGTCAAGGACTACATAAAGTACTTCATTGCTACATCATCATCCCAAAACTCAAAATATTCAACAAAACTCTGAAAAATATTTTAGGTGGTCTTCACCACTAAAAGCATTGTTACTAGTGAACTTAGGAAGATGTTTTTGTGCATTATCAGGGACCGGATTTGGATACCCCCTGATATTGTCAAAACAAAGCTGCCTATATCTATCAGTCTGGGGTGACCCCCTGGCATGTCTATATCTGTGGGTATCCCTTTGTTCATCATCCTCCTTACCATTTGACTGATGTCCCCTCTTGTCCTTTCCACTTCCACTTCCACTATTATTTCCCTTCTTATTACCGCTTCCTCCCTCATCCTCTGAGTAGGAGCTATTATTCTTATGGCCACCTCCGCCACCTTGGTCACCACCACCACCCCCTTTTGGAGTCTATTTTTCAAAATTCTTATTTTGTGACCCACTTTCATTTTGTCCTGAGCCTGATGCTTCACCAGTGGGTGTAGACATTTTAAGGAAAGCTATATTTCTTGCTACCTCTGCATTTGAAGCTTCTATCTCTGCTTTCCTTAATTCCTCCTGCAATTGATCATTTATCAATTGTAACCACAATATCTCAGGATTTGGGGGTAGATCTAACGGCCCGGGGTCAGATTTAATGCCGTTATCAACAGAAGTGTTGGTTTAAGCATGAGAATTAGTGTTGGTTCTAGGGTTGAAGGAATTGTAAGAAGTATTCTTAAATTGTTCCATGGGGGCTTTCCCATGATCTGCAAAGGATGTTTTCTTGGGTATAGTAGGCGGATCAGAGGTTTTAGTACCTAGGATAAAAGAGGTATATGTGGTTGCAACAGAGGCCCCCATGGAAATTGTTACTTTAGAAATCTCACGGTCCCTTTTAGCAGCTGCCTTAGCCACATTTTACTCAAAGGCTTTTCGCTTAGCAACACCTTCTCTCATCCTTTCTACCTTTTGCTTCTAAGCATTTCTCTCGAGTTGCTTGGCCCAGACTCTATCCAAAGTCTCTTTTATTTTCCTCTCCCTATTGTCCTCTGCTTCCTGCAACCTCTTCTCCTCTTCAATCGAAGCTTGCATATCCTTATCGATATCAGCTTCATTTTAAAGGATATCTCCTGCCTCACTTGGGGTAGGAGTGTAGTAAGGTTGATCTGCCTGATCTTCATCTTGAGGTATAGGAACTTCCTCATCAAGAGATGATCCTCTTGGTTTAAAATTCTATCCATTGAAAATAGACATAGCACTAGGTGTCATAGCCTCTGAAAACTATTTGTCTTGTTCCCAGAAACCCCACTTGTCTTCTTCTCTAGATATATTATAATCAGTACCAAGGATCTTCTCAATAGAAAAGTTTCCATGATCCACATTTGAGACAACCATTTCTAACAAATTTTCACTGATAGCAACACTATTTACTTCAACATTTAAATTTGGAGATGAGATAGTAGGGGACACAACTGACTTACCCGGTGTGTTGTTTACTTTCACCCATTGCTTATCTTTTCCAGGTTCAAGTTCTAGCAGCAGCTCTAGGTTCTTCTTTGAATAGATCCTAGTCTTCTTCATGGTTCCTTGTGCACAAGGATCCTTCTTTGCATGTTGCCTTTGAGAATTTGTATTTATACCTATGTTCGAGATATTTGAGTCACCACCCAAAATGTTGGGAACTAGGAAGTGAGTGCACTTCACTTTTGCACTCGTGACCTTTGAAAAGATCCTAAACATAACCCAACAAACTGAGACATAATAGACTAGGAAATGAATCATGTGCTAGACATGATAAATATAACACATAGTTCAATAAATTATTCTCCCATAACGAAGAATACTATAATATTTGACTTTGACTGTACTAGATCTGCACTAGAGGCTTTGAATTTGATAGGTCCCTAGCAGAGTCACCAATCTGTTGGTGTTTTTTAAAACCTAAGTTGATTCCTCAAAAATTCTATGAATTTTCCATATTCAATAATAAAAGCATAAGAAATGATTGGCCAACTTAGCAAGAGCAAGAAATAATGCTTATTCTCCTAAACTTCAAGTTCTGTAAGACCCGAGAGGGTGATCCCACAATGTGTTCCTTACAAATAACTAAACATTCTCAAATACACATTGCATAATAATAGATAAATTCCCCATCAACACTGAGTAGATGAAATCCTTCAAGAAATTGGCAATTTCTTCAAAGATCCGACCCCAAACAATAGGGAATCACAAATACAATAATGATAAGTCGATATGAAGGTTATTTGAATAAATGTTCTAAAATAAAAAACCACAGATATGAGAAATATGACCACTACTTTAGTATTAGTGCCATATCCTAAAGCATGGAGTCAAATGAGAAATAACTGAACTATAAAGCAAATTTCATCTTAAAAAGTTGTGATCTATATGAATTGCATTACAATTCACATATATGTACCAAAAATCCATTACTACTTATGAATCCAGTCGCCAACCTACATGAACTTACACAATAACTAAAGCATTTAACTGATCCTTTGAACTAGAGCCACCATTAAAGTATAATTCACAGTAAAGAACAATGAAAATCAATGAAACCAGTATTTGACCAATATTTCATTAATAATTCATGCAAGGTATCACAATTGGAGAGAAAATAGACTCAAGAGATTTTTATATTCAACATAAACATGCCTAAGAACCCCATAATTGACAAAATTCTTCTATCTGGCTCTAAACCTTAAAACACGGACTCAATGTTCATACTCTCCGTATTACAAATTCTACTCTCTAAAATCTTGGATTCAACAAAAGACCCAATACATCGGCCCATAATTCCCTTTTATAGAATAAGGGAGAAAAACAAGCTTCAGGCCAAAACGTACACATGTCCACATCTGATTGGACCGTAATCCCCTTATATAGTTATATTTGCATTTTGCAATTGGAGGGAATATAGATAAGACAAAAGTAATCATCAATCATTGTGGAGAAGAAAACACGCCTTCCAAAAGGTAACTCATTCATATCAAAGGCATCTTTAACCATTGTAGCACTTTATCCACCTCAACAACCATCCACATCAACAACTTCCACCTGGAGCTGAGAGAAGTATGTGTATATTCAAATGTAACTTCTAATGCCAGACCTGTATTATACTTGACCAAGTCACACTTCTCGACCATAGTGCTAATATTCCAAACTCATAAGTGAATACCATTTTCCACAATTCAAATTCTTCATCAGATGGCCACTTGAAAGCAATAACCTGATTAATTTTATCTCTATATGGTGCATATTTCACCATCACTGAAGTAGCCTCCTTATCAAAATCTTCTAAGAAACTAATAACAAAAGACAGTTTCTCAAGTGTATCCTTTAACATACCAATATCAACATTCTTGCATATTTCATCTATCTAAGTTATCATGATGTTATTCATTTGGTCCTTCCAAAACTGCAAGGGCTTCACTTCATCATGATTATGCTGGATCTCTGGTAATGGAGTTAGGTCTACTTTATGATACTTGGAATTTAATTCTTTGATCCTCAATTCCGTAGGAGCAACATATCTGTGAAACTTTTGCTCCACAATTTCCTTAACAAATTGATAAGTTGGCATAACCATGGGATACTTATCCTTCTGATGCTTTGCTCCCACCGCCATGAACTTAATTGCTCAGCCCTGGGACTCCATTTATCCAGTAGTGGGGTGGTCAAATCTTTATCCCTTGGGAACATTTTGATTGCTTGCAACTTTGAAACATAACTTGCATGAACACTATTTAATTTTCCTTGGAATTTATTGTTCAAGTGTCTCAATACAGTATCTACAGTTACTGAATTGCTTTTCAATGTTGATTCCTAGACCTATTGCAACATCTCTTTATACTCCTCAACCTAACAAATTAATTTTTCCCTGGAGAGTCCTCCACTTGGTCTATTATCCATTTCAATTGTGATGGGAACCTGTCCCATATTGTATGGAATGATTGCTAAGGACTATCCTTGTGAAGAAGGTTGAGGTTGTTCCACTGGTGGGTCAAAAATAGTGCGGCTAGAGCTAGCTTGTCCTTTAGACTTCAATGTATCCATTTTTTGCTGTAGTAATGCTAGCTTAGTTTCTAGCTCTACGACCTTTTGTTGACTCCTATTATATTCAATAATGAGGTCATTATAATGGCCCCTCAGAGTATCTCGATCCTTGGTCAAATCCTCAATAGTTGGCTTGGTAAACTTGGCAACATTTATTGCCATATCTGCTTCCTCCAATGATGGGGTATCAACAACTCTTCTCACAACCAAGTCACCACTAAAATCAGCTGGCTCTGCGACTATTGGCTTTCTAGATCCAGTAGACAATGACCAAATTACTAAGGCATCCCACTCTTTACTGAAAGTTGAACCTTTAAGTGCCAGTGTAGCTTCCTCTTTATTTTGGAAAAGTGGCCTATTGGCCCTTCTTATTATATTGAAAACCACAACATTTTCTATATCCCATTCTAGGAGCAATAGTACTCCACCTTTTTATACCAATGCCCTACCTTTCTCTAGTGTCATTTCCTTGAAAGTCTCCCTCGTTTGTAGCATGAAATTGGATTGAATGACCTTCTTTGGAAGCTCTAGATGTAGACTTATTTCTTGAGCTACCTTCTCAGCATACAGTGGAATATGTGCCCTCCATACAAAATCCTTAAATGCATTTGTTTTGATAAAGGATTCCTCCCTCATCAATTCTCTACAGGCCTCCATTCTGATATCATCAGTATTAGTTATTCCCCTTATTTCATCTTTCCCAAGCCTCAAAGAAACTACTCCAAAACTTGATGGAACATCTTGCAAAAAAGATGGCATTCCTTGCTGCATATCATCAGGGGTTACCATGGTCTCTTCATCATCTTCTTCAGGATAATCAACCACCTCTATCTCTTTAATTTTTTGTCTCTTTGGTGATGGTGGCTATGTTGGAGAAGAGGGCCTCAGAGGGGAATCCAGATCAACAAAATTAGGCAATAATTTCTTTGAAAACGATGAAACTACTTTCTTGTGAGACATTACTCCAGACCTTTTTGAAGTAGCAGAAGTGGGCCTAGTTTTTTCTCCAACTGTCGTTCCCTTCTTTCTGGAATATACCCTAACCTTTGTTGGAGGTTGATAGGTAGGTCTTTCCTCCAGTCTTATTTCAGGATATTCTTCAACAATGTATGACTTCCTTTGTCCTCTACTACTCTTTCTATTTTCAAGACTCCTACCATGCTCTCAAAATTGTCAATAGCATACATAGCCCTATTCAACTCACCACTGATATTTGGCATGGGATTGTATGCAAGTTTCTTTTCTTGCTTCTTCTTCATCATATTAGTAAAAACTATATATTTTGATTTTCTTTCCTTTTGCATTTGTAAAAAAAAAATGTTCCTGATAATATCCTTAGGAAAATAGAAATTATGAACAAATATTCCAGTCTTGTGCTTTGCCTTGATTTGAGAATTGAAACCCTCAGGATCATGGTTCCTAGGGCTACAATTTTCTACCTGTTGGCGTAAGAACTAACACCTCTAGAGTGTGAGTTTGTACGGACAGCTATGCACACTACGTAATGAGTGCTCTTCAAATTAGGAGGGGAAGCTCCCTCGTTGTGCTGGAATGCATGAAATAGAAAACTAAACTAATGTCCTATCTTTTTGTTCTCAGCTGGTAGAGGCACAAGGTTAAGAAAACCTAGAACGTTGCAGCTAAGTATTTTCTGGTTTCGCAGATCATCTAACTACAACTAAGCTAACTTCTTTAAATCTATCCAGTTTCCTCAAGAAACAGAGCATGAGGAAATGGAGCGGGAATGTATTGTACGATAAACTCCAGGTGCGGGCTCACAACATGAAGGCAAGGTAGGCGCAACTATTTGCTAATCCGGGAAGAAGTTTATTAAAACAAACAAATGAACGGTAAACCTGGTACAGCTTCACAACATGAAGGCAAGGTAGGCGCAACTATTTGCTTGGCTGAATGAGTCTACTATCACACACATCAAACGATAAGCTTTAAGTACAGTTTCGCAACATGAAGGCAAGGTAGGCACAACTATTTGCTCTTCTGAATAGGCCTATAATAAACAAAACAAAAAGGTAAGCAACTGGGACAGTAGATTGTATAGACGCAACACGCATGCAATAACGATCAAACCAGCAACCCCATTTAACTAAGATCGAATAAACACCATGACAATAACATGAAGGCAAGGTAGGCGCAACAATTTATTATAACAACAATTACTCTTTGAACAGATACAATAATAGCAATACTACAGGCAAGGTAGGCGCAGCATGTATGCTATCAAGCAAAAGTTCTAATTTACAAGGGTGAACCAATCTTGAGAATAGGCATGTTGCCGACAACGCAGCAATTCTCTATCACCAGGAAAAGCTAATTACAAATGAGCTGAAAGCTCTTATTTATAGACATCAAGGTGTAGGCAACCCTAAAATCACCTTGAGTCAACTACAGTCTTGCAAGACATGCAAGATCTTATTCTCTAAACCTAATTGAATGAACCTACACAGTTAACTGGGAAACTACCATCAGTTAACTGAAACATCTAATCTAAATGGACAAGATGCAACATGCACGTCCTTATTGAAAGCAAGTCAACTGGAATGCTATCATCAGTTAACTGAAAGATCTAATCTAAGCTCCAAGTGTACGTAGATGTTTCCAAGAAAGACATACATGCAATGTGTAACAACCAGTTAACTCGGAAAGAAGCCTCGAGTTTAACTCCTGTGTCTAATGTCTATCTTGGAAAAGGTGGGACGCCTTGAACTGAAGTTCACTGACCCTGATCTCGAGCAAGTAATCCCTCCACAAGGTTAGTGACTGCATCACCATCTAGAGGTCGTCACATGTCTCAACTGTTAATTCACTGCTTCTTAGCAACTCAAGCAAAACTGAAAATCTCTGCATACTTAAACTGGCCCTTCATTGGTTGGTAACTCTGGCGGCTTTGTAAACTGAAGTGATGGCCTCTATTTCTTCTGCAATTTGACGTTTCTCACATTTTTCATGCTTATCAACCCTCTAAACTGGCCTTGGAAGACAATCAGCTATACGAGGCATAAAACCATGTGGACTTGAGTGACTACGCTTGCCAACCTTTTTGATGCGCTTGATACAAATCAATGTCAGCTTTTCTGATGAAATCATGAATTAAGACTGACATCGTCTTGAATTCGATTTGTGTGAACTGCATTCGGAAAAACTCCCCTGTTGACTGTGAACACAGCTACGTTCTGACAACTTCTCCGGAAAACCAAAAATCACTCCAGATAAGGCTAAAAATAGCCTATCGAAGGGCAATTTTCACAAAATATTCTGAGACGTGGGTTTTGTGCATAATCAAATTTTAAGATGACCCACAACGTCAGAAATTCAAAAAAATGTGATTTAGGCCCGCATGCAAAAGGATTTCAGTTGAGATCTGAGGGGCTGTGAGGACATTTTTTCCCGAGAAAATCTGAGATATGGGTTTTGTCCAGAAGATATTTCTAAGACAACCCACAACGTTAGATTCGAAAAATATCGAATTCTACTCCACCATGCAAAGGAATTTCACTTCAGAAAATCAAAGCCTCAAGAACTGATGCTCTGGAACAAATTTTTCTTGAAAATTCTAGCACATGGGTTTTGCTGAGAAAGCAATTCTGAATCAACCCAGATGATTTGTTTTGCCAAAAACGCCAATTCTTCAAACATGTGAGAAAAATTTAAGACGAGAAGATGGAAGAAATCTAGAGAAGAAGAAAGATGTTTTTTAATTTTTATTTATTTATTATCTTCTTCTGTCAAAATCGCCACTCTGCCTTGAATTCTGCTGATGAATCTTGACTTGTACCTGCAAAAGAATATTTTTTATGCCTTCACAACTGACCGCTGAAGAAATTCGCCCAACTCTGGAAAGAATTCACCTCTGCTCAAGCTGGATGAATGAAATGATGAATGCCATGCTTGCATAACTAGAGCAAAATCGTACTACAAAAGCAAGATTGCAAGCTCAAACCCTAACTGTGAAGAAGGAATCCGATTGGCCCTTTACTAGTTGAACTGCTACTGTCTCTGAGTCTTTAGACTAAAAATAATATTTTAATTTCAAAGCATGCAAAGAACTAAAAGTGGCACCAATATTTATCTTTGAAGAAATTCGTCACTTTTTAATGCCTTGCATGCAAAAATATTATTTTTATCATTTTGCCAAAATAGCATCTTGTTGTGCTCAACACACTTCCCTGATTCTAAAAAGTCAAATTTTGATCTTTTAGGCTTCCATTTGCAAGAGTTATGAGATTTTTGAGAATCTCCTATTTTGTAGCTGACTGCAAAGTTACAACTGACCCTGTTCAACTCTGATTTCCGGATGATTGAATGATCCTGCGACTGTGCTGAGATATCCACTGCGAAGCCTGCATGACAAGGATGAAATGTCTGCTGGGAACAACAACTGCTAAAATCATCATCTGATACCTTAGAAAATTAGGCGCCTCTGATTAAATTGATGTTTTGACTCCAGACTTAGTCATTTCTTCATTCTGCCTTCTGATGCTTCAAACTGCCGTTGACGGTGAATGATGAACTCCACTGACTGAATAATGGATTCATTGCATGACTAGAAGTATTCTGCATCCAATGACTATATGTGAGGGATCTGAAAATTGTATTAAGAACCCCAAAAGAATGAGCGCCCCTATTCTGTGATAGCTCAAACACCATTTTGACAAAAGTGTGATTTTCATCTGAACACCATACTTTGACCCTTGATACCGGGAACTGGAATGTTCCGATATGCGTGCCGTCTGTCTTGCTGTACAGTTTGGTCAACTTGCAAGAGATGTTCTTGGAGACGACGAAGCCAGAAAATTGCTTTTAAGGCCTCTAAAAGAAAATCGCCTTTTTCAAAGAAAATAATATTCTTACACTTAGTCATTTTTTGAACTGCCTTCAATCAGCTCTTCTTTACAGCATTATCATCTTGACCTCGCACGTACGAGCATTCGCCAAATCCCGGAGGTTGTCGGCTAGACTCGTTGGATAGCTTGAGTAATTGCACACAAGTCTTGTGAAGACTGTAATTGCAAATAACCCCGTCTGGCAGGCCTAAAGGAGAATCGCCCCTAGCCTACAGCTGTGCAACTTTGTGTAGCTACGCTTCACCATCCTTTGTTTTACGTGCTCGGTAGGACCTCTGTCACAGTTACTCAGAACATCAGATCATCTTGTGAACGGATACACTGCAAAACTGCACTGAGCTGGAAGAGATCTCAGGAAGACCTCAATTGCAAATTCATCCATCAAACAGGTCTTATTCAGGATCGCCCCTGGGCTACAGGGGAGCGGATTTGCATTCTGAAAAACTTCTTCTGACATGTATCCTGCCTGCAATTTCCACTTCCACCGCCGATAACCGGATTTTTGTACTGGATACGCTTTCGCTTGATAGCTCGTTGAAAAGCTAAACTAATTCTGCAAAGGCTGAAACCATCAAAACACACATGCATCTAGATCTGGGCCTTCAAAAAGAAAATCGCCCTTGGGCTAGAAGGGAGCGGATTTGCATCTCTAGACTGCCTCCTTGTGAGAAAACACTTTTCGCAATCTCTGCTTCTGTCTTCGTTTGCCGGAGTTCTGCAACTCGGATGATCTTGCTTCATGGCTAATCAGAAAGCAGACTGAAAACTGAACATAATGAATGTATCCTTCATCCAAAACACTCAAATCTTGACCTTCAAATGGAAGGGCGCCCCTAGGCTACAGGGGAGCGGATTTGTTTTGAATTCATTGATTTTCACCATTTTATGCTTTGCAAACGTTGTATCCATCCCTGCGGTTGACCATGTCGAAGCATTGTGATTGCTGCGGTGTGTGAATGACTATACTTCATCATTTTCACATGTACGGACACTATAAAGTTGATTTGCACGTTGATTGCGCAAGTGTCTACTACGTTACATAGTGAAAAGTTCCCAGACTTAGAATATTTTAGCACTTTTTGCCAATTTGAAAATCCCCTCCATCAAAAAGCATTATTTCCAACATCTTTTATCGTAGAGCGTTCCTCTTTGAGTTTCAGGCTTAGATATTGACACCTGGTACTGGCCAACTGCCATTGATGACCCCGAAGATCCTAACTTTTCTCCTAAAAAAGTGAAAACTACCCACCAGCCTTAAACTGACTTTTAACTGAAACTGACTTCACCACTGTGATTGTGATGTGAAATAAGCCAATCAAAATTAATTTCATCCAATTCTGACAAGTTCCTATTTTTTAGGGTTTCGGGCTAAAAATAGATTTCAGAAACCCTAATTTTCAAAATTTTTAAATTTTGCCAGTATCTTCCTGGCATCACACTGACTAAAAGCCCATACTTTATTTGCCCGAAAATTGAGTTTTGACCCCACTTTTACAAGGTTTAGACCATTTTAAGCAAAATGCCTTAATGAAGCAAAAATTTCGGTTTGGGTACAACACAACCCATAAGGCTTAAGCAATGTCCACAAATCTTTCCATCCTCCTTTTCCCAATGACAAAATCAGAAAATGTTGTATACTTAGGAAAGAAGGATCCCTTCTTATGCTCTATTGGCAAGTGTGTATCCTAAGCACATCCCAGCCGTGTCATGATTTCTAAAAACCCAATCCTTAGAGGCACATCCCTAGGCAAAGCATATGGGTTAACATTAGTGCCATACACCTTGAAAATGGTTGTATTATAATAAGGGATAATGTCTCCTCAATTATGTATCATGTTTAAGTCAGGTCTCCTTTCCATTGGCCTCAAGAAATCATGAATTTCCTTTGGAATCCTAGGTGGATTATAGACCAGGGATCTTCTCAATTTGGACCCGAAAACATTATGGAATGCCACATAATCAAAATCACGATCATGCCTATCTAGAAATCTGGTCCAGTATTGGATAGGCATGCCAATATCACCTTCCTTCTTTTTCAATTCCATATTCTGCCCAAAAACTGCCTCACCTTTGTACAAAAACATGTGCATCAATAGAGAATTCCATCTGAAACTGACCAGGGTTTTTCCCTCTTTAAGAGCCACTAGACAACCATGCATTTTGTCTACCAGATAAGTAGTGAAATCATATACCATAGTAAAACTTGGATCCTGAAGATTTACAACCATGTACATGAGGTCAGTAGGAAAGGTAGTCTTTATACTAATACCAAGAACCTGCCACAAGGATCAAATTGTTTTCTTGAAATAATTGCAAAAGTAGTTTATAGGAAAAGGCTTTGGCTCATTTTTTTCCAATCACTATCTTCTTCTTATTCTTTCCAGTTCATGTGTTTGCTAAATGAGGCAGTAATAGAGAAGTCCTAAATAATCTATTAGTATTTTTGTACTCTTCTTTGAATGCCTAAAGGTCAATGGTAACCATATCATTACTCCATTCATGCAAATGAAAAATTTCTACAATCTCCTCCTTGGTTATTTTTACCATTTCCATGCCAGCATATGTCCCGACAACTCTCGTGACAGAGTCATTCCTTGCCACCAAATCCTTTAACAAATCTACATCTAGATATACATTTGGGACCACCAGCTTGCCGAGATCCAACCTCCAAGGGTTACACAGAGGAGCACACAAATTCCTATTCCCAAACCAATTTGAGAACAATTGCCATCTTGTATACAACACCTCAACATCTCGAATTTCACATTATTTATCAATTAACCCTTCCAAAAGTAGGGGCCCATAAAATAAAGCCTTTCCCTCGAGTTTTTTGTTAGTAGAGGGTTTTAAAAAATCTATGACATCCTGGGAAAAGGACCTAGTAGAGTTTTTAGAACCAAAGCTTCGGGCTTTGGGTGCCATTTGCACAAGACAAATTATAATTTGAGCTAGGGTTTTGAAATATCAAAAAGTTTATAGGATGTAGCCTGTGACTTATAGCCTTGAAACATAATAATTTCACAATTCAAAAAGCTTCAACAATTATTTGGACAAGCTTTAAAATACTTTTAAAGCAAATGAACCAGTACAAACTTTTAAAACAAAGCAAAACACAATTGATACTTGTCCTCAAGAAATCACAAGATTTTTGAAAACATAGAACGTGGTGTATACGTTACTCACAGTTTCACTTGTAGAGAATTTTAATGGCAGTGATGCTGGACTTACATTAAAATAGCTCACCTCACTTGGTATCTGGAAATTCTTCTTCAATGTGGAATTATGCAAGAAAATAACAATTGAATGAACTTTTAGCATTAAATTCTGGTGGCGCAGTCCAAACTCCACCATTACTATTCACTTGTGTGAGATAAAATGGCTATCGTACAACACTAACTCATTTTAAATACCAGCTGTTGATTTGAATCCACACAAGCAAGAAAGAGTGACTTAGATTGAGTCAATGTGGTTTGAAAATGCCATGTTCGCCCACCATATCCTAGGCAAATGAAAATTCACTTACAGGACACCATCTCAACATGAGCCGGTCCCACTTTGATCATCTCATACTCGGCATTGGCGTCCACGTGTTAGTATTTTGCACACCTTGCAACATTATTAAAACTTGTGTTTTAATTGTGCGAGGTCAGCGAGGAACGACCATGATACATGATTACAAGACAACTGTCGATTTCAATATGCTTCATTGGTAGGCGAAGAAGGACTGGGCCCCATGATCATAGGCAATAGATGGCAACATTTCACACACTTTGCAACATTGTTGTGATGTCATCAGAAAACCTTGCGAGGCCAGCGAGGAACAGTCAAGATTCAACCACTCCATTTGACGGTTAGAAAACCTACACATGCCACAATTGTTATTCATAAAAAGGGGACTGACTAGGCGGATGGGGAAATAACCCTTGAGGTAGGAAAATTAGACATTAGTATAAAGTTATAACATTTATTGACCCGACATTTAAGCAAAAATTAAACACACTCCCAATGAATAAAAACTGAGAGGCCAGGTTAAAAGGGGCCAGTAGCACAAATGACTAAAAGGGCTTAGAACACAACTTATGCAACCGGTAACCTATAACAACAGGTCAACACACGATTAGAACAACCAAAGCGATCAAAAGACCAAAAGCCAAAGTTTTATGGATAAAACCCAAAACCCCAAGATAGACTAGTGGTGCCAAGCGCCAAGCACCAAGGAAACAAGAATGAGCATAATCGTGGAAAAATTTAAGATCTCCATGAAGGGCATTGACCACACCTTGAGGTACAACTTTCATTCTCCCCCCTTTATATACCTCGTCGATAAATGTGGTTGAGGTTTTCCTTGAGGTGATGAAATCCTCAAGAAAGCATCCTACTAAATTAAACATAGATACTAATGTTTCTGATTCTTAGGATCACATGTAGCACAAGGGAAGAGCACACTTTTCTAGTATTCCTTGGGTGTACAAAAAATGTGCAAGTTAGTGGTGTTTTTGATCTCCAAGATCAGATATAGCATAAGGAGAGAGAATACAAACCAATAGCCTACCAAACATGGCAAACAAGTTCCTTAATTAAACCCAAATTCAAATGTGCACTAATCTAGAAATCAAAGCATTAAATATACATTAGTAGTTTATTTATTCATTTCTTCTCCCAACATTCTTTAAGGCTACACAAATGTATTAGTCTTAAAAGATTAAGCACACTTTAAAGTTTGGATAAAAATTCAAAAGATAGAATCAAATGTACCACTATAATAGTCAAAAGCGTGACTATAAGTAATATCAAACAAGTAAGTTTAGCTCAAAAACATCATTGTAACCTACAATCACAAAAAACCCAAAAGCGTCAATTTGTGAGAAGTGTCAAAATACTTCATAAGTGTCACTGTGTAGATCAATAAAATTGTTTTTTTTCAAACGTGCCACTCTAAAAAAAGAAGCATTGATCTTCTTCAAACACATCACTATAACTTGTAACTTCACAAAAAACTCAGTTGAACGTTAGATCAGGGACATGAGTCCCACTGGGGATGCTAAAATATATAACGAGAATAATGGGAAATGAATTAGAAGACAAATTAAGAAATTAGGGTTAGAAAACACTAAACACCTAGAATCAAGAGATAAATTATTCCCATTAGCCAATGAAGTTGAATGAAATGCTTTAAAGAAATAAACCCAAATCAAGAATGAAATACAAATTAATATCAAATTACTTTAGAATGCATGCAAACCTAGTACTCCATTGTTGAATTATACTAATTCGGTATGTAGATTGCTCAATTATGCATAACCCATGTTGCAAAAGCTTGTTGATGATGTCGATGAAGCTTGGTGATGAAGATCTTGATTCACAATGATAGCTAAAATGCTCAATTGAATTCTCACATATGATAATCAATGTTTTGAAAAGATTATGAATGAATTGAAATTGAGAAGAATATTTGTTTTATAGATTTCATGAAGCTTTGATCAATGGTGGAGATTAGAGGATGATAATCAATGGTGGAGATTAAATCAAGAAATCAATGGTCAAGATTGAATGAGAGGTTCAATTAACTGAAATCCATCCCTTGATTTAATGAAGATATTTAAGGATATTTTATGTAGGGAATATATTTTAAAAAGGGAATATTCTATTTTTGAAAATAGAATATGCCATGTACAAGTTGGAGGAAAATTAGTTAAGTAAATAATTAAGAAATTATTTAATTATGAGGGATGAGAGGAAAATAATTTTTTTAATAAAATAATAAAAATCATTTAATAAGGTGGTTTGAAGAAAATTAGGATTAATTAAATAATTGAATTTATTTAATTAAATGGAAAGGGGAAAATTAAGAATTTAATCAAATAATTCAAAATTATTTAATTAAGGTGAATTAGAGGAAAAATGATGAATTAATCAAATACTATTAATTATTCAATTAATAGATGAAAATTGTGGATTTAATTAAATACTTAAAAATTATTTAATTAAAATTGATGAATTAGGGGATAATGAGGGAAAAGATGAAAATGGTGAATTATGAATGTATTATAGTTAAGACAATTTTAAGTATCTACAAATGCTACACCTATTGTTTGTTATGCATTAATTAGATTTTTGTAATAGATTTTTTACTTTTAGTATTAAATATTCTTAAACCAAGGGTCTTCGTAGTGGATCAAAAATTAACATTTCTCACAATTGAAATTTCATTTATTTTAAAAAAATATTATTTATTTTATTAACATTTTTTCTAAAATTTGTGAGTTTAGTAATCTTATCACTCATTGATTTTAAAACTTTTTTATTTGTTTCAATTATAACAGATTTAAAAAAAATGTCATTCTCAATAATACTTTTGATTCATTTGTTAAATTTATTTCACTCTTTTTATATTATTCATCTTTAAAATTTGATAAACTTTGTGTATTTTGATTAATTGATCATTTGAAGTATAATCTAAATTTAAATCTTAAATTGTATCTTAATTAATTTTTTCATTATTGATTTAATTAGAGTTTTAGAACATGTTTCAATATCAAACTCATTAAATTATAAATACATACCTTTCACATGTGGAGAAGATTTCTCACTAGCTTCATTCTCTTTTGTCTTCTTTACTTGCCCTTTCTTGTCTTTGGTGAATGATAGAAGATTGTTTTAAACATTTTCACCTTCAAATTATCTCACATGTTCTCTTTTTTCTCTCTCAACTTTGAGCATCCTTTTGATGGTTTTCACCTATAATTTTAAATTATATATCAAAATAAAATTTTATATGAATGTTAAGAATAAAAGAAAAAAAAACTCAATAACAAGAAATTTATCAAAAGAATAAAAATAATGATTCACTATTTCATTATAAGACAAAAAAATAGAAATAATGTTCTATGAAGGAAACATAATTAAGATGTTCGATTGTATGAAATTTTAAAGTAATTATTCAATATAATTGAAAATGTGCAAATAATAGTGCAAAATATATTTTTAGAGACCAAACTCATGAGTATTTGTCTTTTGCTATCTATTATTGCGATTTTTTAATATGAAACATAACACAAGCATGTTTTAATGTGCTTGTGTTATATAACACATGCTTGTTATGTAAATGTATTAATTTTTCCTTTGATTGGGAACTATCAACCCTTAGAATTGGACTTGTTTTGGGTATTTGAGTCTAGGGTTTGGGTTTGCATATTGCCTCCCTAAATTTGTGATTTACAAAATGTATAAAAAAAGATAAACATTGAGTGTACTCTCCATTAGGTTCATATATTTTAAGATATTATTGTGAAAAAACACCATAAGACATCAAGCTCCATATTAGCTTTCTAACCATCTATTTTTTCCAAATTTCAAATATATTTAGGTTTTTCTTTTTAATTACTTTTACTAGTTTTTTTTTATAATTTTTTTAATACCAAAAACACATTATTTTTCTACACATTGTTTTATCAGCTCATCCAAATTTAAAAAAATATACTTTCACATTCTATGTTTCATTCTACATATATT
Source organism: Sequoiadendron giganteum (assembly GCA_007115665.2). Lineage (NCBI taxonomy): Eukaryota > Viridiplantae > Streptophyta > Pinopsida > Cupressales > Cupressaceae > Sequoiadendron > Sequoiadendron giganteum. Next base: position 688,684,818 of record CM021100.1, on the reverse strand, counting down.
AATATTTCTATTTTTAATTCATTTTTGAAATTGGAGAGATATGCTTATTTTTATTTATTTATTTAAAAGGATTCCATTTTGAAAATTAGTAAAAAATAATATATTCATAAAAAAATAGAAAAGTATACTTTTGTGAATACATGATCTTAGCTAAATTTTCATTGAATGGATTTATAAAATAATGAGTGAAACTCAAAAAATAGGGGAAGAATAGTGACACAATGTTACATTTTTGGGTAAAAAACAATATCACTTTGTATTCTCTCAAAATTTGTCCCTCTCAATTTCTACCATAAAAAATAGTAGTTTAGAAATTATATTTTAAGTACTAAAATTCTTGTTCTTATCACATTATCAAATTTTGAGCACAGGCAAGCCAAATTACTCACTGAAGTTCAGATTTCTATATTTAAATAAAGTAGCCACTTTTGATCACCCTTTTGAACCCTATTTCTATGCACTTCTATTGATATCAATCAATAAATTGCTTGTTATAAATTGTTAATAATCAATATCAATTGATATCAACCAATTGATTAAACTATATTTATATTAATTGAAATATGAATTTTTATCAATCAATATATATTAAAATATAAAGATATTAGTTGATATGGATCAATTAAATTATATTTATATGAATTTATATCAATTAATGTTAATTAATTATATTAAATTTGAATTAAAGCATATCAATTGATGTAAATTTATATTGTATATATTGTATATTTATATTAAGCTATATATATTAAATTGCATAGATTGTAATTTATATCACTTTATATATATTGTATTGTAAATTGATATCAATTAAATTAAAAATTAGATTATACAAATTAATTTGTAAATTATGAAGTATGTTTAGATTAAATTTTAAATTATTCAATTATCAAAGAATAAATTTAATACTAGTTAAATTGCCAAATTTAAAATTAAATACTTAAGTACAAGATTTAAAATAGCCATGCACTAAATATTTATCAAGATTAAATGTAAATATTTGGCTCAATTCTAATATGATAAATAAGAAAACATGATAAATGTGATGAACTATAAGTAAACTTGTGATAAAGAAGTATTTCTTTGATAAACATATAAGTCTATGAAGCAAATCTAGGATAAAAATTATGTAAATATGTCTATGAGTGCATCTATAGCTAAAATGAACACTCTTGACACTATCTTGAACTTAATCCACCCCATCCATCAAAATCATGTGACCCATGCATGTAGCAATCATATATATGTACAAGAATATCTTTAAGGTGATCTACATATGATTACAAGTCTAATATGTAGTCCAAAATAGAAATAGAAGTTATTAAATTGATACACACATGTTTACATAATTATATAATCTAATTTTACACCTATATCATATACTTAAATGCATCCTCCTAAATGTGATGACGCTCAATACTACTATGAGTAGACCCAAAATGTGATATTATAGTCTAGAGATGTATGCAATTTTTGTTGTTGATAAATTAAAAGGTGTTCATTTAGCTAAGTATACAAATTTGTAAAAGTACAAGTATTATAAAACTAGAATTTTATAGCTAATCAAACATAGGATCACTGACATGTCTCAAATCTTTACACCCATGCTCACAAATATCACCTACAATCACCTATTTGATGTACTCTTTTAGGATTGATAGAAGGAACATGTTCCATTGTTGTAACCAAAATTGAGCTATTTATTTAATAAACGTTAAATTAATTTATATATTTTAAAATAATTTAAATAAATAATTGCCAAACTAACAAGATTAACCTTTAGATGCCATAATCTACCAATCATATCTTCTATGATTGATTGAATTAATTATCAAGAAAGTTAGGCCCAACTTTAGAAACTTCATCTTGTTAAACAAAATCCCCTAAATGATCTAGGTATATGTGGATATTTATATACCCCCATGCTCCCTTCAGGTTGATTTTGATGTTTTTCTCGGCTTCCGACCACCTCGTGTCACCGAATCACTCACCAAAGGAATTCTTCCCTTCCTTTCTCTTTCGAGCCCCGACCTACTCCCACATGTTGATAAATTGGGCATGTTGAGCCTGTTTCCGTGTAACTCTCTTTTGGGTCTTGACTGCCTTCCATGTAGCCTTCGCCCGTACAAGCTTTGAGTGGGCCCCTCAAACAGAGTTGATAATAAAGAACACTACCACATGTCTTCCCATCGCAAGCTATCCTCAAAGGATGGGGAGGATGAAATACGGACTGCGATATGCCGCCATGTAATCCTTTGGCACAACTACATAAAGGGAGGAGTGATGCAAATGCCAAGCTGCCATACCGTACCGCATGCTCTAACTGCTTTCGCTAAAGGGCGACACTTGTTTACACAGGGTAGGCTGGGACACTACCATCATTTGTAAGGAATGCATCTGGCTAGTGAGTGACTGAGTTCATGCTTGAGAATCTTTTTCTTATAAAAAACCATGATGAATCATTACTGCAAGCATTATGATTCATGATGAGAAATTGTTTTTGTTACAGGCTCTCAGGCGGTGGATGCCCTTGGCTATATATACTACTTCTTTCGAGGAGATAAAAAAAGAAAAATATTTATTGTTAGTTCAAAATATCTGTAGAAGAATTTGGGAGACACGAGGCCTTTGTTTTGTTAGATAACTGTAAAGACTCACAGATTGTGCCCTTGTAATTTGGCCTTTCTGTTTCTTAACTATTGATAACATTATACTGTGCTATTTCTGAATAGTCTATTTGCAACTTCAATGATTTGAATAAAATACTGATTTAGAACCATGTCTTCAACTATTTCTATTCAGTAAAGCTCTGCGTAAATTATTTTATGTTATGAAATGAATTATTCAGGTCTTTCTCTTTAACAGTTGTTATTTTGGACATAACAAATTGCTTAGCAGGCCCTTAGAGCGCATCTAAAAGATAGGTCTATCATGCCTTACATCTAAGTCTTGGTGCATCGCCCTAGTTAGATCTTTTATTTTATATTTGCTTCCTTTTCTTATTCAAAACCCTAGTTATAGAAGAAGTCGAATTCTTTAAAAATACAGAGGTCACTCAGTTTGGTGCAATAGGTCCCCCCCTAAAATTCAGTTTCCCACAAAGGACTATTACCTTGTCAATTTTTGGCATCAACAATTTTTTCTTCCTGGCATGCCCGATGGGACCGTAAATGATATGCTTAAGATTCAAGCAAGTATATGAGCCATGAACCTGTCACAAGATACCAGATAGTAAACAACCCTGGTTTGTTGGTACCTTCGTTAGGGTCAATACCAACTAGAACCTGTCACATAAACGTTCAAGTTCCTTCTCCAACCATGCTGCCTATTGCTAACCAAAATTATGTGGCTTGAGATGCCGAGAGTCCCCTTGTTGCCCCAGTAGCACCTGCCATTTGGGCCCCCATTCCAGTTTCTTCTCTCAAGTCTATCCCTAAATTCATCGGAGATGGCTCAAGAACACCATCTGAACATCTACAAGATGTCATAGATGTGTGTCTCGTGCACGTAGTAACAAATGAAAACATAGTGCTAAGCTTGCTCGCAACTTCTTTCAGAGGAAAAGCATTAGATTGGTATCGCACTCTGCTGGCTAACTCTATCGACACATGGGATCAGCTCAAAGACCCTTTTTATGAGAGATTCTCGAGGGATGGTGATAGATATTCTCAGTATCGTCAGCTAGAAATTATCAAGCGGGCTCCATATGAGGCCTTGATTGACTTCAATGCTCGGTTCCCCAAAGAATTTAGGTAGCAATCCACCCGCCACTCGATCTGACATTCATGTTTTACCTGAAGTCCATCAACACCAATATCTCAATAATGATCCACTCACTCAGTGGAGCCACTCTACCTAATGCGTATAGCGTCACAATTAAAGAAGAGAACAATCTGATTGATGCTGGAAAGTTGCCGCCTCATCCCATCATGCCTATATTCCCTGAAATACCAGTTCTCATCCAAGAAACGACATCTACCATGCTAGCTACTCCTCATTATATGTACACATACACGAGCACACTATAAAATGTCACACCTGGTTTCTCAAAGGATGAGACGAGTGACATAAAGGAAATGTTGCTGGCTATGGCCAATGAGATAACTATCATCAAGCGTAACCAGGCTGCTCCTCCAAAGTAAACCTATCAAAATTATTAGGGCGGAAGGCCCTCTTACCAACAAAGCCAGTTCCAAGGAGGCACTTGCCCAAATCCTCAGACGCAAACAACAAATCAAGTAGTACCAGTACCCTCTTCATTGAAGAATGCCAGTGTAAGCTCTAACAGAGAGCTGATTGCGGGGAAAAACATTTGGTCGATGACGACAACCCCTAGTGTTTTCCTTGCGACGATTCACATATGCCCTAAAACTTCCCATACAAAAATCTACAACAGAAGGTAGCAGAACAATGCAACCGAGGTGTAATGTCAGACAATGGGGGTTATGCATATACCTCCTCGCAAATGGAAAATACGGTAGTCACCGCTCAAATGCAAGGAATGTCTTTGGAACAAGAGACCGATATAGCTCCCGACCATGCCCTCTTCTCATGGATGGAAGGAGAGGAGGTAGTGTTCACATTCAAAGAATCCACTTCGGGAACTCCATAGGTACAGTCTGACTATGACACTCATTCTAAAGGAAGATTAGCAGGCAAATAAGCCATCCCACAATTAGTCAGTCCATAGCCAAAAAGTGCCCCCGACCATAGATATAGTGCCTCCACAACAACATTGCATTGTTCACCACAAAAGTAGATCATGACAACAAAAGCTAAAGAGAAAAATCCTCCAAGGTCACCACCTTTTGATGTAGTGGAACAGTTAAAAAAATCATCCGCTAACATTTCCCTGTCAGAAATCTTAGCAATTCCGGAGTAGAAAACATTGCTACAGAGCACTCTCCAAGAAGACCCGATCTCATAACCAAAAGAGTGATTACTTCAAAGGGAAACTATTGATCAATCAACCCCAACCAACTTTCTCACAAACACTGTAGAAGAGGCCTCAACTAAGGATCAAGAAGAAGAATCCATAGTCAAAGCTGGTGAAGGCAAACCAAAGTTAAAACCATTTTTTTTAACTCTTATTGTAGGTAAGAAATTACTGCATAACTCCATGATTGACTCCGACGCTAGAACCATGGTCATACCCAGGAAAATAGTTGAAGCCCTAGGATTGAGCTACAAACCCTTGAAGAAAGGAGTCATGCAATTAGATGGAAATATGGTTAATACTATGGGGATCGTTAAGAACCTCCCATTAACATTGTTTGCCTACCCAAATATCACGGTCAAACAAGATACCGTAATTATTGATATTCCTCCAATATTCATTCTATTCTTGTCAAGAGAATTCACTTCTAAACTAGGTGGGTACCTTTCCTTAGATTGGTCACATCTGATTATATGGACCAAGCACGAAGCCAAAATGAAACTTGTATCCGAACCTCTGCATTCAGAACATGTTGTAGAGGAAGCTAAGACAATATTTGAGTCCACTCACACTTCCATCACCAAGGAGGAAATGTACTGCACCGAGCTTCTAGAAAATGAAGAAACCATCGGAGATTGGACCGAGCAAGAAGAAGTTCTCGTAAGTGAGTTCATTGATAAAGACCCTTTTGACAATTATCATGCCACTGGACTGGGAACCTATTGCATTTATGATGAAGACCAAGCCATCCCAAAGGTGACACGAGCACATGAAGGTGTTCAAACAACAAGACCATGGCCGCTACACTTCAATGGTGTGAAATGAAAGATCATTACAAAAGTTGAAGTATACTTGACTTCCCCGAGTGGCGAGATGCCAATCAAACCTTTTCAAACCCAATTTTCCTTTTCAAGCAACGAAGCTGAAACCAAAGGCCTCATTGTAGGTTCGAACCTGGTAGAAAAAATGGATGTCAAGCACATGAAGGTGTTCAGGGAATTTGAGCTAGTCATCAATCAAGTTTAGAATATCAATACTGCAAAAGATGTTCATATGGGACCCCACAAAGACAAAATCTGGAACCTAGTCAAGAGCTCTGAAACATTCAATATTCAAGCTGTTCCTCAAGAACAAAATGATGATATAAAAGGATTGGATGAAATTAGATCCCAGTCCAAACCAACACCCAACCCAATGCATAACCAATAATCTGTATGGATGATGAGCTGACCAACAACTCCAGACGCTGGTCAGAGCTGGCAAGTGTTTAACAACAATATATGTCACCTTATTCAGTTCGCAATCAAAAAAATCTTCTGACCAACTCCAATCAAGAGTTGCCAAAACCAATGACAAAAAGGACATTCAACAAGGATTCCATAAGCTTTCAAATGGTTTGGTTACTCTCAAAACTCCTTTTAATTCTAACAGTGCAAGAAGCAAAAAGAGGAAGTTTATAGAAAATGGAGGTGAATATGCCAATTTTCAGGTCAGGGATGGGAGAAAGTTCAAAATCAGAAGGGATGTCCAACATCAAGGAGAAGAAAGGCTCACCCCCCTTATAAAAGAAAATGTTGAGGGAATAGTAGCCTGGCCATATGATAACCTCAGAGGATATGATCCTAGCATCATTTGACCTACAATATATCCGAAAAGGGAAATCAAATCAACTTGCCCAAAGAAGTCGACAAACCTCAATATGGAAGCACTAATGGTGTAAAGGTTAGTAAGGCTAGTTCAACCGTGTTTTAATCTCTCAGCCGAGCCTAACACGTGGGTATGCAGTTTGAAACTAGTCCAAAAGAAGAACAAAGGTATCCACCTGTGTATTGATTTCCGTGACTTAGACCAAGCCTCACTAAAAAATTATCACTTATTCCCCTTCATGGTAATTCAGTACAGATAATACAAATCATTTAAAACAAAAGGTCCAGAGGAAAAAGCAGTTAGGGGATTCCCGTCAGGGGAATTCACCTTAAATTCTCTATAAAGCTCGTTTAGATAGTTCTACCATGTAAATATGTAATTAGCGTGGTTTATTTCTTTTATGTTCTTTTGTTTGTTCAGCCAGTCTTCCTAATCAATGATACAACAAAGATTTATGATGTGATACAAAAGATAACACATATGCCAAAGGGATAAGAATATGCAGCAAAATAGAGTTTTTAAAACATAAGCTATATTGTCATTATATTTATATACTATGATAAGTACAATAGCGAAATGGCTCAGAGGCCACACTTCTAAAAGTATATATTTATAGATTTTATATCGTGAAAGCCTTTTCCAGGCTATATATAAAGAGACTAACAAAATTTTCAGTCTTAAAGTAATAGAAAGCAGGGAATTTTCAGTCTCAGAGGAAAGCTTCAATTACGAGAACAGGCAACAACAACAATAGTATCCGGGTTCATGTCATTTTCAGTAGTAGTAGAGTCAGTGGTAGCATCCAAAACAATAACATGTGGCAGAGGAAATACCAGGTTCCTAAAATTAGTATACCAATCTATATCATAGAACAACATCGCGTTGTATATTCGGAAGAGTAAGTGGAAAGCACAAGAAACCTTCTGGTGATGGACTTCTCATGACTGAAGGAAAAAGCTACTCAATAAGGACAACCATGGGACAATTGCATCCTCTTCAACGAACCGACTAAGGTCGCTCATAGTCGGTATCCTACCAAATGCAGCATGTGCCAACACCTCTCCAAGACCGTTCAGATACTTCTTCGGGAATATTTTCGTCACCAACCAGATGATAAGTGGCTTGGGGACTTGAATGTCAAGCAACGATGCCACAAAGTGAGAGCTCATGTCAATATTCACCTTATAATTGTCCTCGTATTCAAGGAAGTCACGACCGAGGACCCATTTCATAGCTACGATGGCCAAAGAATGTTTATTCTTTGTCATCCTCTTCAGGCACCTAGTTGAGATTTCTCCAAGAAAAGCCATTTGCGGTTTATGAGAAGTTAACCTAATTGGGGTATCCATGGCGTCAGATACTATAGGACTGTCAGGAAGCAAAAAATGGAAAATACCTAAGTTTGAACTCTATACAACTGTTATGCATACCACAATTACCAAATAAAATTCCAATTGCCTAGTGCTAATTCTCCTAAGATTGCTAAGTATGATTTTATTACTGCCTAGGCGCCTATTTATAGGTGCAGCAAGGAAGAAGCGTGGTAATTTGCATACCATAAGCATGAGGTTAGCCAAGTACCACCTCGAACACTGCACCAAGGCTTGCCTAAGACTCTCATCCAGTTGTGATTATAGATACGATTTGATGCAGGCAAGATAATTAATTAGCACTAGCTACTCATAGCATTCATTGGTAGCCTTTTCAGTCGAGCAATGAGGTGTCATCCTTCTAGGTGCTCCTCAGACCCCGAGAAGGGATGCAAATCTATTCGGTCCTTATCTCACACTTTGGCATGATCATTCTGTTTGGGGTATTAATTGCCACAACATACGATGCCTAGTTTGTTGTCAATTTATTGGCTCAATTTCCAAGGAAAATCATGCCAAGGGTTGCAAGATCCTAGGGTCATTATGAATCCTTGTCATTTCAAAATGACAAGTGGTTTTCTTCACATAAATTGACAGGTTGGCAGTACATGCTGAATTTAATGTAGAAAAAGCAACCATCATTTTCCACTCGAAGGAGGACATAAAAGCTAAGTATTGCATGCGATTGTTTTTAAGCATAAGGGATTTTTGAATACAAGAAATGTGTAGAGAGTTTTCAAAGTGCAGAGTTGCAAAGAGACGGGAAGCAAATTTCAAAATTTTAGAGGAAAAATGGAATCTACTGCCCCTAAAGTAACCCAGAGCCCGCAAATGAAGGAGCTTGGTGAGGCATTTGAAAGCTTGGCCGATGCGATCCTCACCACACCTATGCTCAACATTTTTTGAGGACAAAAAATCCTATGCTACACCTGGAATCCAAGATAAATCAGAGTGGATTCGCACGGGGAAAACCAAGAAGGGTCCGCTCAGAGATGCAAACTTGGTAAAGGAGGAGTGGGATAACATCTATGACCCTATCCTCAAGACTAACCCTAAGGGCCTGAGGGAAGCTACTTTCGCCAAGATGAAGAAATCCCAGGAAAATCAGCTACCAATCAAGTAATAGCACTGCAGACTTCCCCAATATATGGTCCCTTATGTGCACCACTACCTAGAGATAATTCATGAAAGTATTCAACATTTCAATTCAATGACTGGCACCATTGAAGGAAGGAAGCTGAGAGTCATGCTAACTATGGAGGATCTTAGGCACATGTTGTGCATTCCTGAGATTGGAACCAGAGAGAAACCAATGGAGCACTTCAACCAATAAAGGGGTTCTGAATTTTGGAAGGGTAGGAACCAAGCCCTCAAATTTTATAATGTAGAGACTAAAAGGTCCTAGGATTGCAAGTCACCATTGAAAAGTATGAATCATCATGTCGACTATAAACAGGAAGACATGAAGGATTCCTTCTCCATGATGGATTTTGTGTTGGACCTAGATGATGATGAGATCATGTTTGAATCTCAGTTGGGCCTAGGTTTGCAACTCAGGAGACATAAGGAACCTTTCTGGTATGATTTTGTAGACATTATTGTCAAAGATATGAAGAATCAGATTGGAAAGTTCGAGACTGTAGGTAAGTTCAGGTATCTTTCTCTTCTTGCCTATATGTTTCTACACCAAAATCCTGATTTCTTCAGGGAAAAAATGGAGTTGTCAATATTCGATGAGAAAAAGCATCGGAAGCCGGTTTCAGTATGGAATCCCATCCTTTGTTCCACCTATGATTATTATGCATTTTTGGAGAAATTCTTGATCCCGATTTTGTGCAACCTAAGCTAGGATGGTGACTACTATCGCCTGTCGGGTGATCCAACCAGCTGGATGTGATCCCTGATGCCAAAGTGCAACTGGTTCCTCAGTGAAGATTTCACATGGGTTTGAGTGTGTGGCTTTTGTGAAGAGCCAATATGACTCCCTACATTTGTCATCGATCAAGTATTAGCCCTTGATATGTTCTGAAAAATGTCTATTATGGATTGGAACTTTTGCTTTGACCTGAAGAAGAAAATGAATGTATTTTTTGATTGCCCTATGAGCTACAAAACAACGATCATGGTAAAGAGGAAGTCTGTTGAGCTACTGGAGGCTAAGCTAGAACACCTTAGGCTGGTTCTTATTTGTGATAAATGGGACTACAACCCCGAAGATGATTGGGTGATACATTTATTAAGGTAAAGCATAGCCCTCGACCCTACTGTGAAGTGCAAAAAAATCTGCTCAAAGCTATCAACCAAATCTAGGTAAACTTGGTGCAGATGCTAATAGATAATCAGAGGCCATCATGGCTCAATTTCTATCTTGTCAAAGGGAAGGTATATGAAAATAAACATGTAGGTACTACCCTCTAAAATATATTGGAAAGGCAACATGGCTAGAAACTGAAAATGATTAAGGATTTCTGGATATACCGCCAAGAGATCAATAACACCACTGAACCTTTCCAAAATTCATCGGTGTTTAACACCGATGATAAATTTGATACCCTCTAGACCTAGGAACATTCATATTTCGATGCAAGTGACACATCATAGCCCAACCTTGAGAATACCTCGCCACTCTCTGACAAGGGAAAGCAAAAACACAAAGCGGTGACGCAACCTGACATTGCTGTTAGGGGTGTGCAAATGAACACTTCATGGTTAGGGTCTTCATAGTCTCAACCTGTAGCCGTGGGAAACCCTAGAGCAACTCAACAATCGATGGAAGTGGTAGATTTGGAGAATCCTCCACCAAGCAAAAGACAATGCACTGATATTGATATCAAAGATAGTTTGCAAGAGGTTGCGGTTGGTCAAGGTTTAGAAATGGAAATGACCACCCAGGTATCTTTCTCTCCCTCTCTTCTCGACTCACAATCTCTTATTTATTCCTTGGCCCCCACAACACTCGTCGCTCTACGTGTGAGCCCATATTTCTCTATCCCCTCTACAGTGGCTACATGAGGTTTCTCCTAGTTTTCTAATATCAGACACATGGCTTTCACTCCCCCTCAAGCTTCTCCGTCACTGGTTGGGGCCCCTTCAGCCACCCCATTAGCCTCCTCATCCATATGAAAAATTTCTGCCCCCTTGGTGTCCAAAGCCACTTTCCCTGTTGCATCATCTGAGTCAATTCCGACTCAACCTTTGAAGCCGTCGGAGCCTGGTGCACCCCATTTTCCACCACCAATCCCCATGAGCCCCTCCACCCCTTCATCATTGAGAATTTGAAATATTCCTCCCTTCTCTCCACTCACAGTTGCCCTTCCAAAGAAGAAAACATCTGAGGTCACCTGTCTCTCTTTTCCTTTCGCTATCCCTCTCAGTGCACCCTTTGCAGGCGAACGAATCAGAACGCCGGCTCAATTTTTGTCTGAAAATGACACAATGAAGCAAGCTCAAGCTCTCTGACTCCAAAAACAAAAATAAAAGGATGCCAGGAGGCCAACAAAGCCCATATTCCATACAATTTATAACGAGGCTCAACAATCGTTGCATTTCGTGACCCTACATCCAAATATTGCCAAACCACAAGGAGAAATGCAACCCGATGACTATGATATTCATGCCATTAGACTGGACTTGCATGTTGCTTGACCACAGGATAAAGTTGAGCTAATGGAGGAGATGCAATAGGTAGTGACTACTGACTTTCTTAAGTCTAGTCACAAATTGAAGAAGATGGAGGACGAGCTGAAGGATGTCAAGGCAAGGCTAGAAGTTGTGTTGGCCAAGGAAAAAGCACAAGAAGATGAAAAGGTGCACCTCACATAGAATATGTAGGCTGAGCAAGCTAGCTTGCAAAGGGAGCTCGAGAAACTCCAATCCCAAGAGTCTGATTGGATAGATGAACTGTGACAAAAGAACCAAGAATTATCCGATAGGTTGGTCCAGTCAGAGGTGGAAGTTTAGTGAAATATCAAATAATTACAGCAACTACGTACTCATTTGGAGCAAGCGGTACGAGAGAGGGAGGAAAATCAAGCAATCACACAAGCTCAATTCCAAGAAGACCTCCAAAATTTCAGGCTTTCCCTGGAGAAAGAGTCTGCAACTTGAGACCAAGCCAAGAAAGAGTGGCTAGCCACAAAAAGAGACATGAAGGAGAAGCTCTCTTCCACCAAAAAACAAATTATTGGGCTAACACAAGAGATCAAGATAAAGGAGGCAAAGATTAATCTGTTGAAGAAGATCGTTCAAACTCCTATTCCATAATTGAACCTTTGCTTAGTATCCCAACAACTGTATGCTTCCTAATGGGAGAGAGTCAAAGCTTTATGTCCGACTCTCCAACCCTCACTTGAATTCATGGCAGAGGTGACAAATTTATGCAGGGAGGTTCACAACATAATTGAGCAATTCCCACAATTCATAAGGGAAAAGGTTCCCAAAGTGGAAAAGCTACTAGGCAAGCTATACACCATGCCAAGTGAGGATCTGGTTCAGGCAGGTACTGAGAATTGAAGGACAACTGCTAAGATCACAAGGGAGTTTATCCACTGCCATGAGGCCACCCTTCAAGATCAATGATGTTTAATCACATTGTGGAAAACTATGGATAACATATGGGCAAGGTTCTCGCAACTGACCTAGATAGGCTTGCCCTCTCCATTTATTTCTGATGAATCGGTAGCTACCGCAGAGAAAATTGCAGCCAAAATTGAGGAGAAGAAGTAGGATTTATCAATTTTTTAGAGCTTCAGCCAACCTCCTACTACTGAGGACATTGAGGGTGTAACTCATCAGATCACACAATTAATTTCTCAGCTCAAGGTCAGGTCAGGGATATTTACAAAGCTACCTTTTAAGGAAATGATCAATCTGCATGGGGTGCACTAGAGTCTACATGCCATATCAACGCCTTCTGAGGCCGACTAGCTGCCCTTGCAAGTCACCCTTTCTAGGCTCTGACTCTGATGCTCAATGAATAAGGCCCTGGTCACAAAACTAGAAAATATTGGGTTCATCGTTCCACAAGTGAAACACCCCTGTTAGTCACCAAAAGCTGTGGATATTTATATACCCCCATGCTCCCTTCGGGTTGATTTTGATGTTTTGCTTGGCTTCCGATCACCACATGTCACCGAATCGCTCACTAAAGGAATGCTTCCCTTCCTTTCTCTTCCAAGCCTCGACCTGCTCCCACGTGTCGATAAATCGGGCATGTTGAGCCTATTTCCATGTAACTCTCTTTCGGGCCTTGACTGCCTGCCACATAGCCTTCACCCATACAAGCTTTGAGCGGGCCCCTCAAATGGTGCCAATAACAAAGACTGCTACCACATGTCTTCCCATCGAAAGCTCTCATCAAAGGATGAGGAGGATGAACTATGAATTGCAATATGCCGCCACATAATCCTTCGGTGCAACTACATAAAGGGAAGAGTGATGTGAATGCCAAGCTGCCATACCATGCCATGTGTTCTAATTGCTTTCGCTAAAGGGTGACACTTGTTTACATTGGGTAGGCCAGGACCACTGCCATCATTTGCCGGGAATTCATCTAGCTAGCGAGTGACTGGGTTCATGCTCGAGAATCTTTCTGTTACAACAAACTATGATGAATAATTGCTGCAAGCATTATGATTCATGATAATAAATCATTTTTGTTACAGGCTCTAAGGCGGTGGATTCCCTTGGCTATATATACTACTTCTTTCGAGGAGATAAAAAAAAGAAAAATCTTTATTGTTAGTTCAAAATATTTGTAGAAGAATTTGGGAGACACCAGGCCTTTGTTTTGTTAGATAACTGTAAAGACTCACAGGACTATGCCCTTGTAATTTTTCCTTTCTGTTTCTTAACTATTGATAACATTATACTATGTTGTTTCTGAATAGTCTATTTGCAACTTCAATGATTTGAATAGAATACTGATTTAGAACCATGTCTTTGACTCTTTCTATTCAATAAAGCTCTGTGCAAATTATTTTCTATTATGAAATAAATTATTCAGGTCTTTCTCTTTAACAGTTGTTATTTCAAACATAACAGATTGCTTAACAAGCCCTTAAACCACATCTACAAGATAGGTCTATCGTGCCTTACATCTAAGTCTTGGCACATCACCTTAGTTAGATATTTTATTTTATATTTGCTTACTTTTCCCATTCAAAACCCCAGTTATAGAAGAAGTCAACTTATTTAAAAATCTAAAGGTCACTCAGTTTGGTGCAATAGGCCCCCCCTAAAACCGAGTTTCCCACAAAGGATGGTTACCTTGTAAATTTTTGGCATCAACAGTATAAATCCTATACCAAAACTAATGGGAAACTAATGATCAATTGGTATAGGAAAATCTAGAAACCAATGATCTATAGGTTCTATATCAACACCTACCACATGGGTTATAAATTTGTGAGTAGGTGAAATATCAATGCTTAGAGAAGGATCTAAAAATTGAGGATCTTAGTATTCTCCAAAAGGTTATGAAGGAGAATGGGTTGTTGGTATGACAACATGACATTTGACATGTGTAGACACATTATCTAGATGAAAACTATACTTTAAAACTAATAAATTAATATAAAAAAAATCATAGGTGAGGTGTAAGACCCCTCCATTTTGGCTCTTTTGATCGAACAGTGTTTTGTTTGGTTATGTCTTGTTTTTTGTTAGTACCTTGTCTATGGTACTCGGTTACTGTTAATCTCTATCTTTATCGTGATTTGGTGTGATATTTTGTTGTGATGGTATTTGATCCTGATGTTATCATTATGTCATGCTTTGGATTAGCATAGTGGATAATTGAATTAATGATGTTTATGCTTTTGATCATATTAATGATGTTAGATTCGTCAGTTAGTGATACTATATTGGTGAAGGGGACGAATTGCATCACTTGCTTGCACCCTGCGATTCTTTGATTTCCTCTTCATGGTGTGTTTTAATTTTAACATATATATATATGCATGTGGATATACTTTGTATTTGTGGATATACTTTGTATTTGCAGGTTGACAGGTATAGGACATCGACTCCACCTGGTTTCACAGGTGAGAGTGTGTTCAATACCCAACTTTATTCGATTGGGAGATAGTAGCTAGGTTTCCATGCCAGGTCGTCACCCTAGTCCTTGTTTGTTGTCAGTTGGTTGTCAGGTCGTGTTGCTTTGGATTTTGTGTCCTCTCTTCATTATTTAATTGCAAGTTAAATTGGGTGATTTAAATGGCTTAAAATATTTAAGTTGTGGTTCATCTTGTTTTGGAAATTATGTTGAAATGTAATTTATTTTATGATTAATTTAATTTAATTAAAAAATAATTTAATCGTTGATTAAATCTATTTTATTAATTAATTAAATTTATAAGGTTGAAATAAGTTAAATTATGCATTTTGGAAATATAGAGATTCTGGAATTAGAATTATGTTGGAAAATCTGAAAAAGGTTTAAATTTCATTTTTGAAAATTAGAAAATGTGAAAATTGAAAAAATAGAGATAATTGAGAGATTTTCAAAAGTTTGACTTTAGGGTTGGGGAGATATTTTTCATTTTGGCTATTATTGGATTTTGGATCTCAATTTGGGGATTATGAAGTTTTGAAAAAAATGGAAAATGGAGGGAGGAGGTATGGTTGGATTTTGTGGGTTTTGAGTTGAATTTGAAATAATGGCCAATTTGAAGAGGGAATCGAAGGTTGGAAGCTTAGCATCATCTCGACCTCCTTAAATTCAAAATTCCAGGTTCATTGTTTTAGTTTTAATGGTTTGTAAATATATTTAGAAATGTTTTGTGTTTGGAATGCATGATGGAAAACTCAAACCAAACCTATGTTGAAAATTTTGGTGTTAAAAATTTGTAGTAAATTATAATCCCCTGGTTATTGGGTTCTCTCATAAAATCAATGTGTTCTTGGCTGGGAATGAATTTTGAATATTATTTTCTCAATTGTTCATGCAAATTCTTTGTGGATTTTTAAGTATATATATATATATATATATAGGTGTATATATGTTGATATATACACACACACATATATATATAAAATTATAAATAGTTCATATTAATGGGGTTATACTGTTTAAAATTCCAAAATTAAAAAAAAAGCTTATGAGGTGCTCGGATTTCAAAATCCGCAGGCGTGGGTTGTTTTAAATAAAAATAAAAAATATAAAAATAAATAAATTAAAAAAAAAAAGTTTGGGGGAGGCGCCGGGGGCTCACCCCCACTGTGCCCCCCCATGGGAGACGCGATGGGGGGAGCCGCGCCCAGTGCGACCCTCGGCTCCTCCTGATCGCCACACAGTGGTCGGCTGTGTGGTTACACAGCCGCCCACTGTGTGGGGCTCGGCTGTGTCACCACCGCTGCCCCACCCTACCTCCGCTGCTTGCGCTTAACACGCCACCGCCGCCTGCAAACTGCGGCCGACGCCCATTCATCCACCATTTCCTTATGCATGGGGCCCAAGAAAATAACTGCCCGTGCCCTAAAGGAAAATGCGCGGACCGAGAAAGGGTTGGGTCTTTTAAAAAAAAATTATATATGTAATATATTTTTATATATATTTATTATTTTTTTTATAATATATTTATTAATATTAAAATATGAATATATTTTGTATTATATTAATATATTATTAAATAATAATATATATATAGTGGTTTGGGTTATTTCTTTATTAGATATATTAAATGGGGAAATTGAATAAAAGCATGATTATGTTGTAATTGGGGGAATTTTATTAAAGTAATTTGTTAAATGGTTTGAATTTTTGATGTTATTTTATAATGATGTTCATTCTAGAATAAATAATTGATTTTAGAGTAATGGATGAAATAAATGCTTATTTTATTATTTAAGGCAATTGGGGAAATTAAGTATTAAGTTTCTTAAATTTCTCCCATGCCTGGAAATGACGTATTTTAAACCAGTTTTTATAGATGCAATAAATTACTGAATGTTAATTCAGGGAATGGATTTAACATATCCAAATTAGTTTATTTCCTCGCAACTTGCTTTCGTGCATGTTTCCTTTGAGTTCATGTTTTGGGAAAGGGGTTAAGTGTTAATCTGTAAGTCTTCCAAAAGACCCTAGTGGTTGGGGGGTTGTCATCTTGTGATGTCGATTGTTTGTTAATCCCTTGAGTAGTGCATGAAGTGATGTTAATGTTGTACCCAGTTTCCACGGCCGGAAATGTTTTGTGCCTCTTGAGAAAAGAGAGAATTTTGTAATGTGTGCATCCTTGTCAGGAGCTGTCAGGAGCCGTTTGTGTTATTGTTGTTACCTCCAGTAGTTGGAGATGGTGTTGTCTTTGTTGCTCCTGAGGAAGGAGTGGATTTTGTAATATGTGCCTCCTTGTCGGGAGCGGTCTTGTTATTGATGTTTCCTCCAGTGTTTGGAGAGGGGTTCATCTTTGTCGACTCCTGAGAAAGGAGTGGACGTGTTATCTTGTTTGTTGCACCTTGGTTCCATAGATGTTTGGATGGTGTGTGTGTGTTGTCCAATAGAAGAGTGGCTTGTAATAGGGGCCGACACCCAAAGTGGTGTCAAGGATAACTCGTTATAAGTTATTTAATCAAGTGATAACTAAAACAAAACTTAGAAGATTAGGCGGTACCTCTCACTAATCAAGATAATTATGCCTCACTCATAGACTCAAGGGCTCGTTTAGACTTGGGATGACATGGGAAGGCTTGTAATGGCAAGGTCATCTATCTTGTCTGTACGAAAGGTATTTGGCTCCGCATGAGTGAGTATGGGGGCCGGGATTCGGTAAAGGTCACCAGGATAACCTTTTCTTGTGGGGGCCGGAGCCTAGGAAGGATCTCAGAGGATAACCCATGACGAGCTATGTGATGACACTCTGTCTAGGACAACAGTTGGATCTTGTTTATTGTGGGTATGGTTTCCATAACATACCTGATGTGACCATAGTTGGTATTTGATTATTATGTGTATGGTTCTCTTAACATACTTGTTCTGCTTTATTTTTGGAAGCAATGTGACCATGTAGAGTTGTACTTGTGGGGTACCCGTGATGCTCTTGAGTTATACTTTTGGTGTACTTGTGTTGTACTTATGTGGTACTTGGGTTGTACTTGTGATGTGCTTGTGTAGTACATGTGATTGGATGTGTTAGTTTGGTTTAGTGGTGATTTAGCCTGTGTCTAGAGGTAGATGGTCTTGGTTAGGATTCCTTGTTACTATCTCCTAGCATAGGGGGTGGGCCTTTGGGTTCCACTTGGTTGGGTGGCATGCACCTAAATCCACTGGGTTCTTTCTCCTTGTTCATGTGGATGAGACTTCCAGTTGGAGAGCTCGTGGAATTCAGTTTTAGTTCTTGCCTTATTTCATTTCAGCTGATCTTGTATTATTTGACCCCTCATCTGTTATCGAGGTGGAAGTTGTAACTGTAACCTTATTTATTAGACTTGCCTCATTCGGGGAATGAGAGTCGTAATTGTAATATTTAATTATGGATAAATGGATTGGACAGTTATCTTATGCTTGTTGTAAACTATCTTATTTGGAATGTATGTGTTTAATTATTGTCTAAATAATTGGCATGGTTTATATTCATGTTGTTGTTGTGGGTTATTAAGTAATCTCAGTCTCGTAACCTTAGGGGATGTTTGCATTGGGAAGCGAACTTGTATATTAATTATACTTAAACAAAAAAAAATTAACCTGTTTAAGTAGTTGTTTGCATCATCCTCTAGGGTTGCGTGGTGGGGCGTTACATGAGGCACAATATTAATCTACGTAGTTCCTCCTCTCCACTCAATTGTGTCATGTCTAATGGTGGCACTGTATTTATAGATAAATTGATCAAATGTGCTCAATGTAAAATCTAATGTAATAGAGATACATGGTCTCAATTTACTTATCTACTCACTCAATTAGATGATAAATGGTTCACCTCATTCACAATGGTGATAAAAAAATGATAGATTTCACCCATAGATGATATAATAGCTCACTTTGTAGCCCCTACCAAATCCATTTTTAGAGCATTAAATTTTTTGGATCCACCAACTTCCTCTTATTCATCAAAGTTTATGATTTGGTTTGTGATATTGAATTTTATTTTTAAACCTCCATTTTCCCTAGATAACATGAGTAGGGATGGATGTATAACTAACACTCATCTATAAATGTACCTCTACATATAACTATTTAAAAAAATACAAAGGTAGCTCATTATTTTAAATAAACTTGTGATGGGTTTCCAACCACCTAGAGTATATTAGAGGAGCTACAATAGGATCCTCACACCTAGTCATGGGATATGTTCTAACCATATCCTATCCTACATAAAAAGGGAACATAGATTGGACTATATCTATGAAACTACTATGTTAATCAATAACCATGGTGTAGCCCCTTCAACACTCCTAGAAAATGGTGAATAACTACTTAATTCTTATGTAATCATAGTGGATTTATGATCAAATTATATTGATCACATGTGTAAATATCCTCTAATAGCTATCATTATATATTTGTTTGATAGTTTTGTTTATATTGTGAATCATTTATTCTATGTGTGTTAGGGAATTTGAGAGTTTGTCCATAGTTCTATTTAAATTCAACCTTCTTAAGACACTAATTTGGCTAATTAGCATGATCAACCATGGATGTATATATCTATATTAAAATAAATAAAATTGACCAATTTTTTAATTTAGAAGTACATAAAAATTATGTTATACAATTATAAATAAAGCATAAATTATATTTTAACTACACACATACATATATGTACACACACACATATATACATACACACATACATACACACACATACACATAAATGAAATTATTTAGGTTTAGAGTTTACGATTTACTGTTGATGATTGAGGGTTTAAGGCTTGGTGATTTGATGGTTGGGAGTTTAGATTTAGATTTTGATAGTTTAGAGTTTAGATTTTGGTGTTTAGGGTTTAGGGTTTGGTGTTGATGGTTTAGAAAATCAATTAAAATTAATTGATATAAATTAATTTGATATTAACTTGTATAAATTATCAATTGATTGATACTACTTTATAGAAATTGATATGAATTAATGTAATCTAATATATAAATTGATATAAATTTATAATCCATATTTTAAATTGATATAAATATACAATCAAAATAATCTAGTCTATATAAATTTAAAATCTAATCTAGATAAAAATTTGATATAAACATCAATTGATATACCGATTTTTTATATCAATTGATATATAAATTAATATTTATATGAATTTATAAAAAATGATATTAAATCAATTAATATAAAATAAAATGAAATAAATTATATCATTTTTTAGCATTTTAAATGATATCAAATTTGTATATCAAATATTATAGATAATTTATATATAAATAAGTTATTTAGGTTCACATTTTAGGGTTTGGTGTTGATGGTTAAGGTTTATATCAATTAGTTGATCTATAAATTGGGTGATGCAAATTTAAATAAAATAATAACAATTAACTTATTTATAGAATTTTATATCAATTTTTAATCTAATATATATAAATATATGAAAATTTACAATTTATGTAATGTAAATTATATACATTGTAATAAACATATAATCTAAATAATATATTTTATATAAGTTGATAATTTACACTCTTTAATTGGTATAAATTGATTGATATATCAATATTTTTATCAATTGATATTTGATATAAATAAATTACTTATGTTAAAGGTTTAGGGTTGATAGTTTAGTGTTTAGGGTTTGGTATTGATAGTTTAGGGTTTAGGGTTTCATGTGTTGGTTTAGCATTTGATGTTGACAATTTAGGGTTTAGATTTTTGTGTTGAAAATTTATGGTTTAGGGTAAATGGTGTTGTTATTTAGGATTTAGAGTTTAGTGTTGATAGTTTAGGTTTTAGGGTTTATAGGTTGGTGTTTATGGTTTATAGTTTAGGGTTTGTTATTGATGGTGCTTTCATGTTTATAATTTAGAGTTTAGGGTTTGATTTTTGTTGGGAACAGGTGCCTCAAATTCTTGCTTGAACCTCTAAAAAGACTTGGTGAATTTATCACCATTCTTAGCCTTTACAGCTCTACCACTGAGAGTCTTTCATAGAGGCGCGATCTGGTGGTTTATCACTTTACCATGGGCCTCTGTCGATCTGTCGGCAGTTGGGTGGTGTTACCGCCATACTGCGGGGTCTCCATCTTAGGATGGCGGTATCACAATTGATGGGTGCAGTTAGTGTGAAGCCTTACCTCCCTACCGCAAAGGTTGTTCATTGGTGGCACAGTGGCAGCTGTGGTCAATGACAATTAGCGAAGACCGCTTACCGCCACACCGCGATGGCCTCTTGGCCATGTCATAGTGGGGCGGTAAACCTGGGCGGTCAGAGATAATGGTTACCTCCTTACCTTAGAGGTCTTACAGTCGGGGCGCAGTAGCACGGTGGAGCTCAACGATCAACACAGGTGGTTACCGCCATACCGCGGGAGGCTTTGCTTAGCCTCGCAGTTGGGTGGTGGCACCGCCATTCTATGGAAGATCATTCTAAGCTAGGCGGTGATGCAGTGTTTTGCGACAGGTTGGCAAAAATGCCACTACCTTGGTACTGTGACAGTGTTAGAAAGGACCCACGATTGGGCGGTGGCACTAACATACCGTGGGAGGTCTCGCGGGGCTTGGCGGTGGTGCAGTGAAGGTAGCTGACGGGTTGACAAGGGCTTACCACCATACCACGGTGGCTGCTTTGACTCGATGAGGTAGCGCGATAAGAGATGTTTGTCACTTGGGTTGACCGGTCTGACTTGACTAGAAGTGGCGAACAAGTTGAGAGGCAATGCGTGGCAAGTAATCAACATCTGATTGGTCAAAGTCTAGAGAAGTGAAAGCAGTAATTGCAAGACGTGTTTCAACTGATGACAAAATCCGATTAAGGCAAGGAGAGTTAATGCCTGGGCGGCCCGATGCGTGTTTGCAGGGCAAATCAGTCAGAAGATCAGATTGCTTGATTGGGTGAACCATGCATAATTAAGGCTTGCGATTGGTTGGCATGATTAATGCGATGTAAGACTTGTATAGTTGATTACATTGATATAAGTCAATGAAGGGTGACAGTGAAGTGGGTAAAAAAAAAAGTGATAGAAAAGTTGGTTGTATTCATTGTATACTGTAAGAAGTATTGTAACAATGAGTGCATGAATACTCATTTCTATTGTTGTGAGCTAACTATTAGAGAGTGAGGATTGTGAGCTTTGTTTTGTAATTTATTTTACTGTAATACAAAGTGTCTTCTCTTGGTGTGGTGGGTTTTTTACCGAAAGGGTTTTCCCACGTAAATTTGGTGTTATCTGTGATTACTTATTTCTGTTTCTCTTATTACCCTACATGTGTTCATCTCAGTAGTTTTAGGAAGCTTTAAAACTGGCCTTTTTCACTTCTCCTTTGTTGTATTAGCATTAGGAAAGCCCGCACCTCTGTTTTCCTTTCAAGTGGTAACAGAGCTTTGCCAGTTGTGTTATCCTTGTAAGTAAGGCTGGTTTTTTGTGCTAATATTATTCCAGTGGAAATCTTGAAAAGTTAGAACATAGTTCTGTTCAAGATGGCGAGTACATCAGGTAGAGTAGAGATTGAAAAATTCAATGGTGGAAACTTTGAGTTATGGAAAATCAAAATGGAAGACTTGCCTGTGGATAGAGACCTCTGGGTTGCTGTATTTGGAACTATGCCACAAAGTATGAAGCAAGATGATTGGGACCTTGTAGATAGAAAAGTGAGAGGTATGATAAGACTGAGCCTGGCCGATTCTATACTCTTGAATGTCCATGAGGAGAAGTCTGCAACTTCATTATGGAATAAGCTTGGTGATAATTATCAAGGAAAGTCTCTGGTAAATAAGTTATTCCTGAGGAAGATGTTGTACTCCTTGAAGATGGAAGAAGGTGCATCTGTTGCAGACCATCTGAACTCATTTAATATGAGTGTTTCTCAGTTGGCATCTGTGGGTGTGAATATTGAGGAGGAGGATCGTTGCATGCTCATGTTATGTTCATTACCTGACACTTGGGATCATCTTGTAATAGCCATTGGAAGTACAACCACTACTTTCAAGATGAAAGACATTGTTACCTTACTACTGTCTGAAGAGATGCAAAGGAAGTCTTCAAAGATGGCCAAAGAGGCCCTTGCTATTTGAGGTAGATCGAAGGAGAAAGGAAAGACGAAGGACAAGAAGTCCAAATCTAAATCTGTAGGGAGATCGAAGTCTCTTGGTAAAAAGTCCAAGGTGAAATGCTGGAACTATGGGCAACCTAGTCATATTCGAAAGGATTGTAAGGAGAAGAAGAAGAAGAGTAACGCTTCAGACAATGACTCTTCTCAAAGTGATGCAGATGCCTTCATTGCAGCCCTGGAAATTCAGGCATCAAATGATGTCTGGCTGGTTGACTAGGGTGCATCCTTTCACATGATGTCTCATAGAGAATGGTTCACTAAGTATGAGAAGTATGATGGTGGAAAGGTGTACTTGGTGAGTGATTCAACATTGGAGATAGTTGGCCATGGAAGAGTCAAAATACAGTTCCCTAACGGTCGAATCAAAGGGATTGGTGGCGTACTGCACATACCAGGTTTGGCTCATAACTTACTTTCTGTTAGTAAGATGAATGATGCCGGTGTAGAAGTTTCTTTCCCAAGTAAAGGATGTAAGATGGCTAGAGGTGCAATGGTGCTAGCTAAGGGTGTACGTGTTGGCACTCCGTATAAGATGGATGCACGTCCTATTCAATGCAACGCCTCTATAAAGTCAAGAAAATTTGTTCCTATAGATGAAGATGAAGATGCTTCTCTGGCTGCAAATTATTTGGAGGTGAAACTCCCAGTAGAGAAGACCATGTTGTGGCATCATAGAATCGGTCACATAGGTGAGAAAGGTTTAAAAACCTTGAAAAATAAAAATCTTGTTGAAGGGCTTGATGATTGTAACCTTGAGTTCAATTTTTGTGAACACTGTATTTATGGAAAGAAACACCGTGTTTCATTTTATTCGAGTCCTCATAAATCTTCTGGTGTACTGGATTATGTTCATTATGATGTGTTTGGCCCAGTTAATGTTCCTTCATTATCAAAGTCTAGATATTATGTTTCTTTTATTGATGACTATTTGAGAAGGGCATTTATATAATTTCTTAAGAGTAAATCATAAGTGTTCAATTGGTTTAAAGAATTTAAAACTTTGGTAGAGAATCAGACTGGAAATAAAATCAAATTCTTGAGGATGGATAATGGTGGTGAGTTTTGTTCTACAGAATTCGAAAGGTACTGCATAGACCATAAGACTAAAAGGCATAAAACTACACCTTATACTCCACAACATAATGGAGTTGCTGAAAGGCTGAACAAAATGTTAATGGAGAGAGCAAGAAGTATGTTGAGCAATGCTAGTCTGGAGCAGAAGTTCTGGGCTGAGGTTGTGGCTACAACATGTTACCTAGTAAAAAGTTCACCTTGTTCTGATCTAGTTGACAAGACACCTTTGGAAGCATGGTCTGGTAAGAAGCCCTCTCTTAGACATATTCGTGTCTTTGGATGTGAGCCATATGTATATGTGCCCAATGAAAAAAGATCAAAGTTGGGGAACAAGGCTGTTAAATGTATCTTCATCGGCTATGACATTGGTGTGAAGGGATACAAGCTTTGGAATCCTGATACTGAGAAGGTTCTATACAAAAAACGTGTAAGATTTTGTGAGTTGAAACCTTAAGTAACTAATCCACAACTAGAGATAGATAAAAGAGAAAAGAAGAATGATGTAGTTCAGATTCCTCAAATTCCAGAAAAAGAAGAACTACATAGTGTACCTGAATTTGAGGAGAGTTCAAGCAGCTCTGAGAGTTCTAAAGATGAAGAACCACAACCTCAACCAGTAAGAAGGTCTACACATGAAAAATGATAACCTGATAGGTATGGTTTCCCTATGTTAGATTCAAATTGTGCCTATGCTTTGATTACTAGCGCTGGTGAGCCTAGGACTTTAAAAGAAGCTATTAGCATGTTTGATCCAAATTCTTGGTTGGAAGCCATGAATGAAGAAATGGAATCATTGAAGAAAAATGAAACCTGAGATTTGGTACCTTTGCCTGAAGGGAAAAAGCTTGTTGGCTATAAATGGGTATTCAAGAAGAAGACTAGTCTAGATGGTAGTGTAGAAAAGTATAAGGCAAGGTTGGTTGCAAAAGGATTTTCCTAGATAGAGGGAATTGATTATGGAGATTTTTTTTTCCCTATAGGAAAGTTGACATCTATCAAATTTTTGTTGTCATTGGCAACAACATATGACTTAGAGATTGAGCAGACGGATGTGAAGACAACGTTCCTCCATGGAGAGTTGGAAGAATAAATTTACATGTCCCAGCGAGCAATTCGTTGAAAAAGGTAAACAAAGTCTTGTATGCAAATTAAAGAAATATCGGTATGGTTTGAAGTAGTATCCTAGAATTTGGTACCAGAAATTTGACACTTTTGTGTTGTCTATGGGATTTGTGAGATCAAAATCTGATCATTGTGTTTATTATAAATCTGAAAATGATCGTGTGCTTATTATTACCCTATACGTGGATGATATGTTGTTCTTAGGAAATAGTAAGTCTATGATTTTTGATCTTAAATCTCAGTTGTCTACAAAGTTCGAATTGAAAGATTTGGGTGCAACAAGGTATATTCTGGGGATGGAGATAACCAAGGACAAAATGAGTAGAAAGCTCTGGGTAAGTCAAAGTAAGTATGCCAATACAGTTCTAGAGAGATTTGGTATGGATGATTGCAAACAACTAGTGGTTCTAGTTACGTAGGGAACAAAGCTATCTGTTGAAGATTGTCCTAAATCTACTATTGAGATGGAGGACATGACCAGGGTACCTTATGCAAACACTATTGGCAGTCTAATGTATGCAATGGTCTGTACAAGACCAGACATTGCCCAAGCAGTGGGAGTCCTCAACCATTTTATGGCAAATCCAAGAAGATCACATTGGGATGCTGTGAAGAGAGTGTTCAAATATTTGAAGGGGACTTCAGAATATGCTCTATGTTACCATGGTAGTTCGGTTGCATCATAGAGAACACTCAACATTCATGGATATGTGGATTCTGATTGGGCAGGGGACATTGACAACAGAAGATCCACCAGTGGATACACTTTCATGTTGAATGGTGGTGCAGTCAGTTGGATGAGCAAGTGATAGGCTGTAGTTGCTTTATCCACTACAGAGGCTGAATACATGGCAACAAAACACGCCTGCAAAGAAGCAATTTGGTTGAGTCGATTGTGCTTTGATATTGGTTTTAATGCAGGGCATATTACAATTTGTTGTGACAGTCAAAGTGCCATTTGTTTAGCAAAGAACCCGACTTTCCATGCCAGGACAAAGCACATTGATGTGCAGTATCACTTCGTGAGGGACATGGTGGAAGATGAAAAGATCTATTTAGAAAAGGTTGACACTTTGAAGAATATTGCAGATGCGTTAATGAAGCCAGTGAGCACAGACAAGTTCAGATGGTGTACAGATTCAATGGACCTTGGGGCCCATGATCGTCAGTACTTTTTTCAAAGTCTAGAGGAAGACATGAAGTCTTCGTCAAGTGGGAGCTTGTTGGGAATAGGTGCCTCAACTTCTGGCTTGAACCTCTTAAAAGACTTGGTGAATTTATCACCATTCTCAGCCTTTACCGCTCTACCACTGAGAGTCTTTCATAGAGGTGCGGTTTCGCGGTTTATCACTTTACCACAGGCCTTTGTTGGTCTGTCAACTCTTGTGTGGTGTTACTGCTATACCATGTGGTATCCATCTTAGGCTGGCAGTAGCACAGTTGATGGGTGCAGTCAGTGCGAAGCCTTACACCCCTACTGTGGAGGTTGTTCGTTGGTGGTGCGGTGGTTAGTGACAGTTAGTGAAGACTGCTTACCTCCACACAACGATGGCCTCTTGGCCATGCCGCAGTGGGGCGGTAAGCCTGGGTAGTCAAAGATAATGGTTACCTCCTTACCTCAGAGGTCTTGTAGTTGGGGCATGGTAGCACTATGAAGCTCGATGGTCAGCACAGACGGTTACCGCCATACCGTGAGAGGCTTTGCTTAGCTTCGTGGTTGGGTGGTGGCACTGCCATACTGTGGAAGATCGTTTCGAGCTCAGCGGTGACGTGATGTTTTGTGATAGGTTGGCAGACATGCCACTACCTCAGTACCACGATGGTGTTAGAAGGGACCTGCGGTTGGGCGGTGGCATCGACATACCACGAGAGGTCTCGCGGGGCTCGGCGGTGGCGTGGTGAAGGTAGCTGATGGGTTGAAAACGGCTTACCGCCATATCGTGGTGGCTACTTTGACTCGAAGAGGTAGCATGGTAAGAGATTTTTGTCACTTGGGTTGACCGGTCTGACTTGACTGGAAGCGGTGAACAAGTTGAGAGGTGACACGTGGCAAGTAATCAACATCTAATTGGTCGAAGTCTAGAGCGGTGAAAGCAGTAATTGCAAGACGTGTTTTGGTTGATGACAAAATCTGATTAAGGTAATGAGAGTTAATGCCTAGGCAGCTCGATGTGTGTTTGCAGGGTAGATCGGTCAAAAGATCGGATTGCTTGATTGGGTGAACGATGCATAATTAAGGCTTGCGATTGGTTAGCATGATTAATGTGATGTAAGACTTGTATAGTCGATTACATTGATATAAGTCAATGAAGGGTGACGGTGAAGTGGGTAAAAAAAAAAAAAAGAGACAAAGAAGTTGGTTGTATTCATTGTATATTGTAAGAAGTATTGTAACAATGAGTGCATGAATACTCATGTCTACTGTTGTGAGCTAACTATCAGAGAGTGAGGATTGTGAGCTTTTTTTTGTAATTTATTTTATTGTAATACAAAGTGTCTTCTCTTGGTGTGGTGGGTTTTTTCCCGAAATGGTTTTCCTACGTAAATCTAGTGTTATCTGTGACTGCTTATTTATGTTTCTCTTATTACCTTGTATGTGTTCATCTCAGTAGTTTTAAGAAGCTTTAAAACTGACCTTTTTCACTTCTCCTTTGTTGTATTAGCGTTAGGAAAGCGATTCCACACCTCTATTTTCCTTTCGATTTTTATATACATGCACTTACATTTACACATACACACATACAAATATTTACATGCACACATAATTTAAAGAAATTATACTTTTTAAATAAAAAATATTATATTTTTTAATTAAAAATAAGAATTTTAATACATTTTTCCATTAAGACATCTATTAGTGAAAAAGAGATCAAAATACATCTCAAACCAATGACTAGAGTGGGTTAAAGAAGCAATATCCAAGTAAGCAACAATTATTTTGGGAAAATGTAAGGAATGAGTTTGATGAAATAAAAGTAGGGAAACTATTTTGTTTTTTGTTTTTTATGTTTTTAGTTTTTAGTTAAACCATTTTGTTTGAATTTTTATAATTGAAAATATTTTAATATAAATTCTTCCCAGCATAAAGTTTCCATGCAAGATGGGAGAATTTTCATCAAAATTTACTTGATGGAAAAAATGTTTATGCAATCAAATCAAGGAACTTTTAAGAAATTCAATATTATGAATTGTGGAAAATTTAATGTCTTTAAAAATATTTCTATCAAAACACCTTAGTTGGTTTACGAGGTGAGAATTTTAAACTATCATCCATATATACAATTATTTAGATGGGGCTTCCCACTTGAGAATTACATCCTTATGGTATGACCACTTTTCCACTATATCAATGAA
The DNA here is from genome assembly GCA_007115665.2 of Sequoiadendron giganteum. Taxonomy (NCBI): domain Eukaryota; kingdom Viridiplantae; phylum Streptophyta; class Pinopsida; order Cupressales; family Cupressaceae; genus Sequoiadendron; species Sequoiadendron giganteum. The sequence goes on along the minus strand of CM021100.1, from coordinate 688,656,116 downwards.
TAACTCCATGATTCCATATGATTTTAATGCTTATAGAATTACTATTATTAATCGCATGATCTCTTTTTATGATGAAGGTAAGTGCATGGAAATGGGGGTCAAAAGCGGGTCAAAAGTGGTTACTTTTAAAAAAAAAATCAACTAGACCTAAACTTGGATGAGAATTTGAAGACCCATGCATTAAAAATTTGAAGATATGACAATGACAAGAATTGTAGTACTTTGAATCTAGTTTCTAAACTACTAATTTTTTTTAAAAAATGGCTAAGATTAAGAGGGTCAAATTTTGTATGCACACATAAGTTTTCGTATTTTTTTTGATAAAATATAACATGGTGTTTGATGTGTGCCTCACATTTTTTTATTGCATTCAATATTTTAAAAACCACTAAGATATAGTTAAAATTGAGCATTAGAAGTTGTGTATTTTTTATTTTTTATTTATTTTTATTTCTCAAAGTGAATGCATCCTAAAATATTACATCATTGAGTGTGCATGTCACATAACTTGCAAAAAATACATATTTTGAATGTACAAAGAGTGAACTATGAATAATGCTATATTTATTTTTAAGTTTTGATAAACAAATCAAAATTTATTAAAGAAATTGATACATGTGTATCCGAGGAATACAAAAACATTAGTAAAAGAAAATAAAAAATAAATATGTGAATGTATTTTTAATAGAAAAAAATGATTAGAAAGTTATGAAGATGTGAAAAAATTTGAAGGTAGTTTTGTCAAATCTTATTATAAAATAAGTCATTTTGATGACCTTGAGAATGAAAAATGTAATTAAGATTTTTCAAGAGTAGGCACCAAATGATTTCTAGAACCCAAGGATATACCATTTCAAAATAACATACAATAAGCAATAGAAAGCAAGAACGAGCCCAAAAAGCACCAAAAAAAAGGAGGGCATATAGTTAGAAGACAAAACCCTTCAATGGCCCATGACCATCTATGTTTCAAATTTGCCTTGCACTCTAGGTATTATCTCCCTCTAGTGCCCACTTTCAGATTGGAAGAACTTCAAAAAACCACCCTTAAATTGTAATGAATTATTAGTAAATGCCCTCATGCCAATATTGCAGGTGTTTTTGTGACTGCTCGAACCAAAAATCATTTGTGATAAAAAGAAAAATGAAAGAGGAAAGGAAAACTCGAAAAGCAAGGGGCCCTTACCAAAAAAGAAAAACAGAGGAAAGAATACCTAAACTCTTTGATAACTTTAGGAACTCAAGAGAGGAAACTCTAAGCATGGAAACTGATGACTCTTAACTACATAAGGTGGAATATTAGGGGACTTGAATCCCCAAATAGGAAATACATTATCAGGAGATACCTAAATCTTGAGAGAAGGACAAGGCTTCATTCCTCCTTCAAGAGGTTAAAGCTATTAATTTAACCTTAGAAATCAATCTAAAATTCATATGGAAGGATGCCACTCAATTCTACACCAAACATGACAAATGTAAGGGTGTTGTTGCAATACTATTAGCCAAAAAATGGTCTAATTTTGTAATTGAGTCTGGGGTATCCCCTTGCAACAAGGTTGTATGACTCATCATTGAAAAATATAATAAAATATTTGGACTATGTACAATTTATGCTTCCAATGATTATAGAGAGAGTTGTGCTATGGAAGTGGATGTGTAACCTCCAAAAAATCCCTTGGATAATAGGGGGAGACTTTAATATGGTTGAACACAAAGATGACAAAAAAGGGGGCTTATATATGGACTAGAAGGGTAATGAAAAGTTATTTTTGGGTAAATTAAAAAAAAATTGAATCTTTATGATCCCTTAGAAGGAGTTAAAAAAGAGCAAAAATATTTGGTATAAATGGTGTAATTTTAAAAATGTACTAAAATAATCTATTGTAGATTAAATAGATTTTATGCCAATAGAGACTTCTTTGACAAAAATGAGGAAGAAAATAGAGTAAGGGTCTGCCCTTATTCTCTTTCAGGTCACCACCCTATTAATGCCAAGATTCTAATAGCTAAAGAAAGACCTAAAGAATTTAAAAAACTACTAATTTATTATTAAATACCATTTTACTAGATGATAAAGAATGCATTGATGTCATCTTTACATTTAAAGAGATTAATAGATGACTATTAAATAAAAAATCATCCATAGAAATATGGAACCAAAATGTCAAACGTTGGACAATATTACTTCAAAGAATAGGGAAAAAGAAAGCTCTTAACAATAAAAGATATGAGAATGAGCTTAAGGAAGATTTTTTAAAGGTGAAATTAAAACTACAAGAAGACCCAAAAGGCTTAGTTTTGAATAAGAATTAATAACTACAAAAATGCCTTAAGAGAAGTACAAACAAAAAAACCCAATTTGAAGAGTAGGGGCAAAAATGAATTGGTTAATTAACGGTGATAAAGGTTCTAAATTTTTCTTTAATTACATAAAAGGTTAATAATGTAAAAGAAAAGATAGATTTTGTCTAGTTAGGAGACACACTCATAAGTGATCCAAAGGAGGTTATGAATCAATTATTTATTTTTTACAAAAATATATTTACATATGAGTAAATTGGACCTTAAAATATTAAATCTAGAACTTTGTGCCAACATCTAATTCTAAAAAAATCTCCCCAATTTTTTTCAAAAATTCTTAAGAGTAAGATAACTAAAGAAGATATCGCAAAGGCCATTCAAAGCCTTAACTCAGACAACTCCCCAAGAGCTGATGGCCTCCCAGTGGAATTTTATAAGAAAAATATTGACATGATAAGTGATGAGTTATTGTAGGTCTACTCTAAAGCCATTGATAAGGGCTCTCTAGGTAAAGAAATCAACAAGGGAATAATAAAATTAATTCAAAAACTTAACATTTTTTTTGAAGCCCTGGGGCTAAAATTTTCAAAGGAAAACCCATTATGTTAAGCTAGGAAAATACTCCCTCAAAATAGTTCAATGAATATGAATTCCAATGGGGAGGCCTAGATAAACAAGTTAGATACCTAGGAATTCCTTTTGCAGTTAATTGATGTTTGAAAGATACATGGAAATGGGTAAAATATAAAATAGAAATCAAATTATATAAGTGGAATAAACAATTTCTTTCAATGGCAAGGAGATTCCAAGTTTTCCAAAAAATCTTCTCATCTTTTACAATCTATTACTCTTCAGTATGAATTTTCTATAACTATCAATTAAATGAAATTCAAAAGAAAATATGGCAATTCATGTTTGACAGGAATGGTAACAAAAAGAAACAAAATTTCAAATGGGAACGAGGTGCTGCCACAAAAGTGTGTCTCACTTTTGTGACATCCTGATTTTTACCTAAAATCACCTATTTTTAGAAAAACTAATGATTTAAGCCTTGAGAGGTTTCATCTAAAAGGTTTTAATTGAAGAGGGTTAGATAAGACCACCTTAGGTCAAACCTGTTAGAGTAATAAGTTATTTCACTTAATTAATTATATCATATTGGTTAATTAATTAAGTCACTTATCACTTTAGCTACTTAAGCTAAACTTAGGCACATTAATAATTAATTATTTATTAATTATTAAGTGTGCACACTAGGGTTTTACCTTTAGGGTTTCTTGATCTCCTTCATAAGGATTGATCTCTTTGTAATAATTGATTCTCTTAATGCATTTTTCCTCTGAGGCTTGCAAAACATCTTCTTTGGTTCTGAATATCTTTTGCACATGATAGGTTATTGCATGCAGGTGATTCTTGGGGTTTGTGAGGTTGGGTTTCTCAACTTCTACAAATCCCCGTTGGATAGAACCCCTCTAGTATTAAATTATATCCACAATGGAGTCTCCTTCACACCTATCAATTTTTTTGAAAAAACAACGTTTTCTTTACCTTTTGAGGGATTAAATAAAGTTATTTAGAAATTATATTTTGCAAGATCGTAGCCCATGAAACAATCTTTCCAACAAGTATAGTTTTGGTATTTTTTCATTTTATCATGTATTTAATTTTTAATTTTTATTGAACATAGTTTTTTCCCCGAACATCAAATTTTTCATTCTACAGAGGTGGAAAAATAGTAAACCATTGTAATTTTTTTTTTTCCAAAAATACCTTTTCCCTAGGTATTAATGTCCTCGTTTCACAAAAAAAATTGGATTTCAATATATACACAAGTTATGTTTGATGACATACACCTATGTCCAAATTATAGTTTTTGATTAGGGGTAAAAGTGGGTTTTGATGGGGCCCGAAACTCATTACAAAATGGTTTTGAACGGACTCATAACCCTAACAAAGAAATGAATGCTACCTACAAGATAAAACACATACCAATAGCAGCCCAAAAGTAGCATCAACTAAAAATAAACATGATTCCACAAGTTGCATCAAAAAAAGAAGCAAGGATCCAGAAGCCTTTAACAATATGGTTTGAACCGGAACCAGAAACCCTTAGATACACACAAAATCTGCCTGCATCTGCTAGGCATCAACAAACCAACTGCTCATGGAAGACACCATCGAGCCAAGAAAGATAACTTGCTTAATGGTGTAGAACACCATCAAAACCCTAAACAAAAATGCCAACAAATCCAACAACCCCACCTCAATAGGGGAGTTAGAGAGCACAATGGACCACTGTAAACAAACCACTGATCAATCTAGGAAGCCAACTCTATATCCACCTAAAAATGAGGGAACTCCCCACTATATGAGAGAATGCCATGACCAACAAGTCTGCAACTGCCTGAACACTCTAGCACCCTCAACCTTCACCTCCATAGGAGAAGCGTCCACCTCAAAAGGGAAAATAACTGAGGAATCCAAAGACAATCACCTCCCAACTCCACCTCTATAGAATCCACCTCTATAGAATCTGAAAAGAAGGCCAACGCAACAATAGAACAAGTATCCATGCCTCCATTTAGAAAAAGATAGAGAGAGACCAAACACCTATAAACATTAGGCCTCAAAAATCAACCACTGAGCCATAAGCATAATCATTAGAGGGGACTCAACTCTCTGAGACATAGAGAGAAACTCATAATACCACCTAGCTTGCATAAAGAAAGGAGAAGCGAGAGACCCCAAAGCTTCCATGGACAAATCCAATATAAGAAACTCTTTCAAACCACTTTGCTTCAACACAAAGGTAGAATAGATAATCTCTAGCACCAAGAGAAACTAGGTCTAAAAAATGTCTTTAAAAACCACTTAGTCGGGACATTTCCAAAGGCCACAGAACCCCTCAAGTCACAACAAGTGCTCAAAAAAATCACCTCCCCATCACAGGAGCAGGAAAAGAAGAACAACCCAACAAAGGAAACCACACCAACAGAAAAACCCCCTTTAATAAGAGAGGGGATAATCCCAAGCCAAAAGATCACCAAGAACAACAAGGTTTTCAAGATAATCCTTACAAACAACCTAGAAAAATAAAAGCCACACCTATCCACAAAGAAAAACCAACACCAAAGGTGGGCAGTACAGAACAAAATTAGACATCCAACCTCCGAAGTGGCCCAAATGAGCCAAGCGAATAGAGCAGCCATACTGCTCTAGAGCCCACCTAAAGGCATCATCAATAAAACACTAGAGGAGCAAACATAAGCATCCCCCTCCACCTTAGTCAAACAAACCAGGCCAAAGAATAAAATAAGCCAAGGCATAGAGCGCAATACACAAAGGATCTTGTGTAGATAAAGCCACACAACCCACAAAAAATAACCCCTCGCCAAAAAGAGCCACAAGAGGTTGCCAACCTATTGAGACGTTTAAGGCTAACAAACAAGGCCAAATGGTATATTTTGAACCTTCTTCTCTTCAAGCTCTACCAAACCTAGGTGGGTATACCTATGCATATGAAGTAGACTTAACCTATGTATTTCCTACTTGAGAAATCTATCCATAATGGCAATTGATAGTGGAGAGATGTGATCCTAATTTGGTATAAATTGTATAAGCAATATCAAGGCAAAATTTAATATGTTCAATTAGCAGATGTAAGGTTTTGAAAATAGATTTGATAAAATGATGGAATGAAGAAGACCAATGCTTTTTTGGGTAAATGGAGTCAAATGAAGATCTAAAATGAATGACTTGTATTGGTTATAACTCACACTATTTGGCACACTAATATTGGTTTATAACTTGTATAAACGTACATGGAAGTGATTGAAAAACTCTACTTACTTATCTAACTGATAAAACCAAGTTACTTATAATTTACCAAAAGGATTTGTCTTTACTTGAAAGAACCAATTG